>OX411307.1:151837541-152208286 GCA_948150685.1 Rhaphigaster nebulosa
ATAGTATATAGTATAGTAAAGATAACCATAAACATGTAAGAGTTAAACAAGAAAAAATAATTAGGGATTGATAAATTATCTGCCACTTCTATAATTTTGTTTTTAATGAAAACTAGTACCGAATGTTTGGTATTATTATACATATGTATCATAAATAATACCAAACTGTATTTTGAATTGCTTATTTTTGAATTTTTGTGTGTTTTTAGAACTGAAGATGAATGAATAACATTCAAAACTAGTTTTCAATAAAAACAAAATTATAGAAGTGACAAATAATTTATCAATCCCTAATTAGATTGATCCTTCTATACCATCATGCGGACGTCAACTAAGAAAAAGTAATACAAAATTTGGATTAATAAATGTTATATGCAATGTAAAGGGTGAGGGAACGGGAGGGAGAGGAATTTGAATGAGAATCCAATAGTAAGTTAGACTAAAATAAAATGTATATATATATATCAAACAAAATTTAGTTTTCAAAGCTTAACGCTAAGCATTATTAAATCAAACATTCATGTCCTTAGTCCTGGGTGATTCTCAGTCCCTTATAATTTCAGTGCTAAGACGACAAGATGAGTCTGGGAAACACTTGAATACCCATAATATAGTCCAGATTTATGGTCCTGTGACTTTTACGTGTTTGGACCATTGAAAGAGGCTATAGGAGAACCACGTTTCACCGATGACGCTTCGTTGACGCGCAACTAGCTCAGGAACGCCTCCCTTATTTTTATAGTGAAAAGATAAAAAAGCTTCCGATTAGGTGAGAAAAGGGGTTGTAAGGAGGGTAATTTATGCAGAAAAGTGACACATTTTCGGATAACCATTTAATTATGTTAATATTAAAAAAAAAAAAAAAAATCTCGTGTATTTTTGAATGACCCTCGTATGAGACGCTTACATGACCAGTATTGGAGTATAGAGCAGAATCCAGAACCAGCGCGAAATATTGAACAAGGAAACTCCTATCTTCGAAAGAAAAATACTGCGGAGAATGATCGAACCACTTTTTTGTCCAGGATGAATGGGAGGCTCCGGACAAACGAAGTAGTATACAACCCCTGTAATGAGCTCCATATTGTGCAAGTTATAGAGTGTTCAA
Organism: Rhaphigaster nebulosa; assembly: GCA_948150685.1. Taxonomy (NCBI): domain Eukaryota; kingdom Metazoa; phylum Arthropoda; class Insecta; order Hemiptera; family Pentatomidae; genus Rhaphigaster; species Rhaphigaster nebulosa. Next base: position 151,838,650 of record OX411307.1, read on the forward strand.
CTTCGGCATGGCCAAAGCACGTGACTTGAGTGAATGCGGGATGGAAACCTCGAGATCCTTTTTAGAGAAAATCTTCTGGCACATTGAGGCAAAATCCGCTGAAAACCGAAGCTATAATATAAGGAACGAGATGGTGACGGTATATTGATAGAATAGAACAAAAAAGTTCGAGGCCAGACAAGGAGATGAAACCTTACGCTGTTCCACAAACCGTCTAGAAATTAAAATAAGTATAACATATTTGAGGAAATAACAAGACTTTGTAAGTTAATATGTAACTGCTTATAGGTTATTAAAAAAAAGTCTGCCGATAGGGCGAATCCAATCATAAACATTGTTAATAAGATCAATAATACTCTATTGTTCAGGGTTAAGGTTTTAATTATTTTTTATCATGGAAAAACATTTGATTTTGTTGAACATAACACCTATCCGTCCGAATACCTTATCTAAACATACTTTCAACTGATCCTCCTATGTTCTGTCATTCCTGACTGTTATCCAAGGTCTCCTCTTTATGAAAAAATCCTATTTATATTTATGCTCAATTATCTGCATGACTATTCATTAGTAATTATACCACCAGTTGACAGACAATCTAAACATTTAATCGTCTTTGTTTACATTATTTTCCACGCTACCTTGCATTATAGGCAATAACAGTGGAATGTTATGCAGGAACACATTTAACACTTCCAAAAGTAAATAATTTTATTCACAATTTTCTTGAATTGTGAACACAGCTAACCCTGCTTAGTCATTGAATCGGCCACCGTCCTCTTCAGCGCCTCCTCTGCCAGTCGGCTTTTCTGTTTGATATAATCCTTTTAAACCTTGAACTGAAGATGAATTTATAACATTCGAAAATAGTTTTCAAAAAAACAAAATGATAGAAGTGGCAAATAATTTATCAATCCCTAATTAGATTGATCCTTCTATACCATCATGCGGATGTCAACTAAATAAGATTCTTCTTATGCAAGTTTGGAGCAATGGTACAATAATGTTACATGTTTGACAAATATTGAATGTAAAAGTGATAAAAGATAACTTGAAAATGGACTAAGATAAGGATAATAATGTCCTGAAATATAATAATTAAAAATTCTTATATATCCTTGAGGTGTGTCAACTATACTGATGATGTGTTCTAAAGGCATCCTAAATGACTATTCCATCGGGTTCAGCTCCTCAATAAAAAACTTTGGTATTACTAACGACCAAATCCTTTCCTGGACATTTCACATCGCCCAAATTTCCCGACAGTCAATAAGTATCCTTAGGTTATTCCATCATTCTCGACTTCTTCTTCCACAACCTACCCGTAAACTCATCGTATCCTCTCTTATCTATGGCTGTGTGGTATACGGGGGCCTCTCGACTATGCTCGAGGACAGATTGAAGCAGATTATGAACTGATTTTTTAGATTTGTCTTCGCCATCTCCAGACGGGCTCATGAGTCCCATCTTTACGGCGAGTTAAAGTGGCTTTTCCCCTCCAATCGTAGACAATATTTCCTCGGATCTTTCCAATATCACACTATCACCAGCTAGCACCCTTCCTACATCTACAGCCTCCTAAAATTCAAATCCTCGATCCATCAACAGAAAACAAGATCGCGCCTTTCTGACCTCTATAGAAGTTCCCACAGAACCAAAACATTCGAACGTTCCTTTCTCGCCCGCTCTTCTACCCACTGGAATTCCCTTCCTTCTAATATCCGCCATGCTTCTTCTCTATCCTCATTGAAATCTTTCCTTTTCCAACACCTCTCTTTCCAAAATGATGCTCTCTAATTACAAAATTTCAATTTAAGATTAACATCTCGATCAGAAGTAAATAATAGTTTTTTAATGCACAAACTTCAACTTTGCTAATCAACTCATTATTTTTGTATTTTTCATTTTCTTTCTTTTTCATTTCTTCATTATCATTATTTTTTTTTTGTTCTCATTAATTATATTTTTAGAGACAACATTTTCATTATTTGCTTATTTATTTTACTGAAAATATTGTAAAAATTAACTGATTTTTATTTTCTAATATTATGGCCAGATATTGTTTCTGTTTCATTTGTTCAATTGTGTTATTCTTAATGGACCTAGTCCCAGAATAAAATTCTTCTATTCTAATTCAGCTCGTTTAAGTCGCATCTGAAGAATAAATTATTTAAAAAAATATTGGGTAAAAAAAAACTGAAAGTTTACGTTAAGGGCGAGATTTCCGAAGCTTGGGACAGCGCAAAATTAAAAAAAAACAAACAAACATAATTTAACGAAAACTACAAATGATAGGACGAAAATAAATTGCTGGGTTATCAGTAAAGTAATAGAATAAATTTTGCCAAATTTCATCAAAATCTAAGGAGATGGGTATCCGAATAATTCTTTATTGGGCTATTTGATGTGTAATTACTTGTTCTTTATTAATTTAACATTAAACCAATTTTAATTAATTTCCATAATTTTCTAATATTATTACTTTTGTTATATCTGTAATTATTTATTCTAATACATATGTTATTTAATGAGTTTTAAAGCGAGTCTTAGGAACGCGTTGTTCTAAAAAGGGCGAGGCAATCCATCCGAGGACTGACTTTCTTTTTTTTTCACGATTTGAGCCAGATCGCACAGATTGCATTTCACGCCGAGCTCATTGGCGCTAAACGTATTGTTACAGCGGGTATTATTCGTTTTCAATCTCGCTTCCGACGAAGGGCGGATCGACAAATCTCCTAATTGTGCATTGACATCGGCAGTGACTGATAACAAACTTAGGCCGATAGCCGTTGATCACGTTCATATTTGACAGCGTTTGAAAAATTGTCTTGTATTCCTGGTATTCGAATTGTCAAACTGGCACCCAGATTTAAAAAAAAAAATAAAATAAGAATCAGAATTAGGGGTCTGTAGTAGTGTGATAAAATTAAAAAAAAAAAACGTTCTGTGTATAAGCAGAATAAATTCTGCCATTAAATAACAAATATTACTTTATTCGTTATTCTTATGCCACTCCAACACCGTTCTTAAGGTGCTCTTTTTTAATAATTATCTATTATTCTTCTGTTCTCAATACTCCTATAGTCTAATTTTATTCATAATTAATTTCTACTATTATTAAAAATCTATATAACGTACAATTATTTCTAGGTGTTAACGCCAGATTATAATGATTAAATAGTGTATATATATATATATATATATATATATATATATATATATATATATATATATATTGTAAATAATTTTAGTGTTAAATTAAATTTACTTTGATTTTTCTTTTTTTTTTTTAGAAGAAATTTATTTGTTACATTATAAGGGTTTTAATATGCCGGTGCCAGCACGGTAATTTTGTTTGTTTGAAATTTGACTATGTATCGTAAGTTAGTTTAGACATGGGCTCACCAACTTTTCGACCTTTCGAGGGTCACTGCGGCGTCTGCATCATAGCGTCAGCCTACGATACTTAAGAGGGAACTTCCTATCATGTCTCTGACCTATTGGAGTAGCGCCATTTCTTCATGATCTTGTCTTCTCGTTTCTGACCTATCGGTTTAAAATTAATCATGTTTAATATTTATTTTACAACCACAATTGAGCTACCTTGTCTGTTAGTTTATCTATTATTTTCATCTATTCATTTACAAATTTTGTTAGTTTTATTTTTATCTTAAAATCATTTGTTATTTATATCCATTCTTTCATTCATATAAGCATTGCTATAATTTTTATTATATGTTTTCAATAATAAATTTTTCCAAATTATTGTTCATATTTGAGGTACTTTATTTTTATTTGGAGCCTCATTCATAAGAACGGACTTTTTATAAGAATTATCAACAGTAGAAGTGTGCAATACTTATTTGCTACCAGTGTCACATTTACTATATAATGGAAGAGTTTATTCCACTGATGCAGTTAGGTTAGAAATTTTCTTCTTCCCATTGAACTAGTTTTACATACTTGGTAAAAAAAGTAATTAATATTCAGTTTTTAAGATAAACCTTTTTATATTTAAATATAAATAAATATATTAGCATTAAGAGATCTCACTGGGTTATTTGGAACCCGTTCTTCTCTTCTTCGAGGGCCTAAAAGATCGAAGCTGCCTACTTATTGCTCCAACGCTCAAAATAACACATCCAATTTAAGGACCAAACAAATATAGGCACAACTAAATGCTCAAAAACTCTTTAATTACTGGTACAAAACATCATATGCACAATAAGACAATATAATATTGTAAATGGAAAAAAAAGTCACCGGTTAGATTGTTACAGTAGGACATGCCGACTGCTCCGACGTATTTCTGGGCGAGGGCTGTTTCTTTGTATTTGGCTGTTTTCAAGGGCAGAGGATGAAAGTACACCGGTGGAATGTTGTCCATATACGGTATAGAAAAATTCATTTGATGAGGTCCCAATATTTTCACTTACCATGATAACAATAATGAAACCCTCTCACTGCCCTCAAGAATACCTAGGTCAATATATTATCATAATAATAATAGTTTATACTCAGTTATCCAGTACTTGTCTTAAGGTATACTTCCTGCATCAATGATGTATCGGAATTTCAATAACCGGAATTTGATAATACTAATAAAGTCTAATGCCATTTCCTATCGAACATTAATTTCATTCAACTTCCTGTTTTTTTTTTTTTAATAAAATTGACATACTCTTACAATTACTTACTTTTTGTCACTCTAATCGGACCAATAAGGAGATAGCTACAGGAGCAACATACTTAAGTCAAGTAGAGGTGCTACTGTCTAGCAGGAAATGTTAGAACTAATGGCCGGAGCTACTCACTTTTTGCATCGTTAGAAAGAGTGATTTTTTTAAACAGGGAATCCGGTCTTGGAAAAATGGAGCTACCTTCTTATTGCTGCAGACCCATCAATGGTATTTCTTAAGCTTTTCCCTAAGTGAAGTAAAAGGACCTATAATTTAAAATTATCTACCTAAATTAATTAAAAACAAAACGCTAATTTAACAAATAACTCGGGCTGCGTCTGTCTTAATTTTGAAGTTTGAAGTGTAAACAGGAAAATTTTACTAATAAAGGCAGATTAATAGCTTGATTAAAAATCGATAGCCTTTGAGATATTTACCTTTTAAGGTCGATAAAGGAAGCAACCAATATTTTGTTTTGTTATTCAAGGAAAAAATGGATGTTTTAAACACATATGTATTTTCAAATTATCGAATATCCGATTTGATGCCTTGTAAGAAAATTAAACTGAAATACATTTTTTTTTTTTTTCCTCGGTGGAATGATATAAAAATTAAAATATATATCAGCATTAATCGATAAGAATCGATAATTGTAAACATCAGATTATAAAAATTAACCATGAAGCGAATCATTGTAATAATAAAAAATTTATCTGAACAGTATTTATTTTTTATATCAACTAGGTATGCGCCCTTTTGGTTTATTATTTGCAATAATGAAGCTTTGTAATCCAGCAAGAAAAAAAATCTTGGATTTTCTCCGAGATTACTGGGCCAATTTTTTTTTTAGCTTTGGCACCAAAATTACAGGTCACCCCAGGATGATCCTCGGAAATCCACGTCACCATTCCCCATTTTTTTTTTCAAAATAGCGGTCGATTAGAGGTTTTATACGCACATATGTCGGTCATTTATAAAGATAGAGAAACCATATATAAGTGCTTTGGAACCATTATACCAAAGCCAAAATAATCCATTTTTTTTTTTATTATTATGAAGTCTAAGCACTTTTTTTATTGTTGTTTAGAGTTACCTATTTAGAAATAATTAACCATTGTGTAATAATTTGCTGCGTTTATTTGTCTAAATTAATATATCAATCTATCATAAACATTTAGCATATAAGTTTATCACTAGGGAGCGGATTTATATCTATTTACATATTTTTTTCTAAGCCTTGTACATCCATGTTCGGCATTTCACTTTGCGTTTCATTCAATTTAAATGCAAATAAAGGATTTTTTATTTTACATATTTGTACATATTTTGAGGAGAAATTACATGTTATTGTCCATATTTAAACAACAAAGAAAATTAAAACAGATAATTTAAAAAAAAATAAGAAAGAACAGAAGCTTCCTATATTGAAAGTATTTTAACACGTAAGGAAAAAATTCAAAGAAATCCCACGGCCTCGACATTTTAATTTTATTTTCCACAATTAGCTAATGTTATTTCTCCTACCAGTTTTCATTTCACTATTCAGAATTTGTCGCATTCTAAATCGAGAGGTGTGCCAATGTCTTATTTTGTTTGTTGTTAAAATTCCAAAAATTAAAACGACCACAAAAGCCCTTGCGTCGAAATACATTAGCGAATTTCCTAACCAAACTTTTCGCGGAAATGGAGATGTTTTGTTCTGTGATAACTGTGAGAAAAAGTTACATACATTTTTAAATTTTTGAAAATTAAAAAATGTATGTAATTTCGAATAATTTTGAGTAAAGGTATATATTTTATTTTATTTTTTCTATATTCTCATTAAATTATGAAAAAACCGATCCATGCATATGTTCATATTTGAAGTTTTATTTCACATATAAATCTGGTCTCTCGAATTATAATTATCATTACAATTTTAAAATGTTAATTATTTTGTATTTTTTTTCTGAAATATTCGACTATTTGTCTTCTTTTTTTTTTAATTTCATCAATATTAAGGATTTTTGTTTTTAAATATATCTCATATTTTGTTACATATTTGGGAAAATATAATTACATATATGTGTACATATTTAGCTTTTATTTTACGTGAAAATCCGTTACCTATTTATCACATTTAATGTTTTGTTCTTAAAATTAATTCATTAAGATTCACTAATGGGTAGTTCCAATACAATAATCACAAAACTCATTTACTTTTGCTTTATTGTCACTTATTTTCTCCCTACATTGCAGTAACCCTTCAATGGGTGCATGTATTTATACACCTGCCATCTCAGGATATAACATGTAATAATGAACATAATTATACCTTATAATATCGAACAATATACATATGCATGAAAGATATAAACGTTTATATAAAATATATATACACACATATATGTATATATATAAGTAAAAAATAAAATGACATTGTTGTAAATCTCAGTATATATTTTTCTAATTATTGTAACCATTCATAACGTTTTATACACCTATAAGGAGTATAGGACATCGAATTGGAAGAAAGTTTAAAAACTAGAGGTTTTGGAATTTATAGTGAAAGAAATGGTATCTAAGATTTGTTCTTTTTGTGTTAATAATTAACTGTTGGGCTGAGTATTAAATTACATATCAGAAGGATTTGATTTTCTGGCTTTTTAGTCGAAAATTTTTGCATAATTACAGAGCAACAATTATCCTATTATAAAGGAGATGGATGATCTTTGAGAGTGAAGTCAGAAATGAAATACGCATAAATTAAATATACATAAATAAATATACATACAAATACATAAATTAAATAGGCCTTATAAGTTATAAACCTTCTACTTAACATTTATCATGTTGGGATTCATCAACATTTAAATTAACATTAACGTTTTATTGTGATTTTTTTTTAATGTAAATATTAACAGCCAATATTTTTATGATCACTATTTCAATTTTTAATTTCAGTTACCTATACGCCAATGTATAGTAGGAGGAAGTATCGCGATCTAGAAAATTTCTAATCAGAGTTTTCAACGAAAATATACGTTTTAAGGTCCACTGAGACCAAATAACCAAGTCTCGAAAAATGTTCAGAGTGTATGCGAACAGCCCAGATTAAAACGAAAAGTTGTACGAAACTGAAATCGCGTATTTAAGTTAGATATAAGCCTGGAACATTACAGCCAAATTTTCCGCTAAAATAGGAAGTACCAATTCAGATCATTGATTTAAAACTTTTTCCTGAAAACGGCACTAACAATTTTGATTAAACTCGTTATATCAATGTAAAATTAAATGGTCTATAATATCATTTGGATCTTATCCTCATTAAAATAGTCTGATAGGGCTTAAATGCCGAATTTTCGAAATGGCTTCCTCTAAAGTAACATTAATTTTGTTTATTTGATATAAATAGCCATATCTCATTGTTAGCAGTAATAAAAAACGGATAAATATAAACTGTGAAACAATTTTATAATTAACTAAAGGATGAAAAAGAAGAAATATTTTACCAGGTTGAAAACAAATTTCTGGAAATAAGAGATCTAACAAAAAAAGTACTAAAACGTAATGGAGAGTTACGAAAAACTCATGAACTTGAGTGATTGTTGTACTTGATAATTTCTAATTTTACATTATTAAATGAAAACTAAATGTTTCCATGGAACCTAAATCGAATTCCCCGGGAAGCTCTTAAAATTTATTTTAAATAAGGAGGTAAGTGATAATTGTGCGATGCGTACACAGATTTTTTAAAATTTTATTTATTGTCAAACATTTCAATTTTGGGAAACAGCTAATATTGATAAACTTGCACACCCATCCAAAAAAACAAACAAACAAAAAACAACAATAAAATAAATAAAAATTCATAATACGTAAACTTTTAAAATTTCACTAGCCCTTCTAGGGCAGAAGTTAATTTGTACTCAAAGTAGGGTGGTAAGTGAAAGTTGCATGATGCGCACACCGCACCAGATTTTTTTTTATTTGTCTCCTATTTAATCTCACAATATCTATTCTTCTCATTTCTATTATTTTCTTGTAATGTTTTTCTTAACCCTGATGGAGACCCCAAGGTTAGGCCGAAACGCCGGTTCACATTCAACATTTTATTTCGTTACTGTGTATTTTATTTCTGGCCCTTTTCCCCCACCATCTCCTTGATTCAATCTATGGTCAACTACATTTTTATTACCACATTATTCATTCAAAAAACTTCGTTTCCTACAAAAAAATAAATAAAAAGTAACAAACTATAATACCGATTTATATATATATTTACATATAAATATTATATAAGCCTTGTACACACTTTTTCGACATTTTATTTTAGGTTTCATCAAATTTAAAAGCAAATGAAGCATTTTTTATTTACATACTTGTACATACTTGGAGGAGATAATATATTTGGAGTAATATTACATATGTTGTCCATATTTAGTCAACAAAGGAGACCCATATTAAAAAAAAAAAAAAAAAAAAAAGGAAAGCTTAGTTTATATTGTAAGCATTTTAACACGTAATCCATAAATTCAGAGAATTTTGGGGTAAGAAAGCCACGTGCAATGGTAAGTCCCACGTGTCTGAACCGCAAAATTCCAATAGATTTTTTTAAGTCTTTCCACTACCAATATTTTTTATTATTATTCAGAATTTGTCACATTCCATGTCGAGACGCGTTGTAGTGAACATATTTTGTTTACTTTGTTATAATGCCAAATATCAAATCAATCTCAAAAGAAAGGGTTGAATTTGAAAAATAATTACGCTATAACTTCGGGTGCAGTCACTTATAAAAATAAAACAATTATTATTTTTATAAAAAAAAAAAAAATAAAAACCACCCATGATTTATAAATGCAAGTAGAAATTAATCGTTAACATGTATGCATTTTATCAAAAATTAATTGTCAATTTATGATTTATATTTGGTTGAAATAATATTCAAACGCCATTAGCTGATAATTTGTTTTCAGTTAAAACATTAGTATCACTTTTAGAGCTTTTTTTTTTTTTTATGTCACAAATAACCCTTTTTTCTGAGCGATATATTTTTTTTTTTGTTGCTCAAAATAAAAATCAAAACGCTAAAACTTCTTTAAAATTTGAGCTACCGAATTGAGAATGGTCCTATTTTATTCAGCGTGAAAAAAAAAAAAACTAATAGAGGAGAGTCATTTAACCATTTTTTTTCAAAAATAACGTACGATATTTGAATAAACTACTAACAAACCAAATATAAAATCTTACTTCATGGTACAATTATATTTTTTCTACCAATTTGATCTTTAATCTTCAGTTATTGTTTCAAAATATGTTAAAACAAGTTGTTTATTTCTAATCATACATAAATCGATATAATTTGGAGGGAAAGATAAAATTGAGGAGAACATTTAAGTAAGAATAAATAAAGGAAGATAAAAATAAACATTTGTATTTATAAAAGTAACTTGTTTTAACATATTTTGAAACAACAACTAAGGATTAAATATCAAATAGGTAGTATAAATATAATCGTTTACTTTATGGTTTTATATTCGGTTTGTCGGTAGTTTATTCGCATTAGTAAAAAAGTGATTAAATGACCGTTTTTTAAAAGTTATTTATCAAGCTGAATAAAATGGAATCACTCTCAATTCGGTAGCTCTAATTTTAAGCAAGTTATAGCGTTTCGAGTTTTATTTTGAGCAGAAAAAATAAAACGAGAATAGATATCATTAAACGAGAACTATTTTTAATTTAAAATTGTTTACTCAAATATAATTATTCTGAGATGATTTTTAATTTGTTGTAAAATAAAATATAATTATTTCCTGCTAACAATAAAAAAAATTATCTTTAAATTATAAAAATAAAATCAATGATTTCATTCCCAATGAAATTTTTCGCAAAGACGGTGATGTTTTGTTTGGTGATAGTTGTGTGGCAGGCCAACGATTTCGCTTAACTCAATATATTTCAACAACTTTATTCAAGGTAAATAAGGAAAAGGAAAAGAAACCGAAGCAGAGCTTTATTTCTTCGTCGTCGTCTTTATAAAGCAGTAAGTCCATTTCCAATACAGATTTGTGCCATGCTTTTTTTGTGATAGGTGAAATTGCACAATTGGAATCCCACGAACGTCTCCTTCTGCGACAGCGTTGGTACAACGAGATCTTTACAGGATGAAGGAAAAAGTAAGGCAAAATCTCCAGGATGTACTTGGAAAAAATCCCGGTTTCGAAGAAATGAGATGTATTGCCAACATTCGGAATGGAAAAGATTTGAAAAAAGAAATTTCTCTCACACCCAACGAAATATCGAATATCAAATGGGCGCCAAATATATCCGTAGACGTTTAACGTTCTTTCAGCAGATATAAAAATAAAAAAATGTAGCTCCAGATCGACTTTGAAAATTTAAAAATATATGTGGTTTCGAATAATTTTTAGGAGTAACATTGCATGTTTTACTAACTGTTTTGTCTATATTCACATTAATTTATAAAAAAAATAAATACCTTCTCATAAGGGCATATACAACTTATTTAAAATTATTAAATTTCAGGAAAATTTCCCTTATCCATTCCTCACTTCATTCACTATTTTTCACAAAGTTTCGGGCTTTTTTTGCCCGAGGAAGAAAAAAGGAAATTCCTATTTGTCATCCTAGTTCATCATATTCATTCCTCTATGTACCGCTTAAGCGGTGTGAGGAGGAAGTTTATAGAGCTTTGTCGGCATTCCACATGTTGCCTTCTATTATTCCATTGAAGTCCTCTTCTCCGGAAGTCCTTCTTTAATTCGTCTTCCCATTTGATTCCAGTTCGGCCTATTCCCCTCTACTTTGGTTCGATAGGCTTCACTAGCAATTCTGTTCGGTTCCATTGGGAGAAGATGGCCATGCCATCTCAGTCGATTTTCTTCTATTACATCGTTGGCCGGCTTAACCTCAAGGTTCGACCGATGGTGGTGTTTCGGACTCTATCTATTCGTTTTTTTCTTCGATCTTTCGGAGATATCTCATTCCTGACGCTTGGATTCTCGATCGATCCTTCTTTGTCAGCGTCCATGATTCCGAAGCGTAAGTCAGGATGGAGAGAAAAGTTGATCTGAATACAGCCACTTTTGATTCCTTTTCCACCTCTCGCCTGTTTAAGAAACCTCTCTTAACTTCTTCAAACATCCTACCCGCTGCTGCGATTCGCTCAGTCACCTCCGAATCAATGTAGCCATTTTCATTAAGGTGTGCACCAAGGCATTTGAAGTTTTCAACCTGTTCAAGGACTTTGTCTTCAGCTATGATGACACGCATGATTCTTCTCGGCTTCTTATGATTCTCCCAACCTTCATTACTTTTGTCTTCACAGGGTTTATGACCATATCGATCTTCAGCAATTCTTCTTTTAATCTATTGACGTTGTACTGCAGATTCTTGTCATCCTCTGAAAAAATAACAACGTCATCAGCAAATGCAAGTAGTAAGAGGCCCACTGGTCTCAGATTGGCATACCCCAGGTGGAGTTTCTTCATTTTCTCTTTAGCCCTCTGAATAGCTGAGTTCATAACTAAAATGAACAAAAGTGGACTGAGACTACAACCTTGCCGGATTCCTATCGTGGTTTCAGTTTCCTGAGAAATACAGTTGGCAAATCTTACCACGTTTCGTGTTTTCTTATAGACTTTCATAAGACTATGATATCCGTCTTCCTTACTCGATCGAGGGCTTTTGTAAGGTCAAAGCACACTGACATTTCCTTTTCTTTTTCTAATACTTTTTCAAAGACCTGTCTCATGGTAAAGATAAGGTCCTGGGTGCTCCAATTTTCACGAAAGCCGTATTGTTCCTCTTCGAGCAATCCTTCGATTAGTTAAACTAAATTAATAATTTAAACCCTATATCACAGAAAAAAATCATTGTAAAACGATTATTAATATATTTGCAGTTGAATACAATTACCTCCTTTTGCCATTGCCAACCTGTGATCTATTTGTACTATGCGCAGTGACTTGCTTTTTTGAAATCGAGATTTTAAATAGTGCTGAAGATAGTAAAGTCAGGATATTTTTGGAATCAATTTATATTAAGAAAAATATCAATAGTGTGGTAAATTTTAAGAAGGAAGTTAAAGGTATTGGTCAGCACTATGCTGATATAATTAACAAAATAGATATTTAAAAATAATGAATAGGGGTTTATTTTAATTTTAATTAGAGCCAGGCACAGCAGTTGAATAACAGAATTAAGTAAATACTATAACACTGGGTTGTTTTTAATGAGTTTTAATCATTGTTTTTACAATGATTTTTACTGAGATATAGGGTCTAAATTAATAATTGATTGTAAAAATATTTGTTTTAGAACTTGAATGACAAATAGGAATTTCCTGATACGAATAATCTCACATTGACAAATAGGGATGAAAAAGTGAAGATAAGGTAACGAATTTTATATTGGGGGGGGAGATGAAGTATTGTAAATTTTTGTAAACGTTTGAATAGTTATTTGGCGAATTCTCTTTGAGACATGGTTTTATGTAGATATGAATATTTTGAAGGTCTTAATTATATATAGAATATTTTTTAATTATTGATTACATATGTATAGTTAAGTTTTGAATAATTGATTTGGTTGTTATAAATACTTTATAGTAGATGTGCAATATTTTTTAGATCACTTGAAAATGGGCAAGAAAATCTCGTAACGTAGTGGAAAATGGCCAATAAAATGAGGAAGTAGATAAGGGAAATTTTCCTGAAATTTAATAATTTTAAATACATATATATGTATTATTTGAAGTTTTATTTAAAATATAAATCCAGTCCCTTAACCAATTACTATTTTATTACGTTTTGTGATTTTTTTTCTTAAATATTCGTCTTTTTTTTTTTAATTTTCATTAACTTTTTACGATTTTTATTCTTAAATATTTCCAATATTTTGTTATATATATATATATATATATATATATATATATATATATATATATATATATATATATATATATATATGCTCATATTTAGGTTTTTATTTTACATGAAAATCCGTCAAACCATAAACGTTGATAAGGCAGCACTAGTTGTCAATTAAACCACAATATATGAATAATAAAAGTGACCAAAGAGCACATGATTTAATTACAAGCTGAAACAAAATAAAAAAACGCTTTCAAACTAATATAGTTGAAAGAGGATTGATTGCATATTATACGATAACTAAAAGAAAAAATTCTCAAAGTTGTGCGATGCATGAATAATGTACTGAAGGTAATACTTTAACCTATTTCCATGCATTATATTTTCCTCAACGACTCAAAAGATATTGGATAAAAAAAATTTAATCTCTGAAATAACGGAGTGCTACAAAGGAAGGCCTAACTGGCCGAGCTACACAGAAATTCCCTGATATGGTTCCTCCTAACCGATTTAATATAATATTACTGGAACAATTTTACTTTATCATTATTATTTAAAATTTAATTAGCGCTGAACCGACACAGGTAGGTAGACAAAAACAATTTATTCTACGATTCGATTGTTCTGGTCATAGTGAATAATATATTCTTATTTAAATGAATAATTTCGCATTTTAATTATTTTAGAAGCTTAGGGAATATTTATATTGTCTAATAAAAAAATTAAGCATCAAATAAACAATGAATTAAAAATAATTTTATAAAAAAAATGTAGTAAAATAATGTAATAAAATAATGAAGTAAAATAACGTAATAAAATAAATATGATGTAAACAATTTAATAAATTTAAATTATACAATAAAATTTTCTTACACCACTTAGATACGATAAACAATTTTTTTAATATATTTTATTAATAGGTTTAGCTTGACTCACCATTACTCTCACAGTTATATGAATTAGATATTAAGATATCTGCAACCTCTAGCCAACTTTATTTAAAAAAGGCTCCGTTATCAAGTTGGCCGTAGCCCATTTTTCAGAGAATTTTGACGAAATACTTGAAATATTTAATTGCACATTCCTCTGTGAATCAAGAATAAATTAACATTTCTCTGTGAATCCATAACAATAAATGTTTGCATTATAAAATCCATAATGTAAGTTATGGCTATACAAGACCCTCATTAGACCAGTCGCAGCATATCCATGTGAGTTATGGGCACTTAAAAAATCAACAGCTGATAAGATCAACATCTTTGAACGAAAAAAATTAAGGCGCATTCTGGAAAGAATAGAGAAGTATATTCCCTATATAACGATGTGAAGCTTTCCGACTATGTCAGAATACAACGTCTAAAGTGGTTGGGTCACCTTCATAGAATGGATGATGGCAGAACCGTCAAAGGGCTATATAAGGATTGTCCAGGAGTGAGAACTCGAGGGAGGCCACGAAGCAGATGGAAGGACAGCCGAGAGGACCTCCGAAATCTTAACGTGTATGAGACTTGCTACGGAGCGACAAGGCTGAGCAAGAGGGATTGAGCAGGCCAAGGACTACCTTGTGCGTCTGTCGTACCTATGAAGAAGAAGAAGATTATAAAATCCATTAGACGATAATTTTGTTCTTATTAATCGTATTACCGCCATTTTTCAAATAGAGCACACACTAAGATTAATTTTTAAAAAAAGTCAGTTAGATACAGTAACCAATTATATATCACTCTGAAACTTAGAAATGTCGCTATACAATACAAAAAAATAAGGCTGGATACATGTGGCTACAAAAAAGTAGCATACGTGGAAAATTCAGAAACCAAAAAATATTACAGTTTTTACACAGGTTTTTATTTTATTTTTACACATTGTCAGTCATTTTAATCAAATTTTAAATAAAATAAAAAAATAACATACCCTCTAATGTAAAATCCATACCGGCAACAGTAATATTGCTTATTACGGACCATGTTCGATGTTAACGAAAATACTGCAATATAGCGACTAAATTGTTTACTTAAATGGAATCCCTCATCTCTTCACTCCAATCTCTTATGACTCATCACTCTTAAATACTTGTCATTATTATTACTATAATAAGGAATTGTTATTGTCATGGGATCATTAATTAATCGATTTTTTGAATTGACATTTGTCCACCTAATGTAAGACGATTCACTGTACGACAGGTAAATGCCCGAGGAGTAGACCGAAACGTAGGTTGGAGGATCGCGTAATGGATTCGGCTTTGAAGGGGGTCGGTGGACGGTGGCATGTATCGACATCATACCTTTGACTTCACCAAGTTTTTTTTTTAAATTTATATATTTATAAATAATTTATCACATTTATCTCAAACAATAACAGAGTTCACTCACTACACTCTAGCCCAAGCCCGTTCTTGATAGACGTTTTAATAAACCATCATTATTTTTCTAACTTACGAAAGAATTTTCAGATAATCACAAAACTTCATTTCAATGAATGTGATAAAAAATTATCTTTTATTCCGCTTTCAGGACAGTACCACATTAGGTAATAATTAGAAAGAAAAGGGCCGAAATGTCTAATAATAATAATTAAAAGAAAAAAGAAACTGTACCAATAAATTCCATGAAGGTACGTATATTATCTCCTTTGAAAAACGTTGATATAAATTTATAAAACTTTGGTACACATATATACAACGTTGGTATAGCGTATACTTATCACATGCCAGATTTCTCCCTAATCCTATGAAGGGCCAAGTACCCACTTAATAGAAGCTGGGCGTTCCCCAGCAGGGTCTCCCGAACCCAGTGTCGATCCGCGGCTGACAACAGAAAATAAGTTTCCTTCCCACCCAAATCCGAGAGGCTTTGGAGTCCAGTACCTCATTTACTAAGCCAAGTTGGAGTCGTCCTTATGTCTAATATCCGTAGTAATTTATCTTTTACTGAATTCTACACTGATTAAATTATTGTTTGGTTCAAAAATTATAAAAATAGGTTCATTGAAAATAAGCAAGCCAAAACTAAAGTGAACCAGGTGAAGATACCATTTCGGCAATGCCTAGCCGCGAACCATAAAAAAAAAAACCTGTTATTAAAATGCATCAAGGTAGGAAGATTGATCATTTGCGTTCAAACTTCTAACATCTCTATTCATAGATTAACGTTTCGAACATTCGTCCATTATCAAAATTCATTTTTTTACAACAAACTATTTACATTATATATACAAAATTAAACAACATGTTATTGAGCCTTGATGCCTTAAGAGAGCGATTCTTCCAGTTTCTTCTGTTACTTAATGTATTTTTCTTTAGATAAATGGAACCAGTTTGAAATAACCATCAACTACTTTTTTTTCAAATAAATTTCCGTTCCCTGAAATTCAGCCAGTTTAAATTCATCGAAGGCTTCGCCAATCGGAAATTATCTCATCAATCTTTTTAATTTCGTCAATAAATTTTTATAGAGTTCCAATTATATAGCACTTATTGCCTAAAGGTTATCTTTTGAAGTGAGCTTAGCATAAATCAAAAACTTGGGAATTTTGTGGATTAATTTTTGAGACCTTAAAACTCCAAAAACCCTACTCCTTGATTGATGCGCAAGGTAAGATTTGCGCATTTCAATAGTAAAGAATTAACATAAAGAACATATTTTTTTAACGAAAAATATATAAAATTATTATTATGGTGTTCAGAGGAGGGAGGTTTGTAGGCAAGGACTATGAGGTGCTTTTGTCATTGAACAGTTGGGTTCGCTGAGCCTTTATTGTTTTTCGTTTCGCTCGTGGTAGTTATTAGAGTTGGAAGTAACCAAGAATCAAGTAACAGGTTTGATTCCCAGAATTTAATTGGATTTTTTTTCGAAAAGGTTAGGTAAGGAACGATACCAAATATGTGTCTTTAAACACAACTTTCTCACAGGTCCTTAGTAATTATGTATAACTGACTAATATAGGAATCACAACCATCTAATCGATTCTGTAGGCCTTGTTCCTGTTAAGAGATGTGGAATCACAAATGACCAAACTTCGAAATTCATATCTATGCTAGTATTTATGTAACATAAATGTAACATATGTGCTGCTACCAACACCGACGACAAATATCGAAATTGTCACACGGTATAAAACTTAACAGGTAGATCCTTAACTAGCGCTACCAAAGGTTTTGAACAACGTGCAGTGGAATCTTACGCGCCCATTCTAATAAAGATGGAAACCACGCCAGTAGCTTGCCCATATTAATTTTTTTTTAATCCGATCTAAATTAAGTCAACGTTGATGAAATATCCATCAATTTAAACTATACTAATATCACTATCGGCAAACAACTTAAGGGATGTTTACCGCCCAAGGCCTAACTCATAAAAAACGAAGAAAACAAGGCAGTCCCGAGTAGGTTTTTCTCGTTTATTTCAAGGCACTTCAAAGTATTTTTTTCTAAACATTTGTTAGAATCATTAAAACAAAGGTATCAACGTATCAATACATCTACAGAAGGCCAGACTCGAAAATATTATTAATTGAACACGCACCATTTTACGTTTGAAAATTTCATGTTTTTAACATCATACGTCCTATTTTTTCAGAAACGGAAATTTTTACAGGTTCAAAATTTTCACAATATACTTTTAATGATATTTAAATTAACCAGACACAAGTAAAAATCAATTTGACCGAATATAATCTAATTTACAACGAAGAAAAATAATAATAAACAATTAAATAAGTTTAAATTCTGATATTCAAACAATTTTTTTCTAGAATTTGATTTTAAAATCCACCCGCCTGCTTTTACTCATAAAGAAGTTTTATTACTCATATTGATAAACAGAAAATGATTAGAGACAATAGATTTTGTAGTTTTGGAGTAAATAGGACATTTGTTTGAAAACATATGTTGTTTTTCAGCAGAGTTAGAAACTAACACTCTACAATTTTAGACGATATTGAGGAAAAATACGATACATTCTGTCGTTTTTCTGTACACTTGATTAAGGTCGATAATAACATAAATAGATAGTGAAACCTCGATTTTATGGTTAAAAAACTTGATTATAGTGTTTTCACTATTATTATTGTTTGTTCTTGTCATGCTGGAGTGACACTTGAGAAATATTACAGTTTACATGCATATGAAACAAATATAAAAATGTTCAGGAGTTGCAGTTTCGGAAAAAGTAAAATTAACAATTTTTTAGTGTAACATTTTTGCTAGACCTCCCTGAAGGGAGAACCTTGCGGGCGGAGCATAGATCGGGAGTTTACGCTTAAGAAGAGGAATCCTCCCGCCTCCCCCCTATACAATACTTCATATATCTATCTAGTAAAATATACATTCTTGATTTTTTTTATAAACTTAATGAACTAATTCGTAAGTTGATTGTTATTTCAAAAGCAAAATGTTATTGTTACGCGCATGCGTTCCTCCTTTAAGTTGTTCACCTATACATTGCTGTGCAAAAATCATGTATACTCCTTCAAAAATAAGCCCAATAAAATCGGTACGATTACCTCAGGTTCATGCCAATTTTTAACCCCAGTATGGAAAAAATAAATAAAGCTGTACTGAATACAGCTATGTTGGAATGATTTACGTAGCCAATTTAACAATATATATGATGTATTAACTATACACTATTTTTCATGCTTAGTGTCATAAACGAAGAGCGATCATGAAAGTAACTAGAAATCAAGTCATTATTGATAGAAGGTAGTGTAGCGGTAATCCTTCAGCTTACCGCCCCCCCCCCCCATTTCCTGAGAGGCGGGTCTTAAGTCTTAATGGATCCGCTTCTCTCCTCCTGATGAAAAATGCTTTTTACAACTTACGACACCAGTCTTTTCTGCTTGACATTCACTTACTGGAAGAATCAATAATGATTTTACATTGCCCTCAACAGTTAAACTTAAGAGCTTGAAACCGTTGTCTCTACTCAGCATAATTGAAATTTAATAAATATAAGTATAATGATTAAAAGATCAATGACAGCGAAATAATTTTAACACTATAAATAATAAAATCATTTATGTTGTGTATATATAATTTTATAAATTCTAAGGAACAGCCCACGAATAAAATTCCTTTGGATAAATCAATATAAATAAAATGTATTTAAAAATCTGGTTCGGTGCGCTCATCACACAACTTTTTCCTTACCACCCTATTATTACTATCGTGAAGCTTGTTATAATAATAATAATAATAATAATAATAATAATAATAATAATAAAACTGTGTTGAACAGAGCGTATTGTTGAAAACAGGAGTAGCTAAGTGGGCGAAAGCACGGTTCAGTCGCATCCGTCTGCTATCGAACATACTCGGCATTCCATCAAGGTTCGGGCTCTAAGCAGTTTAGTTCAATAGGCTGTATATTTGATAATACTGGTTAGATTTAGATAACTCTTTTTTTTTCTTTTTTTTTTTTTAAATTACTTTTAATAAGATTATCTACATAATTTACTAAAAAATTCAAACTTTATAAGTTATGCGTTAATAAAAAAAAATTTCTTCATAACTTTTTTCCCTGCATTTTTATAGTGTTGCACTAAACAAATAAGGGCTTTTACCAGACGACATTAGGCATATTTGATCAAAATCATTATAACCGTTTTCGAGAACATTGTAAAAAAAGTGTAAAATCGATGGTATAAAGTGACAACAAATTTTGGCGAAAAAATTGCTGCAACATCCTAGGCATTTGCCTACCTTAAATACGTATAAGTTCAGTTTCGTACAACTTTTGAGCTAGGCTGTTCACACTACACACACACACCATTTTGCGAGACTCCAATACTTCCTCCATATATATATTTCATATCGGTAAGCGAAAGTAAAAAACTCTATGAAACCTCATGTTTTGACCAAGTTTCATGTCTTTACCCTGTAAGCTATTCTCTAGAGAATTTCAGGTTATTATACATACCAGATAAACACAGCTCCTATTGGTGGGCTTTAAGTCAGCTTATAGCTCTTGAGCTGCTCTTCATGAGCTAAACATCTTCGTCGGAAGTGATAAGACTAAGTAGCCTCACGATGGAATAATAAGCGTGGTTCAGGTGCGAGTGGAATTTCAGGCTAGAGTAAACGCTGAAGAGTGGTGGATGTCTACTTTAAAAAATCCTTACTTACAGGTTACTAAATCACTAACTAGTAGCACACAGTACCTAGTAGTTCAGTAAAAATCGGTTCGAAATAGGTAAATAGTTCCATGTCCAACTTTAATAATGAGAACTTTTATTATAATCTCACTAAGAAGTTCTAAAGAGAACTTTAATATAGAACTTGTATATAAAAGTTGCTAGGATAAAGTTCTTACAGAACTTTTACCAAAAGAGTTCTTATGATACAGTTCTCGAAGAACTTTTACTATATCAGTTCTGACCAAAAAGTTCTTGTAAGAGTTAATAAAAAAAGTTTTAACATAAAAGTTCTTGCATGAACTGCTTCGAAAAAGTTCCTTAGAAAAAGATTAATTTAGAACAAGAACTTTTTCAAAATAAAAGTGCACAGTTATATTGGAGCCATGGTTAAAACCGATCAGTTTTTGTAGAAGATAAAATAACCGGAATAACCGATAACCATTTTTTTTTCACAGAAAGTGACACCCCAATTTCTCAGTATGGTGTATATAATCCAGCTATAGTCTATCCTTGGTAGAATTTGGAATTAATATAAAAATTATGAAGCTTTAGAAATCGACCTGAACTATAAGTCCACTTTTTGCAAGCTTTCTTCCATCATTAAATTCTTACGGAACCAGTTCAACATACAGATGATAATATGACACTTCAGCATTCTCTTTCGAGTCAAATATATGGGCATTTCTTGGTAAATTTAGGATTCTTATAGAAAACTTGATTTTAATTGCGTAGCTCTCATATTACATATTCATAAAGAATTGTCTCTGTAATTATTGAGCTAAATAGAACTGAAAAATTCGGGGGGAAAACTAATAAATAAATAAATTGGTAATTTATAACAGGGTGTTCAGATTTTTTCTTCATTATACACCAATAGATTATATTAAATTTAGAAACCCATTACGAATAGCATTAAAAACGTTTTTCAACAGACCCTGATTGTTTAATTAAGTTGTCTGATAGAATCAGGCTGTGCCTGACAACATAGATTTAATCTCAAATTAAACCCCAGTACATGATATTAACAAATGTATCTTTTGTTACTGACATTCTCTGTTACAAAAGGGACTTTTCGGTCTGATTCGTAGGAATAATTTTGTTTTCTTTTAATATTCTATACACCCCGATTAATATTCGTTATCTCTTGCAACATTTCCTTCTCAGAGCCCATTAATGGTAAAGTCCAAATGACTGGAATATTTTTTTAGAACATTGAAGTGAGGTGAGCTCCTGAAGATTTATTCATTGAACGTTCTGCCGACCCTGATCGGCCGTAACTCATGGGTCCTTAAACTTCTCTTAACTATTCTTGAAGTCAAACGATTTTATTAACGTAAATAGGAAGGGCTCAGGCCGTTGCACCAATTAAACAGTATTCATCAGAAAAACGTGAAAAAAGGTGACTCGGGTTTATCCACCCATCCAAAGGTTCTTCCTTAATGCCATGTCATACCAGGGTTTTGTCCGGTTATCTTTCAATTTTCTTCTTTTCGCCTTTATTTCCTTCTTACTTCCTAGTTTAGATTCCATAACTAAATTAGTCACACTTTAAGAAACCATTCTTTCTACTAGACTAAACTAAACAAGCTCGCAAGTATAGTGAGCTATACTATATAAAGTACCTATGCAATATAATTATATATTACTATATAGTAACTATATATTGCCTATAATATTCAGTTTCTCTAATAAAACACTAAAATGTAAATTTAAAAATAATTTTTTTTTGGGAGAGTTCTCCTTATTTCATATACCGTTCATTTTAAATCGGCAAATAAAAAAAATATATAACTCAATTTTGTTTTTTTTATGTCGTAAAATGTTAAATAATATTTTTTTTTTTTTTCTTTTTCGGAATTATACTCGAAATATACCTATGTGTGTGTGTATATATATATATATATATATATATATATATATATATATATATATATATATATATATATATATATATATATATATATATATATATATATATATGAACACTATTCGTGGAGCTTTGAATTAAATTTTAAAATTAAAGTTGGCTCTCTTAGATTACTAAATTTATAAAAATATCAATATAATTAAGAAAAAAAATCTTTACAAAGATAGGACTAATTGCCTATGCTTAAACTGAACTTCGATCAGTTTTTTTTTTCTCTTTTTATAGGGCCTGATTACTTTGTCGGGCCGAAGATACCAATTAATATGGAAATACTGGTTTTAATTGAAAAATACCCCTACCCTCTCAATTTTTAATTTATCTACAGAAGAGCTCATAGATCCGATGAGGGCTTACAACATAATGTCCTAAACGATCTGATCTTTCAAATATGCAGAAGATTTATAAATAGAATATTTTATCACGCAGGAAAACAAATGATAATAAAAATTGTTATTCTCAGCAGATATCAAGTGCCTTTGGATCATGTCCTTGAACGTAGATAATAAAAAATACTCGATATGTTTTTATTATCACCAACTGTTTCCGAAGCAACGCAATAGCCGGGCCAGATAATTACTGATTTTAAGTAACCTGTTATTTTTAAGCTAATTGGAAGTTCCAAAAAAAAAATGTCTGAATTTTCAGACTTCAGTAAAGCGGTTACCTACCGTTTACAAATATGAAATATGCAGTTATTATTTTTATTATGGGTGATTTTACACAAGGCCGATAATTTTAAGCAATAGCAGTAATTTCAAACAAGTATCTTATAATAATAAAACCATATGATATATAATAAAAGCATTTCTAACCCTAATTTGATCACTTATATATAACGAAAACCAATAAAATGAAGATATCAAAAAGTCAATAGTGTTCATGAAATTTTAAATGAGTTTTTAAAATATTTTTTTTTTTATCAGTGACTCGGTGATAAGGTAAGCTGGGATTTCAAAGGGCCCTGCTTTACCCATCACATGTTGAGAGGAATGGGCACAGGGCCTTCAGTCCAAGTGTATTGTAATAGGTATGGATGTAATTTATTTTTTTTTATTTTAATTTGATTATTACATTAGTTAACTAAAATATTCTCTTTCATCTTTATAGATAATACATATATACATATATTATATCCTTATTTTTTATTTAACTATATAATATATTTTTATTTATTTTACTGTTATTTATTTTTATTTTTGCCTGGATGTGCACGATTATCACTATTAGATATTGCCCTAGATTGTAATATTTGTCAATAAATAAGTATTAAAATTTAAACAAAAAATGATAATTCTATTATTATTTAATAAATGAAAAATTCAACATTTACTGGGAGAATTTCACAAAACATATTTTTTTTTAACACATCGGAAAAAAAAAAGGAATGCGAATGTAAATTCTTGCTAGTATACAATTTTAAAAAAAAGTTTTACCATGAGCTGACGTAATAAAATTTACTTAAAAGCAAAAAAGAGTTGATCTAAGAAAGCATCCTTGTGAAACTCCTCCATTTTATATATTTCTTAAATTGGATTTTCATTAATTGATTTGAACAAAACGGCTGGATAAATAACTACTCAAGTCTCATTTAGAAGTGGATAAATATTTCGCCTTTTACCACATATTATTTTTAATAATGAACCTTTGTAATCAGCCATGAAAAAAAAAAAAAAATAATCCCTCCTCAAAATTTGAGGTTTTCGATTTCAAGATACATAGAATCCATACATCCAAAAGCCATAAAATTGCCGTCCGCAATTTTCTTCGAGATCACACGGTCGATTTTCTTAAATTTGAAGTCACCAGGCTCACCGTCAGAACTCGACATTACTACCCGCCATTTTTTTTTTTGGTCTAATTTCTACCGCGGCCTATCAAATTAACCTATGAAACCGAGTAAGCTGGCTTTAACTCAGGCGGAACATCACACGCTTAAGTTCTAAAAACGCATATTGCGAGCAATCTATTTCTTTTAGACATTAATATGGCACCAGCGGTAAACAGGCCCAAAAAACAACAAGATCTTAGAGAGAGAGACCGGTTCATAAACGAAGAGCTGTGTTTAAAGCCTCTGGAAGGAGGGGGGGAGGGGTGCGGAGGAAGAAAATTAAATGTGGGCTGCCAGCCAGGGCCTTTGTAATTATTTTTCTCTATGGAAAAACCTTATGCCAAAGAAGCCACCATTTAAACCGCGTTAATATGGCGGGAAATGAAAAATTGTCCTCCCAGTTGATTTATGGTTGGTTTTGGAAAAGCTAAAGGGTCTGAAGGTCGGGTTGTTTTGTTATAATCAAACAATTCTTCACAGTAGTGAAACTTATTGTGTATGGCCGCAATTATATTTGGTAACTTTTTCAGCTAAATCAATATAAAATAAATAAAAAAACTTCATGGCGTATTCAGTTGTAGCATAATTTTCAAATGATATTTTGCGTTTGGTTTTTTTAAATTCATTATGTATCCAAAAAAGTCTGGAATAAGAAATAGGTAAATTTCTATAATCGCCAAATTCGGCTTAAGTTTTAAGGGTAAGTATGAAAATTGGATCAAAAATTATTTTTCGAATTGCCAAAAATATTAATCAAAATACAAATCTTATGTTGGTGGGTATGAAAATTATATTTGTTCCTACATTTCGGGGAGATATATCCCATGCGTGAGCAGCACAGGATATGCTATGAAGGTGACAATTTTGCACTAACGAATGGTCACATCTTGATGAGATACAAAAGTGCAAATTGAACCCTCTTCCTCTCTCACGAATTAAAAAAATCGCACGTAACCTTACGTTGTGCATTGCGATAGTGAAACCTTCTAAACTGTTTTTAAGACTTCGTCTCTTGCTGGCGACTGAGAAAGTAGGATCAAGACATTTAAAAGAAGAACCTCATGCCTAATAACTGGAACGAGCCGAGGTTAAGGGCATGGAGATGCAAGAAAAAGTTATGCCCAATATCATAAAGTATGCATTCTGGAACCGGGACCAAACCCAACAAAAAAGGATAGATTAGCGTGGACTCTGAGAATAGGTGATTAAAACAGGGTCTTATTGGGCGATTCTGAAACTACAAGAAATTTCGACCAGATTTTCCTATTTTAAAAATTTATGATAAAATAAAAAATGGACATTGTTATCATTCTGTTGGACTTTTTTGGCTACTTTACACGAGAAAACGGCTGAACCGATTTCGGCAAAACCTTTTTTGTCATTGCATAAAATCCCTAAGAGGGTTTTTAACCAATATTAGTCTGACATTTTGTGTTTTGTTTCAAGGCGGCAGAAATAAAATCTAGATATTTTTTCGTTTTTCATAGAATCATTTTAAACCAAACTTCATATTGTTGTTATTTGGAGCAGCAAAAAGGTTTTCAGCAACAATAAACTGTAATAGACTTGAAATAGAATGGCGGACATACTAAAATTTGATTTGATATTTTTTTAATTTAATTTTTCAAAAACAGATCAGTAGGCCCAATATCAGTTGGGGATCTGTTGTTTAATAGTTACGTTATTAGAGTACGTGAGAGAGATGGGCTAGGATATCTATCAGCTTCCAGACATTTTTTTTTTAAATCCTTGGAGGCATAGAATCGAGTCTTTAATTTTCGCAGAGAACGCAGTAAGTCATGATGCTTCTTACATGTCAGGGAAGTACATGGTCTGGTTCAAGGTCAGGGGATCCAATGGTTTGTTTTTCAAAGATCCAGGGGAACGAGACCCAAGGCAATCTATCAGGTGGCTCTCCAGAAAAAAACGCACTTAAAAACCTTTTGCCTACGAAGTTTTACAGCATAACGTAGTAGCAATAATTGTGCTTTAATGCTATAATTTATACATCATTTATTAGTATTAAAATCACAAAATAGCCAATATTCTACCAAATATGAAATATTAAACGCATTATTAGTCCGTGTTTGATCGGAAGGAGATTTTACTCAGTAACTCGCTTCCAGCGCATTTTAGGTAAATCCTTGACATAACCAATTTTAAATAATGTTAAGTTTTATGCGTAATATGTTTTAGAATTCGTAACATCTGCTGAGATGCGGAACCGTAAACATCTGAAAATTTTCAAGAAAACGCAAAAAGTTGGATATTCAGAGGTAACTATTTTTCAGTGCAATTTAGTGCAAAATGCGTAATAACCAATCTTGTAGAGGATTAAATCTCCTACAATATCCATGCATAATATTTGTAATTACTCACAACAGGCGCCAAGAAATATTCAAATAACAATTCCCCTTTATCTAAAATTGTTATTCCAATATTACATGGCGTCTGTTGTCAGTAATTAAAATTATTTTGAATGGATATTGTAGGAAATTTAATCATCTACAAGATTGACCAGTATGCATTTTGCACTAAATTATACTTAAAAATAGTTATTAAGGCGAAACCTCTGAATATCCAACTATTTGCGTTTTCTTGGCGTCTTGCAGATGTTTGGGGACCCGCACCTCAGATCTCAGCAGCTGTTCCGAATTATAAAAAACATTACGTATAAAACTTGTAGGAAATTTAACGTACTTTAAAATCGGTTATGTCAAAGATTTACCTAAAATGCACCGGGAGCGAGTCACTGAGGAAAATCTGAAAAAGAAGTGACTAAAATGACGAATTCGTTGACCTATGAAATTTGATAGCAACCGATCTAGGGTTCCAGACGTTCATATTTCCAGACTATTATGAGAGTACTTTCGGCCTAGACGATCAAAAATTTTGTCGAAATCGGACACGTTTTTTGGGCCACAGCTTCCGGACTATGTAGTCATATAAATGATAAATGCCCTCGCGGTGTTTCTCGGGTAACGCTTAGAACCGTTCTCGGTTTTAGGTCTGATTACTCGCAAAATCACGGTTCAAACATGCCGCTCTGTCCTCAATGCACAGCACTAAATTATTCAATAGGGGTCCTATTAACAAGTTGACTTTTCATGATTTCCAGTGTGAAAAGCCAATTTAATTTAATCATATTATATTGTGATATGCACTCTAAATATAGTGCATAGCAATCAGCAAAACGCATATAAAAATGTTTTTTTTTTAATAAAAAAAAAAGCCATGTCGAATTTGTACAAAAACGCGTTCCAGCCCTTTGCGTGGAAGATTCTTTTAAAAATTATCACAAACAATAAATATATTCTTTTTCTTGTTGATTATGAATAAATTTTGTATAATTATATTTTATTCTAATTTCTTAATAAATTTTCTGTTCTTGTAAGCCAACCTTGAATTTTTATTCTTTCTCCTGAGGACATCTATTCATATTTAAATTGACAATCTACGAATTTCCTCATAGCTGTACGAATATGGCAAGTAAACAAAGATACTCCCGTGTTAAAACACTGTAACTTAGCTTGTCCTCCAGGGCTGGTAGGTCTTACGATTCTTCATAGGGCATAGAGAATATCCCCTCAACGTCCGGCTCAGGGTTTGTGGCACTTAGAAAAAATTGAAGAAAAGACTAGCCGGAGAAAATGACTCGTTCAAGATTAGGAATAAGAACGGGGGTTCACAAATACGTAAAGCCCAATGAACCTCATGTACCCCCCACAAAACCCCAGTATGAGTTGTACTAGTATTGAAAATCCACATGTGGAGGGCATAGCATGGTTCGGAGTTCCCTGGACAGATTGTAAATATTGTATATAAGTATGGATGTATTCAAGATTATTTTATTTTATATTTACTTACATGAATTTTCTTTACTTATTTTCCTATTATTTAATTTTCTATCAATTTATTACCATCTGTTATGCACATATTTTTTTTAATTATTGAGATTTCTTTTTGTCATTTTATTTTTTTGAATTACTATTTTCATTTATATATATATATATATATATATATATATATATATATATATATATATATATATATATATATATATATATATTATATTTTTTTTCCTCTTTCACTTGTGTATATGGTATGAATGGATTCTTACAGCACTAATACCTATTGCCTTTGAGTGTGGCAGATTGTACTATTTCTCAATAAAAACTTTAAAAAGTAAAAAAAAAAAAATATTGAAATATCTATAAGATGCATATAGTAGAGAAATAAAAAAAAATGTGGAGAGGAACTGTGTCTACCACACACCAATGGGGTTGTAAAGGCGCACAATTAGTAATTCTTTTTTTTCCAATTGATAAAGGCAAAAATACTGTACACAGTCTCAAATTCAATTATATTTTACTTCATTGAGAAGCACCATATTCATCTCTATTGAAAAAAAAAACATTAAGATTCAAAGCAAGCTTAATTATTCATTATGAATATACAACATTTTATACAATAACATTTCTAATTATAAATTATTATCGTGCAAAACAATGATACGAGAATACTTATTATCGCTTTCGATCAGTTATAGAAGAGTGTTTAAAAAGAATCCTGCGTTAAAATTTTTATCGGCAGAAGTGGAATACGTATATTTCCGTGAGTGATGCAATACTACTTTCCAAAACCGTATGAATGTTGAGGTGGGGCAAACAAAATCAATAGATAATAAACAAATATAAGTAATGATAACTAATTTTAAAATACAGAGGTAGAGCAAACTGGTTGAAATAGCTGAAGATCTAAACTGTCTGCTAAGCTAAATGGAAATAAGAAAAAAAAGTAGATGGGTAAAAAAAAAAGAAAAAAAAAAACGCTTGCGAACTCGCAGCCAGTCGATTGTTTTGAAGAAAGGCCAAGGATGTCTCATCTTACCCAGCTTTAATCCGTAGCGACGAGATTTCGTTTATATCTTCTAAGAGATTATTTTATCTAAAGAACAATAATTATACAGGTCACTAAGTTGGCACAACTTCGATAAAGCAATTACGAATAATTTTAACTTGATTATTACTTCCGAAACAATTATTGACAATATTACTAAAATTAGACATTAATTCGTTCCTCATTTAAGTTAAATTGCTAAACTTCTGTCAATCTATGGAGTTATAAACACTGCTTCAATTAGGAAACTTTTAAGATATTAGCATACTTTTCAATTTCCCGAGAAATTAGCCCGGCTGAGATAAAAAAATATTAAATTATACGCTGTAGATCCCTCCCTCCCTCCCTCTTCCTTTATCGGTTCGTTCACTTGACAATCAAACTCCTATATGCCAAAATATATATCTAAACAAGTAACATGTTTTTACAGGATTATTTACTAGTATATTAATGGAGAGGGGTGTTCATATAATATGACGTCATTGAAATAATTATTTCACCTTTATACACAAATCTAACTATAAAAAAAAATATATACCGCAAAAAAGTATGCATTGACTACTTAAGTGATTACCAATAAAATAAAATTAAACGAATTAGCACTATTATATCATGAAATTTATACTTTTAAACGTTAATTTTTTTCAGATTTTTTTTTTTATTTCTAAAAGTATTGGTATACCTGAAGATTAATAGTAGATTGAAGATTAGTAATTGTGCTCATCTTTGTATTTTTCTATTTTGAATATAATATTAAAGTATAATTATCTATATATGTATGATGAATATAGGACAGATAGATTAAGTCAGGAAGTGTAACATGTCTTCTGGAACATTCAGAGTGACATTTTGAGTTTTATGGGTAAGGATCAGATTCGATAGAAACAGGATTTAATGAAGCATTATGTTCAACTCAGGATGCAAAAAAATGCTTTATTATAGAGTTTTTTTTTTTTTTAAACAAATTAGTATTTATAGCTTATTCGAATAAAAGTTAAATTAAAACATATAATATAGATCTATTAATTGTAAATTTGGTCTGGTAGAAAAATGGATTTTGGTGGACTGCATGGGAATTCTGAAAATAAATGTACAAAAAAATTAAACTTCAAATTATATTGAACAAATAACAGTAATACAAATAAGTGCACACAAAATAAAAATATATGAACTAAAAAAATATAATAAAGATAAAAGAAGGGGGGCAATAATTTTGCTATTTGGCTAATTCTGTCTGAGTTAATTTGATATGAAAAATGATGATGGATGTTACTGTAGATTAAATCGAT
Organism: Rhaphigaster nebulosa; assembly: GCA_948150685.1. Classification (NCBI taxonomy): domain Eukaryota; kingdom Metazoa; phylum Arthropoda; class Insecta; order Hemiptera; family Pentatomidae; genus Rhaphigaster; species Rhaphigaster nebulosa. The sequence goes on from OX411307.1 coordinate 151,869,285, forward strand.
GTTCAACGTCCTTTCCTAATCCTATTAAGTTATTTCTACAGGTTACCAATCCACTCTAACTAGAGTGGAAAGTTAACAGAAAGCTAAACTGGAAGCTACTGAAGTTATGCAACTATCAAATAAATTTTGATTGATGGTATATTAAAGTCAATTGTAGTGCAATATAGATTCTAAAAAAAATACAGAACTAGTAGGATATGATTGAATACCTTGGGCTGTTATATTTATATTCTAAATGTATAGATTAATTTTTATTAAAAAATCATCTGAGAAAACAAGCATAGTGACACTAGACAACAATGTTTTTTTTTTCTAATCAAACAGAACATTAATTTCTTATCTCAAAATATATTGGTATTGGTTTTATATTACTAACTCTTTGTATAAAATGTTTTACCACAATTAACAGGTTTGAAGTAGATTCTGAAATATGAAATTTTGCAACTTTACGGATTTTCAAATGATTGGAGGGGGTGACAACACCCCTAACACTCCCACGGAGACGTCCTTGGTCCCTGGTCGTTGGTAGCGGATCTCTTCAACTGGGACGAGCGAAATATTGTTTAAGGATGCTGTAGGGTTTGCGACGAAGGGTGAAAGTCATTAAATCACTTTTTGGGGATTTATTATTTTTAAAAAAATAATACAAGTTGTCAGGGTACCAAGAAAAGCTATTTATTTTCGTTTTTTGTTCCATATTAAGACCTTATGTTATGTTTCATGGCTGACAGCCGGCTCCTAGAGCATGACACTGTTGGATATTCAATACTCCGCTACTGCTTATAATTCACTCCCGCCTCTAGCACGTATTTCGCGTGTAGATTGCATTAGTAGCTTTAGTTCATTAGCGGATACATTTGCTATGACGTCGAGGATCGTAACTATGGGCATATTCAAATCGTAGCTCCAACCCGCTATATTTGCAGTACAATCAGCATTACCAATCCGCCCGGGATCAAAGAACTCCTCCTCTTGGAGAAATGTTGATCGAACAGCGAATTTCACTCTCAAAATTAATGATATGCCAACACAAATAACGAAACAGTTCAAATAATGCCGGAGTCACGGTCCATTGGGCAATGCATTAACTATTTCTGTTCCGAATTCTGTACTAATATTTACCTTAGCGGGATGTTTCTACTCGTACAGCGGGACTCTCCTTGCTCAGAGCATACAGCAGAAAGGGAAAAATCAAATCAAACAAAGGGTTACCTTTTGGCAATTCACGTGGTACTGTTTCTAAATCTATTCTGTTGTTTGATCACTGTAATTTAGTATGAGCTAACTCACAGATCTACTAATTGGGCTGGACGGGATATGAGAATACTGATGGGACTTTTAAAGTTAATATATAAACGAAGTAAACTTTAAATTATATTGAACAAATGAATGCAATACAAAAAATATTTACAAAAAATAAATAGATATTGGCCAACAAATAAATAAAAGAAAATTGGGAACAATCTCGTTATTAGGTTGATTCTTCTTCTACAGACTTGGTGCGGGAGGTGATGAAGAATGTGACTGTAGGCCATGTTGAGAGAAGATTTGTGAGTGATTTCGTGAATTTCTTAGGTTCTTTACAATCAAATTAATAATTGGCCAGCTCACTTGGTTCCCTCGTTGCCCTTCTGCCTGGTTGTTGTTTATCTCTTCTCATACTCACCCGTGTTACTTGAGTATCGAGTAAGAAACAAAAAGAAAATGTGGACGCATCACATAACTTACACTTACCACCCTACTTTGAGTAGAAATCGATTTAAGGAATTGATTTAAGGGATAGTGAAATTTTCCATAGAAATTCTATTTAATTTCCATTAAAACATTTAGTTCCATTAAATAATATGAAAGCATAAATTATTAACTACAACAATTACTAAAGTTTATGTTTTTTTTTTTGTCACTTTCCATTACCTTCTAAGGCTTTATATGTTAGATATTATTTTTTCTAAGCTTTAGCATTCCAAGCGGTATATTATACATTTTTATTACTACTCATGTTTTGGGAAATTTGTTTTCAACCTGGAAAAATATTTCTCCTTTATTTAATTATCAAATTCTTTCAGAGTTTATATTAATCAATTTTTCATTACTACTAATAATGAGAGTCGATTAATTATTTCAAATAAACAAAATTAAAGGTACTTAAAGGAAGCCATTTTTGATAATTCCTCATTTAAGCCCTGTCAGACTATTCCAATGAGGATAAGACCTAGCTGATATAAAAGACCATTTCATTGTACATTGATATAACGAGTTTGACGAAAATCAATGATATAACGCGGCACTCTCGGTAAGACGATTTTTGCGAAAAGTTGCTGTAACATCCCAGGCTTATACCTGTTATATCAATATATAACCTCTTTGTTAACATATGTTCTTATCCGATTATTCAATATATATTTTTACATTACTAATTGTTTATAAACGTTAATAAAAGAGTTTCAATTGTACTTGTTGAATTATAAACGTAACAAATGGCGACGAGGATGGTGAAGAAGACCATGTTACGTTGTTGAGAACGTTTTCAGTAGGCAGAGGACTCGGTGGCGTTGTTAGTAGAAGCTCTTCAGCGTCTCCGGCCGTCAGCAGCACCAGTTCAGCAGCCAATACCTCCTGAGATCCATGGTCTAACATTAAAACCCTTTGACGAAAGCCAGGAACCGTTTAGCTCTTATGTTTTGCGTTTAGAAAATTTTTTTAACCTTAAAAATCTTATAGGGAAAGAACCAGGGACAGATGAGCGTAAAGTCCAGATACTACTTAACTGTCTTGGTCCGAAGAACTTCCTTACTCTGACTACACTCACAGCAACTAGCCGTCCTACCGAGAGTGCCTACCAGGAACTTATCGACCTCCTGGTCGGCCACTTGCAAGGGAAGAAGATGAGTCAAGATCTTGTTTTACCTCGTCCAGGATCAACTGTTGAGGAGCCGCTGGTTGAGCCATCTCAAGAACCACCACCTCCAGAATTAGAACTAAGAAGATTGACCAGGGTGACAAGACCACCCAACAGACTCTCCTATCATTGACTTTCTGATTAATGTGGGGAGGACTGTTATATCAATAAATAACCTCTTTGTTAACATATGTTATAATCCGATTATTCAACATATATTTTTACATTACTAATTGTACATAAACGTTGAAAAAGTGTTTCAATTGTACTTGTTGAATTATAAACGTAACAATACCTATCTTAAATCTGTAATTCCAATTTCAAACAACATTTCGTGTTTGAAATAGGCTTACCACATACATGCATACCATTCTGCGAGTATATGTATATTTCCGTGTGAATTTTGTATTTCCCTTAAAAAAACGGATAACAAATTTTTCACGATCGCAATACTTTTTGTTAGCTTAACTTGTCCGTTTTTTTTCAAAATGGCGGTCTATAAAATGGCTCTGCAGGTGATGACTGTTTTTTTCTCAATTTAGATTTGTGATTTATGGAATGATCCTTGAACAACAGCAGGATGTTCGATACATGCAAAAAAAAAAAATAATAAAAAAATAAAATATTGCTAATTAAATAATTTGTCATTTAAAGACAGCGAAAATTCAAGATATTAGACAAAAATTATTGTCGAAATATTATTAAAATACTCCAAAAACAAATCCTAAAGCCTTTCAAATTCCAGTACATAACTAACCAGTTTTTATTCTGAAACAATGACCATTATAAATAAATCAAACTATATATATGATTATTTTTTTAGTTGTGTTTGTGTATTTTCAGATTTCGCTAATCAGCCGGAATATAGGAAAAAAATCCCTGCCTTTTTCTTCAGCATCAAATTTTAAATAAATCTAATTAATTTAATTTTATGGCCTTTTAGAATATTTTTTAATGTATTGTATGTGTATTAACTGTTGTTTCTGAGCCAACTTTTTTTATAAACTTTCCTTTCCTTCAGTATAAGTATGAGCGATGCACTGTCTCTGGTTGATAAGTCTTTTCTAGACTGTTGATGTGAGATGTGATGTATCCGGTTTGCGTTTATGAGATATTACCTTTATTATTATGATTATATATATATATATATATATATATATATATATATATATATATATATATATATATTTATATATATCATTTAAGCACATATTATGCTTATTATTATGTTATGCTGAATTTTCAAAATTACTTCCTCTAAAGTATCTTTCAGTTTACGTATTTGAAATAATTGACCATCTCCCATTTTTAATAGATATAAAAAATATATAAACTATAAATGAATTTGATACTTATAATCATTATTTTTTTTTTAAATGGGTAACATCATTGCTAGACCCTTCATTGATCTACGTGTTTTCAAAAAGAAACTGATGGGTATCAGTTACCCTATCATATGTTAAATGATGTTACGTTCAAAATCTCTACAATATCCTCATTGGGTAACGAGGATAGAGTAAAGATTTTGAACCAACCCTACTTATTGATATAAAAAACAAAAAAAAATTAATTATTTGATCCAACAAGATAATGTTTCCATCGGTCTAATAATGAAAAAATATTTAAACTGTTCAAACAATTCTAAAATGCATTGAAATTCCTGAAGTAAAAAATGGAAGATGGGAGCGATATGTAAAACCTACAATTTATACAGTATACCAGCAATCACATTTTTAATTCAACGCGACTTTGATGGGTAGTTCAAACTATTACTACACAGTGCTATTGCTATATACGACTAATATTGTTTTGACTACTAATTTTAAACTAAGCTGTGTTTAAAAAAAAATTATTTATTTATTTCCTTCCAACAGAAACCTCAAAGTACAGTAGTTTATTTTAATTATATACATTGCGGAACTGTTTATTACATCATGTCGTTAACAAGTGTAGTATTGTGTTTTAAAACAGTCAAAGATTATAATGAATATAAAACATTACCAAGCATCTCCTTATTCTCATTTGCATCGTACCCCCCTCCCCCTTCATTCCTTACCCCTTATCTTTACAAATAACATTATATATCAAATCAAGTTTATATAGTTATATTTTGTATAACTTCTACATATTTTTTAGATGAATGCATACTATTTTAGTATTTTTTTTTATATCCTCAACTGTAATTCTACGATATTTATTCTTATCATAATTTAATTATTCTCGTATTTTAATTTCTTAGCCCTAAAGAAGGTCTACAACTAAGGCCGAAACTCCGGCGCACTTTAAATAATTAAATCTAATTATTGTTTGTTTTAATTTCTGCCATCACCTCCTTTATAAAATTACTAATATATGATAGACAAATATAAAACTGTAGGTAACATATTTCTGATTAATTAATTATTAGACCTGATAATAATATTTAGTTTTTGATTCAGATTGATACATAAAAAAACATTGAAACGATTTATAATACAGAGCTATGTTTAATAGCGTGCGCTGGTATCCTTAAATGCCTCACACAAATTAATTATTAAAATATTAAAACGTTCCTAATTAAACTAGTAATATATATATATTTTTTTTTAATACAAATTTTCAATACGAATAATTTTAGATGAAGTACTTTGTTATTTATTTCTCTCAACGAAGTCACAAAATGTCATTTTGTTTTAAACACAATATACTTTAAAAGGGTTTCGGACCTACTTGGAAAATATACAGGGAAACTTCTCGCAATTCATTTCCCAGAAATCCAATAAGCCTGCACTTTTACTTAAGAGAAAAATGTTTCGTTATTCTGCCCCAGTCCATGTAATAAGCTGTATCTAATGTATTTTTAATTCCTCTTACCGACGTATGAAATATATAGATAGTAAGGGGAAGTATTGCGATCGTGAAAAATTCGAGTTTTCAACGGAAATATAAAATAAAAATATTATATACCAAAGATGTTATAGAGGGCTAAGGCGGGCTCTCTGGACTTTTTGAAAATTCAATTTAATAAGGAAATTATTATTTTAAGTATGTTTTCATTTTTATTTATATTTTTTTTAGTGCTGTGTTAAAACTATTTTATTCTTTTAAATACTTAAACATTATTCGTTTCAATTTGTATTCAATTTTATTTCCAGGGGCAGCTTCATTTCATATTTAATTTCAGGATTGTTTTGGTTAATTTACATTTTTTTTTAAATAAAGCTATGTTTTATTTCACAAAGATGATTTGTATTCTGTATTTCCGTGTTATTTTATTGAGTCGAATGAAGGTGGAGTTAGTAAATTTTATCCTCAAAATACTTCTTTGTCGGGAAAACAAAAATTCCACTCCACACTTTTTTGCAAATCAGGAGCCTGAAAGAATACAAAAAATGCTACAAAATGAAAAAAAAAATTCGCCTTGGGATACCCGGAAGGGTATTTTACAGATTATAGAATTATTTTTTTCAATATGTCAATGTCTATTTCAAAGGTTTGATTACAGCCGTTTTCGAAAACTAATTGTAATCAATATTAAATTGGTAGAAGCTATGTTAATCTACTGAAAAAGAAACATGATTACCTGATTTAGCCGAAGCTATCTTGAGTGATAACACACTGTGACACTAGTTTCAATTATAAATTACTGTGAGCCTGCTTGGTCATACCTGACTAATCCGTACCCTGCAGCGAGAGAATAAGCAAACCTTGAGATTATAATAGGGCACTTTTTTGGTCACCAACTTTTTATAAAAAGGATGCTTTATTAAATTTATCATATTCTGGAAGCTGTTTTGCCCTCCTAGATCGGCTATCGGCCCCACTGTAAAGACAGTGCCAACAAAATATGCTCCGCTCTATTAAGTCGAAGCAGTAGTCGACTGCCAGCAGTCTCTACCAGCAGCAGTAGTGGGCGGCACCAGTGAAAGTCTATCATTAAAGAGAATTTTGTCTACTTTAAAATTGTGCAATTGGAACCTAATCATCTTGAATAGCTTTTGAGTGATCGCTTCCTATTCGACAAAAAATGTGACATTTAAAAATTTAAAAAAAAAACAACGCAAAACATTAATTTCCTGCTTTTTAAGATCGTTTTTGTCGGCCTTGAGGTCTACTTTCGCCTCTTAAAATATTATGTTACTGGACACCATGTATGCATATATATATATATATATATATATTTACATAAAGATGAATTTGAATTATTCTTATCCTACATATTCTAATCACTAAAAGAACGATAATTAATTAAAGGTACCAAGAAATAATGTGAAATGCGAGAATTGTAACTAGACGATACTTAACTAACTGGGGAGATGATGTGGGCAGGAAGAGGATCAATCTATCATGTTCCTTCTCTGACAAGGTGAAAGGCCAGATATCCACTTCATAATGCTTGTCTCCGTAAGACACCCTCAATGGCTTATATATGAAGTTTTAGCTAGTTTTTGTATCTATATATCTATCTATCTATCTCTCTCTCTCTCTCTCTCTCTCTCTCTCTCTCTCTCTCTCTATATATATATATATATATATATATATATATATATATATCTGCCCATAGCCATTTTTTTTTAGTATCGAATTTCAGAGCATATAAAGAATTTATTGTAATTGTAAAAACAAAAAAAAGTTTTTTTATTATTTTCTTAATCCCAATTTTAAAAGTTTTGTACAATAATGTAAAAGACCAACATCCTTTTACTGCATCTTAGATAAATTTTAAGGCTTTTCTGATTCATTATTTTATTTCAATTTAACCAACTTTTTCATATCTGTCCATGATGGTGATGGGGCCCACCTCTATATAGAAAAATGCGAAGCAATAAATTTTGGGTTTGGTATATATTTTAATGAATCATGAAATAAGGGTCTTGTGCTCATTAACTGACTTTATGAGCTTTGTAAAAAGTCGATTGATCCGCTTTAGTCTGCAGAAAAGCAAGTTTTTCGGATATTGCGCATAGGGTGCTCGATTCGGTACAACAGAGTCGCAGGTAAAAACCCTACAAAAAAAAAAGAAAGAGAAAATAAGTCCATCCGTTCAAGAGAAAATCAAGGCATAAACCTAAGATTTTACCCGATTATATTGCCTTTCTTACCTAGGTGGTAAATGAAGTAAAAATAAATTGAAAATAATTTATTTCTAATAGAAAACATTCGTAAGATTTATTGTGTTAACTTTAATTTTAATTTATTAATTTCTAAAAAAAAATGTAACTAAAGGGGAAACATAAATATATATATATATATATATATATATATATATATATATATATATATATATATATATATAAAAAGTCAAAATCAAAATATCCTCTAGGAGTTTAAAATAACTGTCTTTACTGTTCATTAATTAATATATATAATTTTCAGTAATATTTAAATAAAGAGAAATAAAAATGAACCAAGTTTTGTTTGTACATGTGCATGTACAAAAAAGCATTCCGTAAAAGGTAAGTACCAAAGGTGATACCAGAAACGCTAAGTTACAAAGAGTTCGCAATATTTTATGAAAGCTGAACATTAACCATCAATGCCAAAGGCGGATTCATTTGGTAGAAATGATGTTGATTCGACTAACAATTTATTTTAAAATAATTTTGTTTAAAAAAATAAAAATAAAACCCAGGAAGTGTCATAGATTCAGCACTTCATAAGGAAGTACCTACTGTTTCTTGCCCAATGGTATTGCATGGAGTATAGAGGTGATGTGGTTAGGATCAAGCTAAATCACCTGGATTTTCTCTCAACCCATTAAAGGATCACGTCCCTGATTTATTAAGGTTGGGTGTGCCAAGGAGGGTTCCCCGACACTTCTTATAGTGCACACAATAAATTTAATGAAAATCTTTTAATAATCTAATAAGTGACAAGTAGAGACCGTATTTTCGTTCAGTTAAAAACCTATAAACGTGCAGTAAGAAAACTCAAAATGAGCTTAATCGTGAGCGAAAACCTAAAATGTGTAAAATCGTTTATATAACACCTTAGAAATGTGAAAATATTCTGTTGTTTTATTTATAATATAAGTGCGATTATCGAAAAAACGTTTAAACATTGACCTCTAAAACAATGAGTAGGTGAACTCTTCCCAAAAAATCAGAAAAAAAATCATGAGTGATCTAGAGATACTAACTAATGAGTCTAAGGACAGCTTTGTGCTGAATTCCAAATTTTGGGTCAGGAACTCAAAATTCCCAATTTTTAGAAGTGGCCGTAGTGATATTTGTGATCTGTAATGAAGAGCACAGTTTCCAACAATGCAATGAAGAATAATTCCAAACCTAAAACATCCAGCACGCTGATTAATTTTTTAAAATTAAAATTTTTTCAGAAGTGATTAATTTCAATTTCAACACATTAACAAAATTAAGGATCGCGAATAAGACACTGGAGATGTAATGTCAATTGATTGCATCTTTGATAAAATTGATAAAACATTTTATATTCAATCAGGTTTTCATTATCACATTACACTATCACCTCCTCAAAATGAAATTGTGGCGGTGATGTGAAGATTTAAGAAGGGTAATGATAATTTGAACTTTGAGAGCTACCAAAGAAAAATTAACGGAACCATATAAAAAAAAAAAAAAAAAAAAAAATGCCGTTCTGTAAGGATTTTTATTGATAAGTTATTAGTTTTAGAAACTTCTAGAAAATGAAAAAAAAAAAAAAAAAATGATAAGAATAACAATACCGAAAATAAGTCAATTTTATGTGACTAATTTAGCTGAAGCGAATGGTGGACCATTGGGCCAAGGGATCTTCTTTGCAGGGCTGCCACCAATGGAAAAACTTCTTCGAAAAATAAATTTTACTACCGTGCATGTAAAAAAATCAATAATGAGGCGGTAATAATAACAGACACTAGGGACAAAATTTAGATTATTCTAGAATTAACAAAATTCAAATAAAACTCAAAATACTTCAGTATTGAACAGTATATAGCAACTATCTTGTGGTGATGGAACTCATTTTGCGAATAAAAAAAAAGGATTACTTACAGTTAATTGTGTGTTTAATTGAAAAAAAAAAACTTATTAGGGATTGAGAAATTATTTGCCACTTCTATAATTTTGTTTTTATTAAACATATTAAATTAAATGTAATATAAATTAGTATTATAAAACAGGAAGAAGTTGGTCGGGGATGAGGGGGGAGAGTGTGATCAAAGACTATTTATTTTGTGCTAACGTTGCGGCCTAAGTTTTAGGCCATCATCAGGGCTAAAAGAAAAAAAACAAAATAACAACATTGAACACGACAGAGGCAGTAACAGTAACAGTAAAAAATGATGAAAACAGAAATACAAGCAAAATAAAAATGTATGATTTTTAAAAAGAAATAAAATGACACTATATATTGTAAAAAATGAAAAAGTAAAGTTGAGTGAAAAGAGTGAAGGAAAGATTATGAACTAAATGAAACTATAAAGTACATAATACATGATATGATAAAATATATGAACACTATTAATTAAAATGGCTACTAGTATGAAGATTTGGAGGTATATAAAGCATATCAAGATAATTATGATCTTGTAAGTTTTGTAAAGGTTTAAATTTATGTTAAAATTGTTAACAAGTGACTAATGAAAATAATAACAATGTAAAAATTAATTTAAATTAGAATTAATGCGTTATTTACACAGGGTGTAGTAAAATTTATGAAACCTATCAATTAAAAAGACAACTAGTATGAATATTTGGGAATATTTAAAGCATATAGAGATAATTATGATGCGACAAGTTATGTAAAAGATGACAATGATGTTAAAGAAGTTTACTTTTTTATTATTAAAATAATTGTAAAATGAAGGAGTAAAATATAAAGTAATGTAAGCCCAAAAATAGAGTAATACAATTATAGGTCAATATCCTATGTGGCGAAGAAAGAAGAAGAAGGACAGAAACATTTTATTTTAATAATAAAAAAATCATTGTCAGCTCGACATTATGATATGATATGATAGCATCATATTGTTGCTCGACATTTTTGATTTTGATAATTTTTTTTTGGGCAGTTATTTCTTATCATTTGGTGAGTTCAAAACTAGAGAAAAATGATATACTGGACATCAATGCTGCCCTAATACATTGGGCTGCTACAATACACAGCGTACTAATCAATCCTAAGTTGGACATAACGCGTATATTCATTTTTCGGGCTTATATTTTTTTCTTTGCGGCCATTTTAAATTTGTTTCGCATCTGAAATCAAGATTTGGGAAAATGTCTCTAACTCTGGCAATGCTGCAGATATCAAAACAAATTTTTTTCAGGATTAGAATTCCTACAACGGTAAACTATGCAATGATAAAATATGAGTACAATTATAAAACTATGCCAGCAAAAAATATCAAATGTAAGCCTCTTTTCCTAAATACACCTTTATAGCGCTAAAAGTCACGTTTTATGTCAATTTTCGTTAATTTTTTTAACCACTTTCCTCACTACTTAGTTGATTATTTTATTATTAAATAATAAAATCCTTCAAATCCAATCCATATTTTTGCTTAAATGACCAAATATTTATCTTCAATAGTCCAATCTTAAATTTATTCCCATCTATAACGGAAAAAAACAATTACTCTCCGCTATTACTGGAAAAACTCCGATCCTTCAACCGTTTACCTATAAACATCCAGCCTTCTTTCATTGTTAGTTCAGTGCCAGAAGAAACCAGGACAAACTTTTCTGTTTGTTATAATCCATTTAAACCTTGGTGAGTACCAAAATGTATTTGATTTCTTGTCTTAATTAAATTCATAATTCATAAATCTTTTATAATACTGATTTATATTGCATCTAATTTAATATGTATAATAATAACAAACTATATTTTGAATTGCTTATTTTTAAATTTTTTGTGTGTTTTTAGAACTGAAGATGAATGTATAACATTCGAAACTAGTTTTCAATAAAACAAAACTATAGAAGTAGCAAATAATTTATCAATCCCTAATTAGATTGATCCTTCTATACCATCATGCGTATGTCAACTAAATAAGATTCTTCTTACGCAAATTTGGAGTAATGGTACAATAATGTTACACGTTTGACAAATATTGAATGTAAAAGTGATAAACTTGAAAATGGGCAATATTAGGATAATAATTTCCTGAAATATAATAATTTAAAATTCTTATATATCCTTATGGAAAACTTGAAAGTTGGATTCTGATCTAATTTAGAAATATCTAAATTCAAGATCTAATTTCAAGTCTATACTCAAATTTTTTTAATATGACAATTCTTGAAGAAGTCCAAGTGACATAACAGAAAGTATCTTTTGGAATATTGAGAGACCGACTGATGATTTCTGATTCTCTTGTTTCTAATCTCAAAATATCCACAAGTTTAGTCAGAACTACAATGTTTAATATTACGCATAGCCTATGTTCCTTCGCCATACTTGACTGGAATCCTTCATGAATATTAATGAGATGATTACAAAATTACTCGATAGTTACCTAATTATTATTCATTATAAAATGTCCCATCCACTGCAATCAGCCATCAAGAATCACTGGGTCATTATAACCGAGAGCCCGATGTGGTTTATCGTACATTAAAACGACTTCCAATGATGCACTTGCTCCATGGAGGCAATATCAATGAACATTAAACAAAGATGTACTCTGTACTCTGAATTATTAATTGGTATCAGTAATTACATGAAAAAAAATAATAAGTCGCTCGAATTTTGACAGAATAGTATGTGAATAGTTTGCATGCACATTTTTTTCTGTATTCTTAATATAATATAATAGTTGCTTAAAAAAAAAAAAAAAATCTGAACTTAAAGGAGCTTCAACATGAGCTTTTGGAAGTCCAAAAAGGATTAAGTATTTTAAATAACTATATATAAATAACTGTAATTTTAAATTCTATAATTATAGATGAATATAAAATAAACATTTAATTTATCCAAAGAAATAAACTAAAAATCCAATGAACTAACGAATTAACATAAAAGATAAATAATAATATTATTAAATAAAGTAAAGAAGCAAATAGAGTATACATCTACGGTCATGGAAAATATGATCATGGCTTTTTTTGGCCAAAGGCACGCAAAATTGGACCGACATGTTTTATGACAAATGAGAAAGATACTGTCCATTCCTGCTTCCTTATTGAAGTCGATAATCAGGTTAAGTTATAAATAGGTTAGGTCGAATGCTGGTCGAGAGTTCACAGAGGGCGTTCACAAATTTATTTCAGAAATTATTTAAACTATTCCCCAGGATTTTTCTTTTTTTTATATTGATATGCTTCGTCTAAAAGGTTGCCTAGGGGCAGGTTAAGAATTTATTTAAAAAAAAAATTTAATATAAATAAAATATATTTTTGTATTAAATATTTTAGGATAAATTAAATAGAGGGGAGATATAACAGGGTTTCCCTGTTAACCCTCTTATACTCGACGCGCGAAAAAAAATAATTAATAAAAATGAAATGTGCGATGTATGTCATACAATTATAAGCAAAAATCGAATAGAATAAAAAATAAATTAAATAAATTTTGAGCAAACACCATAGAATTTTTCTAAATGAAAATTCGCATAAAGTGGAAAATAAATAAACTAAAATTCTCTAATAATTTACAAATAAACGAAGTCCAAATATAATATCAACTTCATGTAAGACTGCAAGTCTGTTATGTGATTATAAGAACCATGTTACCAAATGGATTTATCCGAATGACACGTTGGTTCCATATTTTCTTTTCCTTTCTGCAGTCTTTCGACTCTTTTCAGCAGCAGCATCTTCTTCGTTTTAATCGGTTATTAATTATAATTAATGTAGAGGCACTTTCGCGATCGTGAAAAATTTCGAATTCCAGTTTTCAACGGAAATACACGTTTTAGAGTCACCTGAGTCCAAAAACCAAGTCTCGCAAAAAGGTCGAAAAGTCATAGGAAACTGAAACTACGTATTTAAGGTAGAAATATTCATGGAATGTTACATCAGCGTTTTCGTCAAAATCGGCTTACCGGTTGTGCCACTTTATATCATAGATTTTACACTTTTTTACAGTTTTCTCGAAAACGGCTCTAACAATTTTGATAAAACTTGCTGAAAGTCTTCTCCTTAAATCCCTTCAACTTTTCATATATGTAGTACATCACCGAGGAAATGCAGAGGAAAAAGTTATGATGAAAATAATACTTTATTTGTGCATAACTTCAAAAGTAAGGGGTAAATTAAATGGTAAATTATGTATATAGTAGTAAGGGGTAAATTAAATGGTAAATTATGTATATAGTATTATACAAAAGGTAATAAAATTATCTAAAAAAAAAATCATCAAAATCGGACCAGTATTAGCAAAGTTACAGCGTATCTCATAAGGATTACTAGACCCTAGATGGAAAGCAGAGCGCTTCCGGAAGGAGACGGATGCGAAGAACCTCCTCCCACCAAGCCACCAACCTGTTTTTAACAATATATTGTAATAATATAAAAGTAGTAAGTAATAAACTTAATAATTTCTACTTTTATATTATTTAATGGGAACAAAATAATTCCATGGAAACTAATTGCAATTTCCACGTAAACTAAACCGAAAATTTTTAAATATATTTTCAGCTCGACAAACGAAAAATATTTAGTGTACAGAATTGTTGTACTAAAGTTGTTTAAAAATTAATTTATCATACTTTTGTCATTGAAGATTTGAACAAGTGCATTCTTTGGAGTTTATTTCGAGTAGTGTTCATGTCAACTCTTTAAAATCATGTTAAAAATATTATTATTATAATATGGTAAGGGAAAGTTGAGTGTTGCGAGCACAGAGAAGCCAATAAAAGCCGAGAAAAACTTTCCCTTTACATATTTGATTTGTCTAAGCTTGGCAAATGTGTAAAGACACCTTTAGCTTCTGCTTACGCAAAAAAAAAAATGGCTTTCTGGTAGGAACACACCTATACAGCTATACTGCAAAAGTTGAAAGATTCAACTTTACACAGACTCAACTTGGAACCAATATTTTTACAACTCGCCATAATTCACCTTAGGCAACTTTCATGTCTAATTCCTGATGCATCAATGCTTCGGCTTCATGCTGCGTAAAGGGCAGCTCTTATCAGTTTAGTGTTTGGATTCAACGAGACAATTACGCTGCTTACCCTGCACTACCATAATTTTTTTTCTTAGAAATTCAATTATTAAAATAATTTTAGTTTTATTGTCATTTTACTATAGTATAATCTTTATCTTTGTTTCATCATTTTGATTATTTAATTATTTATTTTTATTTCGTTAACTTGAAAGAAAAGTATTTTTCGCTTGGAAAGCTTTCATTGAAGTATGTTTCTTTGAGAATGTCAGATATTTACTTTCAATATTTACTGTAATAAAAAAATATTATTAGCTTAGCTATAATAAGTTTACTGGTAAAATATATATTGACTTCCCTCAAAGAGAGTAAGAGAGTAAAACTATAAAAACAGTTTTGATAAACATAATAATAAATTATTTTTAATTGTTGTAATATTATTGTTATTATTATTAGGTAACCAAATGGTATTATTTAGCTTCTATACGAATAATTGAAAACATTATTTATGTTTAAAATATTATTTTGCACTCAATACATTCAATAAAGTATTTTTAATTAATTTTTTTTTTTTCAAATTCAATTTATTGTTTAGTATGATTTTTTTTTCTGCAAAAATGTGTTTATTATACACGAATTCAAAAGGAGCTTGTACCTTTTTTTTTTTTTTTTTAATGAAAAACTGGCACACTTTGATTTACGATTAAATAATCAAAAATGAAGAAAAAGGTAAGTTGGTGTTTTATCAGCGAGTTGAGGGACATACATGTAAACCTGTATGAATGTAATCCTAAATAGGCAAACTTCGAACTCTTCTCTCAAATCCAAAAAGAACGATATACGCTAACGTAAAAGTATCCTCATTTTGGTTTATATAATTTTATTATTTTCTCTTTATATATATTTATCATTTCTAATTATACAATTCTTCCTTGTAATAATTTTCATAATTTTTGTTTCTTATATTTTTATTTTTACACCATGTTTCGTCATATTTTCTTTGATTTTGTATGGATCTTTCTGATCTTATATCTCTGATCTATTTTAGCCAAGATGAGGGCTTACATGGGCCGAAACGTCGGCTTGTAATAAAAACTTAACTTACAACTGTTCTGGTTAATAGAAAATGATTTTTATGTTTTTTTTGTAAGATTAAATACCTTCTCTTGTTCATTGTTCATCAAATACCTAGTCTCGTGTCGTTTTGTAAGTTCTGGAAACGGACTTCTAGCACAACCCTAAAGTGATATTGAGTTCATGGTTCGAATAACGATAAACTCGTTTCGGGGCTCTCTGACCTCATTTGAAATGCACGGGGACGCAACGTCATCCATAAAAAGTGAATTATCGGATGCCAGTGATTTACTGACAGTGCACCGAGGCTCCCACTCACATGGAACCCCCTGCTTTTTATTTCATGCTTGAACTGCTAGCGATAATCTTTGAAGAATTGAATACAACGTCGATGCTTTACCGTGCGTTGTAAATGATATGTGTGCAAGATACAAATAGGAAGTATTTTCTGTTTAGGCCTTTTTGCGCGATTAATTTGGGTTCCAATGATTTTTTTTTTAAATGAGAAAGGAATCACAAACACAATAGAACCCTTATCCGAATCTCCCATATCCGAAAACGATTCGACTTTATTCCAATCGGTTTTTCAATTTTTTTTAAAAATATGTATGCCCATTTTATCGTATCGCATCTTAATTTTTTTTTATAAACGATACATAATTTGAAAGTTTTAAAAGTGAGGAGTGATATCCCGCGATAGTTAATACACTCTGTCCTCGGTCCCTTTTAGTGAATCGGAATAAGTATAGATCTGAAGATGGAGTATAGACCTCGAAACTTTAATAAATTTTAATTAATTAATTTCTTTTATTATAATATTTAAAAATGTTTTTATTCACTTTTTGTTGCTAGTCATTTTAGTGAATTTTCATAAAAAAATATTTTGTTGTTGCTATGTTGAAAACTTAAAAACCATAATAATTATATATTAATTTTTTTATTCCGTTATTATCATGAACCAATTATCGATATTAAAATATCGAATATGGAAGAATAATATCAATTTCGATATTAATACGCGTATTTTTTCACTTATTACATTTTATCTCCTTCTTCTAGAGAGACCGAAACGTCACAAAATATATATGATGTAATTTTAAAATAAAATTTTATTCATCAAATTATTAGTTTTTGTTGGGATAACTAGAGGTTGTTTTTAATCTATGATTGATTACTTATTACAAAATTAATAATGTGTTAATACTATATATTAACAATATGGTTGCTTTAAGTTTTGTACCTAATATCAATTACTCTGTTGAGAATATTGCCATACATTTTAACGTAGAATTATGTTGTTCCGTCTGGGGCGTTTGGGCAGACAAATTTTCATACGCTTTCGTCAATTTTTACACGCTCATAACTCCTCTTTTTTTATTATTATTAATATAAAAATTTAAAATTAATTGACTTGGTCCGTTTTGGTTGCGTGCCGAAGAAATAAAATAAAATGCAGTTTAAATCAAATAATGACGAAAATTAAACAAGCAATCCCAAACAGGCTGAGTGTAACATTGTATCAGTATCTGTCCCTAGTGCAGTATTAACCTGTATCTCTCTTCTGTTCCTAGAGCTATGGAGAGAGCAATTAGGATGGGATTTCTTTAATTATAGCCTTGAACAATTGGAAAGAGCCCGGATATTTAGAATACGGTAGGTGAGGGAAAAGACGTGCATAAGCAAAAGCTAACGGTAGTGGATCGATAACTATAAATCATGGGCTAAATGATAACGGCCTAGCATCCACCGCCAGGCCTCGCCTTCGACACAGGAGGCCGAAAAATATTTTTTAAAAATTAACTGTCACATAAAATGTGTATATGTGGTGATTTACGAGTTATTGACAATATTTGGTGTAGTAATCATATTACTTTCTTACTAATTCAATTATAACAAAAAAAAAAAAAAAAAGAAGACAATCATAGCAAAAACAATAAATAAAAATCTGGTGCACGCATCACGCTACTTGAAATATATTTTAAAATTTTCTATTTAGTTTCCGCGGAAAAAAATATTTTTCATTTAATAATATAAAATTAGAAATTATCAAGTAAAATAATCGCCTAACTTTAGTCATTTTTTTCCACTCACCATTACGTTCTACTAATTTATAATTAAAATAATCGCTTAAGTTAAGGTGATTTGTGCCACTCACCATTACCTTATACTACTTTCTAATTAAAATAATCGTTTAGTTTACGCATTTTTTGCCACTCACCATTATCTTCTACTACTTTATAACTAAAATAATCACATAAGTCAAGGCGTTTTTGCCACTCACCATTACCTACTACTACTTTATATGTTAGATATATTTTTTTATAAAATCACTAGCTATACAACCTGATATTAAAAATCGATATTACTACTCTTATTTCCCGAAATTTGTTTTTAATTTGGAAAAATATTTTTATTATTTTCTCCCTTAGCTGGTTATCAAATTCTTTCATATTTTATATTTGACCATTTTTTTTATAACTACTGATAATGAGAGATGGTTAATTATTTTAAATAAATAAAATTAAAGGCACATTAGAGGAAGCTGTTTTGAAAAAATCGGCACTTAAGCCCTGTCAGACTATTCAGAGAGGACGATACCTAGCTGATATTAATGAGCATTTAATTGTACATCTATGTAACGAGTTCGGTCAAAATCGTTAGAGCCTCTTTCGAGAAAATTTTAAAACTGAATAAAATCGATTGTATAAATTGGCATTTCCAGTAAGTCGATTTTAGCTAAAACGTTTCTGTAATATCCCATGAATATATCTGTGCTAAATACGTAATTTCTGTTTCGTAAAACCTTTCGTTTTTGAGCTAGACTGTTGTCACACACAGACCATCTTGCAAGACTTGGTAATTCGAATTCTGGTGACCTTTAAACGCGTATTTCCGTTGAAAACTCGGTTTCGAAATTTTAAAGAATCGCAATAATATTTATTTCATATACATATATGTATGTGAAAGTAAAAAAGGAACAAAATAATAAATAAAATAAATCAATAATAAAATTAAATAAAACAAAAAAAAAGTAAAATAAATCAATAAAAAATTAAAATAAAACTGTACAATCTAAGGGCGTCCAAAATTTGTAAAATTGTTATATATAAGTAAATAAGATGAAATTGAAATTACAGGTGGAAATATAAGAGGACTATAAATTCCTTAGACCCTGAGAGAACTGAATATTCAGTAAATGGGCTATGGAAGCCAACAAAGCTCGGTTAATTTCACACACCCGCATCCTTCATCAAACTTACATATAACTGGGGAATTAAAGTAAATGCAACTTTCCGTTGAAGAGCTATTAAGAGTGGGAGTGAAATAAAAAGAGTCATCAATGTGGCTTCGTAGAGTTAGCTTCACAGTCTGCCCTGGGGATCGCTTAGGGACAGGAGAAGGGGAACTGCATTAAAGAGAGAGAGAGGGTTGCTGTCAAGGCCTGATTGATATCTAGAGGGTTACAAAGGCAAAGGCGGCAAAGATTAGCAAAAGCTAGATATTTGAATTACAAAATGTATTTCCAAAAAGTTAGAAATTGTAGATAAAAACTGAATTATTGTTGGCGTAAACAAAAACAATAATGAAGGTAAAAGAAAACAATGAAAAAGTTAAATAGTAAATAAACGTAAATAAAATTAAACGTAAAAGTAAAAATAAAACAATAAAAACGTAAAATAAAACAATGAAAATAGTTGAATTAAACGTAAAAAGGTATAATAAAATAAAAAAAGTAAAATAAAACTATAGAAATAAAATAAAACAATAGAAAAACAAAATGAAAGAGCAAAACATATATAGTAAAAAAGTAAAATATAATGATTGAAAAACGAATAATAAAAAAGTAAAATATAACTGTAATGTAATGTAATAAGCTAATATAAACAAATAAAAATAAAATAGAGTAAAAAAAGAACTAAAATAAAGTAAAATAAAACAGTTGAAAAATTAAAAATAAAACAATAAAAAGTAAAATGAATACTAAATCAATAAAAATAAAATAAAACAATTAAAAAATCGAAAATAAAACGATAGAAAAATAAAATAAAACAATACAATAAATAAAATAAAACAATTAAAAACGGGGTAAAACAACAAATAGTAAAATAAAACAGTTCTTTAATGTTAAAAATAAATACTTGTGAACTGTGCGAAAAAGAATAAAAATATATTTCATGCATGTCGAGTTGAGAAACTCATCCCTTATTGATGTAGGTTAAAGCATATTAATAACAGGGTAAAAAAAAGAAGAAATCTAAATGAAACTTAATTGAATAGATTAAAACTTTGGCTTAAATAGATTTTAATACATTACCGAGAAATCAAATTGCATAGCAACTTTCTAACCAGAGATCAGGAAACCACTTACCTGAAAAAGGAAACATTACATGGATTAGTTAGTAACCTATAATAAGTTTAAATTATATTAACAAATATCAGTTACCTATCACTATATTATATATGCACAGATGTGTGTGTACAGTCTAGGGCAAATTTTATTTCAAACAAGAAATAAATAACCCTTAATCTTTACTAGCAATCATCCATAATTTGAAACACACACGCTAATAAAATTTTAATGGGAGTAACAACTAAAGCTCCCAAAAGGTTACCCATCAATCATACAGCCATTTTACACCTTCAAGTAAATATCATTTTAAATATTAAATATATTAAAATAATAATAAACTATGCTACTTATTAATTATTAGGTATTGTCTTGCATTGAATAATTTTTTTGATTTGTATTAAATATGAATAAAAAATAAAATAAAATAGATGGCAGTTTATTTTCGTGAACACTCATGCATTATGGGAGTTTTCATTTCCAAAGGTTCAAAACTAACAATAATTATTTAAATTAGGTAAAATAAAAAAAAATACATTGTTTTAACTTTCGGAAAAATATCCATTTTCATCCGATTATGAATAAAATATGAAAAGAAGATAAATGCAGGTTAAATACTTTATTCTGTTTACTTGAATGATATTCTTCATATTATATCAATGTTAACAATACTGTTACAATATTGTTTTACGTTTCAATTCTTTTATTTTTCAATTGTTTTATTTTAATTTTTATAGTTTTATTTTTACTTTTTCAGTTGTTTTATTTTACTTTATTTTATTCCTTTTTTTTTTTTAATTTCAAAGAACTGGAAACTTTTTTTAAAACCACCTGACTTCCAAATGACTAATATAGACATTGGATAAGGATAGAAAAAATATACAAATTAATTATGCTTCATTGAAGAGGGAAACAATAAATGGAGAAGAGAGAATGTATTTGGTATAAGGTATACGAATACGACAAGGTATCAATGCTCCACTCGTCAAAACAATTCACTAATTACTAGAGGTAAATTACAATCTAATTTATCCTCCATCTGCTAGTTTCTGTCTAATCGACATTGAACGGTTTAAATAGAATTTACACAGCACTATCCGGGAATTGCTTGGTGAATTGTAAGCGTGAAGCATCTAATGTAAGTGGTAGTTAAACAATTGAACGCTTAGCATTAGGATATGTTATGCTGAACACAGGTGGACTTTAATACATCAATAATCCACTAAATCACAGTTAAAAAAAAAAAATCTGGTGCGCGCATCACACAAATTTCCCTTTACCGCCCTATCATAATTAGGTATCCATTTCACATAAACACTGCTTGAAATATTTTCAGCAGCATGCATTTTATTATGTCTTTTCTTACAAAAGTACAATAAAATATCGTTTTAAACAATTAGTATTACAATTATGCGCACAATACACTTTTGGTTATGCTTAAAATAAATTTTAAATCTTTTCATTTGATTTTTATTGAAATTCTATTTATTTTCCATGGAAGCATTAATTTTCCATTAAATAATATAAAAGTAGAATTTATCACATACAATAAAGTTTATGTTTTTTTCCGTTTCCATAACACTGCATTACCTTAACGACTTTATTGGCTACATATTAATTTTTCTAAAATCTTTAGCTTTCCAACGGTATATTATACATATATATATATTGCTACTCTTATTTCTGGAAATTTGTTTTCAACCTGGAAAAATATTTTTCTCCTTTAGTTAATCATCAAATTCTTTCATACTTTATATTTATCCATTTTTAATTACTACTAGCAATAAGAGATGATTAATTATTCCGAATAAAAAAAATTAAAGATACTTTAGAGAAAGCCATTTTGAAAATTCGGCATTTAAGCCCTGTCAGGCCATTTCAATGGGAATAAAACCTAGGTGATATTAGAGCCAATTAATTGTGCATTAGTTTAACGAGTTTAATCAATATCTCAAGAGCCTTTTTCGAGAAAATTGTAAAAATGTTTAAAATCCATGGTATAAAGTGGAACTTCCGGTTAATTGATTTTAGCGACAATGTTGCTGTAATATCCCAGACATTTACTTATCTTAAATACGAAATTTCAGTTACATACAACTTCGTATTTGAGTAATCAGTTCACATACACTGTTGTAGCTCAATATCTTTGCTAATACTGGTCCGATTTAGATAATTCTTTTTTGTTTTTATTAGAGAATTTAATTACCTTTTCAGTTGACATCCGCATGATGGTATAGAAGGATCAATCCCTAATTACCTTTTACATGATTATATCTACACTTTATCATAAAATCCATACTTTTTGAGTTATGCGCAAATAAAATTTTCTTTTCGTTATAACTTTTTCTCCTTCATTTTTTCGGTTGTGTACTAATAAATGAAAAGTTACAAGTCATTTAGGAGAAGACTTTAGACAAGTTTCATCAACATCGCTAGAACCGTTTTCGAGAAAATTGTATAAAAGTGTAAACTCATGGGGTAAAGTGGCACTCTCGGTGAGTCTATTTCAGAAAAGTTGCGGTAACATCCCAGGCATATACTTATCTTAAACACGTAATTTCATTTTCATACAACGTTTCGTTTTTGAGCTAGGCTGTTCACACACACACACACACACACGCGCACAGACCATTTTGTGAGACTTGGTTATTTGGACTCAGTGGACCTTAAGACGTGTATTTCCATTACAAGCTCGAATTCGAAATTTTTCAAGATCGCAATACTTTTCCTTACTAGGTATATATTTCATGTATAGGTAAGTGAAAGTAAAAAATGGAAGATTAGGAAGTGCAATGCGCTAATTATTAAATAATCGGAAATATATTTCGATAAGTTAATAAATAATTAAATAAAACGCCAAAATATGTAACACTATATCCTATACGGGGAAAGATCTATTGTTTGATTCCGTTAAAACATGGAACCAAATGTTGGTGAACTCCACAATTTCACTCAGTTTTCATAAACTTAGAACAAACATTATATAGCACAGTTGCAGACAGATACACAGTAATGATTACAAACTAAAATAAACTGAAAGAACATGTGGCGGTAACACAAAAACAACGACTGAAAATTATATTCTTGTATTATTGTTATTATTATAAAATTATATTATTATTCTAAGTTCTCAGTGTTATTAACCACCCTAGAAGGGTGAGCAGGTACTCCGAATCAATAATCAACCAATTTTTGGAACATGTGCTCCATACACTTAGCAAGTATTCCATAGTGTAACTTCTCTTTATTCACATCTAATCGGAGCATCTGCTCAGTTTTTTGAAGAATGAGCACGTGCTCAATTTTATTCACTTCACCTAATAGCTTTACAGCATCCTCAGGTGCTGCCGATGTGTCGTATGACTAATGCATTCTTCAATATGAAATACTTATTGGTATCCATTATAATGCTTATACATAAATAAATAACTTGAATTGAAGGTAAACTCGAAACTGATCCCTCTTAGGGTAGCAATAGGATTACAAGGGAGGATGGCGGCTACACGGGAACAAAGAGTTGCTCTAAAGGGCCTTAATCCATTGACGAGGGACAGGAACTGATTCTCTAGACAATGGCCTGAGGTCACTGTCTCGACAGGAGAGCAGTTAGGTAGAAAGGGGAAAAAGAATTACCTACTTCGTGACAAAGGGAATTTTTTTTTTCACGATAACCATAGAAGGGGAGGCCGACCCTGAGTGAAACTGTTTTTCTCTTTTCTATTTGTGTTTTTATCATAAAGGCTAATCCTTATTGCCCACAGGCATTGCCAGTTTTATCTCGACCGTAATTTTTTCTTAATTGTTTAATCTAGTCCGTTCTAGTTCGTTGTGATGTTAGACGTGGAAGCAGTTCAACGGTACCGCAAATAGCCAACATTTCATAAAACAAGCTTCTGTATATAGTCCTTCTGGATTTCATTTAAATTTTGGTTTATGGCATAATGTAAATGCAGTTAGGAAAATTTTCGTTGTTTTTCCTAACTCAATGGTTTCCCAAGGTACTATTGAAATTTAAAACTTTCCCACTGATTGCACCAGCTATTCCTTTTTTAATTCATGGCAAATACAATTTTAAATGATGGTAGTTAATATGTCTTTTCTTACTTATCCCAAACATCAAATCTGCACCAGTAGGCGACAATTGGAAATCATCTCATTGGATTAGTGGTGGACAAAACGTTTAACAACTTTTTTTTATGTTAAAGTCTAATTTCGAATAACTTGAAACACATTAATGTAACCTTTTATTATTTTACAATGCCCAGGGGCACATAAATGAAGAATAAAGGGAAAAAAAAGAAAGGTTGTAAGAAATGTATTCTCTTAGCGGAACATCTCGGTAGAATAATACTAACCCCCTCTCCCCCTCCTTCCGATAGAAGATATGATAAACCGGCATTTTACCATCCTCAAAAGGAACAAATGACTAAATAAAAGGCATATACAAAAATATGCACTCCAAGAGGAATAAACGCCTTAAGGTTGGAAATCCAACTACATAAAGAGGAACTATTACTAAGAGGAAAGTAACATTCAACAAACGGTGACAACCTAGAAGATGGCGACACTTACATAGGAAAGGGTATGTTTCGACTAAAGAATTCTAAGAGGAAATCCGGCCAAATAGTTTTAAAGAGGAACCAGGCAGCAGGAACGTGATATGCACGTGCGTGAAAAGCGTATGTTCCTAATGAAGTAACGAGTTTTCAAAATGGATAAATGTAAACTAAGAAATAATTTTGAAAACAAATTTCTGGAATTAAGATTGGTAACATATATTTATAATATACCGTTGGTTATTATATGATTTATAAACTTTATTTGCTTTTATCCTAAAATTAAAATATGCACTTGCAGTTAGCCATTAACGTGCATATATATATATATATATATATATATATATATATATATATATATATATATATATATATATATATATATATATATATATATATATATACAGGCCAGGATCAAGCTCAACCGCCAGGTTTTTCCCCAACGAAGAGTGCCCGCTTTATAGAGCTGGGTGTGCCTGAGATCGGCGGTAGATATAACAGAATAAATAATTATCTGCCAAAAACGGACTTGAGCCCTTATGAAATAATTTGTTTATTAGCTAAAGGAGAAATATTCACCCAGGTCGAAAACAAATTTCCGGAATTAAGATTAGTAACATATATTTATAATATACCGTTGGGTATAATAAGATTTATAAACTTTCATTTGTCCTTGCAGTTGGCCATTTATGCATTATGTATATGTATTAATGTATATATATATATATATATATATATATATATATATATATATATATATATATATATATATATATATATATAAATATAGATTTATTGTCCACCAACAGACAAATAACTTGCTGCAAGGACAAAAGTTAGCGTAATTTTTATTGTGATAAGGATTAGCGAATGTTGAATATTATGTTATGTTTGAAATTGCCAAATTTTAAAAATTACCTGTGGTTTCCAGAATCAGATGAAAATTATTAAGCAGTTTTTTATAATGACTGAGACGTTAAGCAAATAAAATTGAGTTAACTCGTACATATTTTTATTCAATACTTGCAGACCTTAAGGCAAACATATAAGACAATTGTTTTGTTTGTTTTATAAATAAAACAAATGGTTGTTTAATCCGATGAATCACTGACATGATGTATGGAGAAAGTTTCGCATAAGTACTGAAAAGTAAAAAAAATAATTTATAAGAATCAATCCAATTACGAAAATCAAGTAAGGCGCTTCCATTATAATTGACCATTTAAAAAAAGAAAGAAGATTCCTCGAAAATTCCATGAATATTTAAAGAAAACAAAGCTAGTTAATTCCTTCATTAAACTGTGACGAAGCCGGAGATAAAATGCTTTTCCTCCCAGCGACATCTGGATAAACTCAAAGACTAACAACTTGAGTTAATCATGAAGACGGTAAAATGTGGCGTTTTAAAGTCAGTTTTAGAGTGGTTTCTTTATTCACCTCTGGGACTTTTTGTTCAACTTTTTTTTTTTTTTTTTTTACTTTTTTCGACCTAATAGACTGGCGGGGTGAGGACCAATTTTCTTATCATACACTAATTTAAAAAAAAAAATAGCAGGAGGATTATAAGCTACTAGAATACAGATTTACTGTTGATACTTGGGAAAATTTCAGGTTATGAGATAAAATTTTTAAATAAGTATTTAAAATTGTTTAGTAATTCGTCAAAAAGCGGCTAATAGATATTAGAATAAAAACCGTCGAATATTAAATCTAATAAATAAAATGTGTAAGTAAACAATATTTATATTTTTTAATTAATTAAAATACCATGTATGTTAATTTATCCTTAAAAAAGCATATTCATCATTATATAATATACTATATGGTACCCGGTGCGTTGCTCCGCAGAAGAAATTAAAAAATAATGATAAAATAATAGAATGGAAAGGAACAAGTAATGAATAGAAAAAAATAACGATATTTATCTTCTTACCGATAATGAATATATTCATTGAAATAGAACTATATATAAAGAAGAGGTGTTAATGGTATTCGTTTTATTTTTAATTTTTACTTTATTATTCAGGCACGACAAATAAATGTGTTGGCGAGCATGCAACATACAACTGGCCATACGAAAAACATGGATTTTCTAAATTTAATCCGCACATTTGAGTTATGGGCTTATATGATCTCTAATCGGCCGCCATTTTGGAACAAACAGACGCATGGTAATGTCGAGTTCCGAGGATCGTCCTGGGGTGACCTGTGACATTTGTGCCGAATCTAAAGAAAATCGGTCCAGTAGCATCGGAGAAAAGGCGCGGACGGCGTATGGATGATTTTTTTTTTGTATTCGATATTTGGATTATACGTATCTTGAAACGCAAAACCTCAAATTTTGAGGAGGAGGGGATTTCGGCTTGCAACACGAAAAACACAGCGGAGGCCTGGGAAAGATGTCATCCAATTAGAGGATGGTAATGGATTCCGACAAAATGCCCTTCCCGGGAATTCCGTCTCTTGGGAGAGACAGATTGGCCGATCACGAAACAGATACCGCCTACTGCTGAGGATCTAGCCGATCAACAAATTTCTTCTACCCCCTACTAGTCGGAAAGTGTGAAGACGACCCAGGAAGGAGGGACAGAAGCGGTAAGGGAAAATCGAAGCAATCTATCTGGGGACTCTAGCTAGGACACTCGGTTTGGGATGCTCTCTCTGCCCTGCCGGCGATGACAATGCCACTCTCTAGCTGACCACTGAGGATGCCACTAGCTTTTACTTCTTCCCGGAGCAGGATTCAAGATATTCTGAGTCTGGGGGCGCTCCTGAATCATCAGACCACATAGAACCTCCAGACCGGCTACATCAATTATTTCCAGATAAGATATTCATGTAATAACATTTAATGCCTCCTGTATCAGTTTATTACCTTAATTTTGATAAATAAAAACAAATGTTAGGAAGGTCGTTGTTTAGTATCCAAGACCATTATCAATTTTAATACGTCTGATTAAGCATGATATCAAGAAATGTGACTAACATTATGGTATCATTAATCTTATAAGCAGGAGTATTATATTGGTTAATTATTAAGCAATGGCAATCACAAATCAGGCCCTTGGAAAGGTATCCAATTTAGAGGACTCAACAGGTAATTAACATTTAATCGTATTGCTCAATAATTTTGGGATAATCATCCTCAATGATTGATTGCCCAATGGCATCCCTATGCAGAGTAATACTATCATCTAATATGTAAGTCAAATATACCTAATCAAAACATAGAATATAAAATGGCACCGCCTTGTGGGGATTCATCACTGATCTATAATTGCTAGCTAATACATAGCAAACACTGGCCCTAGAGTTAAGATTTCAGTATCTCACTCACACCTCCATTGAACTTGTATAAAAGGCTGAAAAAAATCAGTTTGAACAATTAAACTAAAAGGTTACCTCGTTTCCATTTTGGAATATATATATATATATATATATATATATATATATATATATATATATATATATATATATATATATATATATATATAGCGCTTGACACATTTTTAAAGAAAAAATATTTCAAAATGAAAACAAGGTAAAATTTTCATTTCTCGAGTTCCGAGGATCAATCTGGGGTGACCTGAGATTTTGTATCTTGAAATGGAAAACCTCAAATTTCGAGGGGGCTATTATTTATTTTTTTGTGAGTTGGGAAAAATATATTGAAGCTAACGAGTTATTTTGAATAAAAATACAATAATATCGTTAAAATTTGTATTTATTTCATTAGCCCCACATCCTGGGAACTGACATTTTATATGGTCCAACCCAATGTTATCAGGAAAATGACACTTTATTCAATAATGAGACCCGTCGAATTCAAGAACTAGAACGTGAAAACTCATGCATGAAAGAAAGATATTAAACAACAACAATGAATGGTCTTATGATTAATTTTGTTTGTATAGAAAAATAATTCTTAATTAATGTCCCATACTGACTGCAAGAATGGGACGAGTTATAAATAATACAAGGACCAAGTGCATTCACGCAAACACTATTGGGGGTCATAAAGTTATTATATATTGTTAAAACATTGTTATAATGTTGAAGTACGATAACAATTGAAATAGCCATATTAAAAAACAGTAAATTAAAAAAAAAATGAATAAAATTATTATTATTTAATGACGAGAAGTAACTTTTAATTTCTGAACACGAATCTTTCCACTTGTAGTTGTACTATTGTACTCTTTTATGAAATAGGGTCCAGGTGTATATTGGTCATTACATCTTTGAGAGAGTAGAAAGAAGAAGAATTCATCTATCTCGGAACCCAGGTGAACTCAAGAAACGACATCAACCCAGAAATCTACCGTCGAATAATGGCTGCAAATAGGTGCTGCTGTTGACTTCAGAGACATCCTAAAAGCAGGGATGGATCCAGGACCACCAATGTGCGCTATACAAAACGCTCATCAGACCTACGGATCGGAATGCTGGACACTTCCAAGAAGCCAGGAACTGGCTCTCGCAAGGTTTAAACCACTCTGGAGGCAGCCCGCCAATGCCGAGCTGATGGGCCTTTTTAATGACGTCAACATCATTAAGATAGTTCGACTACGGTGGGAGGGACGTCTGGAGAGAATGGCCGAGGATCAAATCGCGAGGAAGAAGCTGGACGAAAGGCTGTGAGGTTGGATACGGATCGGAAGACCTGGATTGCGCAGGGCTGACGGTGTGGCAAATGACGCAAGGTCCATCTAATTATGTTAAATTTTTCGATGGTAAAATAAAAAAGAGAACATTTTTATATAATAATTAAAAAAAAAAACATTTGAAATTAAGTCATTCGAGTTTTTTTCATTGAGGGTTAAAAAAAATATTGACTTGATTAATGAAAAATTAAATATATGTATATATATATATATATATATATATATATATATATGTATATATATATATATATATATATATATATATATATATATAATTATTATTAGAGGTAATTTAGTAGTGGTTAGTAAGTTAAATTCAGGTTAGGAGAAGCTTTAGAATGTTAATATCCAGCGTGGCTTCTACTTTGATTTGTTGAGTTCCATCGTCTAACTGAGCTAGAGCACTTGCTAAATAATTTATTTGGAAGCAACGCGCCAGCAGATGCGGTCCATTTTTAAATTCCTCTCTCGAAGTTACGAGGAATTTAAAAATGAACAGCAGACATGCGTTCAAACCAGCTGGAAGCGGCGAAAAAAAAAAGGTTTTCTCAGCACATCTGTAAACTGTTCTTTGCAGTTTCCACGATTCATTTGTTTTATGTTAGCTATAAGGTAACTAAAAACCAACTGGACAAAACTGATAATTGTTCTTATTCGTTTTGAAACACTAAAAGCACTTTCATATTATTTTTTGAATTATTGACAATTATAAATTTGTAATCATTGCAAGATGCCTCAATTATGGGTCATAGGGGTCGTTTCAATTTCCGAAGAGGGTGGTTTGTGTGAGTGGAGCTGGATAAATATTGAAGTGGAGGATTTAAACTATTCCTCCTATTACTTAAAAAAGTAAAACAAAATTATGAAGTATCGACCCGACACCATGGTACCAATTTATGTCACGAGAAAGATAATCGTAGGAAACATACAATCGAGCATTGGCTATGGCATGATTTGGATTTTCGAATATTCAGCTGGGCTTAGACAGGCCTGAGGATGTCTTGTAACTGGTGAGATGAGAGGTATATGTAACTAGAAGAATCATCGGTTTAGTTCTTATATTTCAAGACTTGTGGGTAAAGAGTATGCATTTGTCAAGAATAAACCATATATTAACCATATATTCTGGGATAATACGCCTCTATAGGGTTAATACGTAATTTACAAGTATATTTGTTGTTTTACCAGTATAAACCATCTAACTGTACTATATTGTTATTCCTGTGGGACTACGTGGCCCAGAATAAAGTATCTACTATATATCGTACCCGTCGTAGAATACTGTAACATCTCAAAAACGTAGTATTTTGGGAAATGGAGTTCCCATGGTCTTCCACGGACGCATCTGGTGTAATATCTCCCATCCAAAACTGTAACTACCCCTATGTTTTGACTAACCAATTAACTATACTTAGCATGGTCTTTCCCACACAATTTCCACACCTTTCTGAATCGAATGCCGCCACCAACTCAAAATCTCGATTTTTTGCGATATTTATCGCGTTCGAGAACATACATGGATTCAATGAATTTTAACCACAAAATCGCAATCAAATAAGGCATTGGAGGCTTTAGTGATGTTTTCATGGTGAAATATATGGTTTGATGAGTGAAGAATTGAACTGTGAATTACATATATATTCTAGTATTATTTTTTAACTTAACAATTAAGTTCTACTTTATCGGTTTACATTGGTCCATTATCAGACGTGTATTCTTCATAATTTCTGGCTACGTTTCTATTGTTACCACTACACATAGTTAGGCATAATTCCAACGAAAAACAATTTACACCAAAATTGTTGAAAATGTGGATCAGTATCAAATGAAAACTAGCTTCTGTTCATTAAATTTATCAACCGATCTTTAACCTATTCTTACTAATAAAAGGGAAACATGAGCAATTTTAAACTACAAAATGATTACCATGTTTGTCAGTTAGTCAACACTCCGTCGGCCGCGCTGGATATCAGAGATCCACTTGGTTGTTGTTTTTTTTTTAAACTCTGCATTGGGCTGAGTGGTTGGGGTTCCTCCTTCCGGCTACTATCCTTATTAGTAAAGCTACACAATTTAGTGTGTGATCGAGAACTTAAACACTATGCCGTTCGACTGGGAGACACTTGGATCCCTAATATCCCACGCGACCTAATTAGTAATGTTACACATTTTATTCCATCTTCATATATACTCGTACATTTTGTTTTCTATTACCCCGAATATAATAAGTTTATTTGATACAATGCGTTTCAGTGTTTTAAGAGCACCGAATTAGACCAATTAGTGATGCGGGTACTGATCCCCGACTTATTTCGACAAAGATTTGAGAAATTTTGCCAGAAAATGAGAAACCCCGAGATGTCGATGCTCATCTGCCTACCGGCAAAGGACAATAAACGAGAGCTATGCCAAGAATTGCTCGCTTCAAAAATAAGAAGACTCACGTATAAATGCAAATTTCGCAGCCAATATTTATGAAATCAGCACTGTGCCATCAAATGTCTCGATGGTTGTGAGGAATCCGAAAAACAGTAACTTAAGTTTGGCACTTTATTATTATAGGTCGGGTTCATGTGAAAAGAATAATATTAATAACTTAATGTGGTCAGAAAAAAAATATATTCCTAAATATATATATATATATATATATATATATATATATATATATATATATATATATATATATATATATATATATATATATATATATATACACTGGAGGTGTCCCATAACGACATCGACATCGGTTATATAGTCAATGCCGTTGACTTGGTATACCTAATACATGCAATTTACTGTGTATATCGTTTGTAGCTTCATATCGGTTATAGCGCCTCGTTTTGCATTGAGCTAGAGGGCAAAAGCATCGGTTATAACGGAGTGGAAATGAAAAAGGGAAGAGATAGTCAGTTCAAAATGTAAACGAAACTTGTAAACATTTTCAAGGCAGAAGATAATGGGCAGGAACTTTCAATGTTTCAATGAAGCTTGAGGCTCAATTCGTGCTTGACTAAAGTATTTTCTAGTAAGCAATGACCTTCAGAGCGACACCATCAAACAGAGTATTGTGGATAAAATATACTCTCAATACACCAATGCTCAAAGCAGTCCTGCCTAATTGATTTTTTTTTATTAAACATGCTTAATGTTCTTAAATTTCTAATCTATGTTCTATAATCGAGAAATTTTGTTTCAAAAATAGTATAAAATTACAGAATTATTCTACATGAAGGAAATCCAGAATGAAAGGGGCAAAAATCAAAATTGCTAACGTCAGAAATTTTAGTGGTTGGACCCCTATCATCGCAAAGAGTAGCCTGCCATAATATATTAAACCATACCATTAGGCACAAATGTTGGCCTATCAGCAATTGGTGGTAGAGGAAACGCACTAGGGGCTTCTATGTAGAACTTGTTAGTTCTTACAAAAACACATTTTTCGAGTTGCGCCTTTCGTTCTGTGCAATATGGATATGTAAATCTATATAAAAATATGTAAATTTAGTACTTATAATAAAGTTAAAGTAAATTCCTGATTTTTACAATTTATACATCTTTGGTCTTCCAGAGTTGGTACTGGTTATAACGAACATCGGCTATCATAATGAAAACCGACCACCCCCTTCAGGATCGTTATAAACGTTATCTAGTGTACATAAATATATATCTACATTTAAATTACCTTATGTTTTGCTTAAAAGTTTTAATAAGAATTATAAAAAAACATTATTGAATTTTAATTTTGACCCAAAGGTAAATATGTATACATATATATATATATATATATATATATATATATATATATATATATATATATATATATAAAATGGCTAGGTTTTTCCATAAATATCAAAATTTGGTAAATGAATCTCACAGATCCAGCGCGACTGTCCAAGTGTTGCAACCGACGGGGTGTTAACTAAAATACCACTCAACTTGGTAGAGTCGAGGAATGTTTCTGATGGGTCGACAAAAACTTTCTCGATGAATTTTTACTTTGTTAGTTACGGAGGAAACAGGAAAGGCTCGTGGTTCGACATCGGTTTTACGCCGGTGACGTGACAAAGCCCTACAATGTTAGACCTCGTCCGACCCCCCACCCCCTCCTCCCACACCCCCACAAAGCCTCAGCACAAGACAAATGATCATAACTCTTTGTTCTGCACTACACGACTGGAAGTATAGAATAACACGATGTATAATCGATTCCATGTTATATTTCGAAATTTTTAATTCATTTTTCAGGTAAGCGTTTGATTTGATTTTTTTTTTTTTTTTTTTAGAAATTAAACGTTGGTTACATATTAAGCTTTTAGTGTTTTCAAAGGTAAAATAAAAAGTAAACTTCCGCCACTTTTAAATAAATTGAATAGATTAGTCAAACAGCTTATCGCTTAAGCTGATGAGTTGGTCTGAACGCTCCATTCCATATTTTGAAAATTTTATTTTTCGATTAACGTCACTAATTCCATTTCAGAACAAATTATTAATCGCTAACACTGAAGCTGAATCAAAAATGTATCAAAACAGGATATAGTTAGAAATTATTTAACTCGTGAGAGAGAAAAGTTTTAATCCAGGTAAATGGTCAAGTTCATTCGACTTAAGCAAACCCTGACTGGTGAAAAGTTTTTTTTTAATAACAAAAATAATAAATACCATCTGGGAGTTAGTGATGAGAAAAACCGCTATTTCCAGGGATGATAAAAAATATTCCCACTGATATCCACATCCTTAAATGCACCGTCCATTTTGCTACTGCCTATAAGCTACGTTTCATTAGTGTTTATTTGGAGGCGTTATTCTACGCAAGCTTTGTACTTCAACAAGTACAAGTAAAGTAAAGTAACAACCTTTTATGGCTTCAAATCCTTTTCCCCATGTACGGTAGATTGCAGCTACCGGACTATACAAATATGAAAAAGTATGAACATCCAGGTATGAAGAAACTTAGATAGGGGGAGGGGCGGATTTGTGGTACTGCCGACCACAGCCATGACAGATAATTGAAAAATAATTATAGCTATGTAATTAAAATGTAAGTGGCGATAACATTTATATATATATATATATATATATATATATATATATATATATATATATATATATATATATATCTGCTAGTAGTTTCATTAATTTTCAGTGCCATTTTATTAGATCAGTAAATAGTGAGCAAAAAGGCTATTAGGTCACCAAGATTTTTTTATATTTTATTTTACATTATTTCGACGTTTCGGCCATCTTGGGCCATTCTCAAGTCTGAAAGAACAAATTTGTTTATTCGATTTTCATTAACATAATATAGTTTTTCTTATATAATTATTAAAATATTTACTTCATTTCAACAATAAATACCATGTAAAAAGTACTTCATTTAATTATTTATATGAAAAACAAACGTCAACATATACTATGGTATTTCCTTCCTTTTTTGTTACATTTTTTCTATAGTAAAATATTGCAACACACAATTAATCTATTTAAATTTATTTCTGTAAAGTTTATCAAATATTTTCAAGTTATATAATTACCCTTATTGAGCTATTGCATCGGTATGGTGTGCTGATTGAAGCATGACTGTCTAAAATTAATTATTTTATATTTTAATATTATTTATTGTAAAACTAGCATAGAAAGTGTTTAGATTATCTATTATATGTTTGTTGATTGACGGATCTTTTTAGATTTAGGTTATAAAGATTCTTCGTTTTTTTATATTATTTTCCTTATGCAAAATGGATGCACCCTTAAAGCTAGCTACCAATTGTGAAACATAATTATTGGTTTGTAATTAAAAACTAAGTGGTTAAGATAGCATTTATTTATATATATATATATATATATATATATATATATATATATATATATATATATATATATATATATATATTATTTTTTTTATTGGTGTATAACGTCCTTTCTTGCTCCTATTAACGCAAACAGGAAGGGTTAATCTTACAGGTTACCAACCTATTCTAATCAGAGTGGGAAGCTCAAGTTTCATTCCGTGAGTGCAACACGAAATAAATTCAACCAGCCCAGGCCGGATTCGAACCGGCGCCTTGCTTGACACTCTCGGCAACCACGGCCTCACTCCTTTTTATATTTATGTGTGTTTAATTGAGCCGTTCTTTTGTTTATTATTTTCAATAATGAACCTTTGTAATCGACCGAGAAAAAAAATTGGTTTCCCCTCTAAATTTGATGTTTTACGTTTCAAGATAAGAAGAAACAAAAAATCGGAAAAATAAAAAAAAAAATCCGTCCATAGCCCTTAGGCCCCTTTTCTCCGAGGCTACTGAATAATTTTTTTTTTCACACACCAGACACCAAAGCCACAGGTTGATCCTCGGAACTCATCATTATCATCCGCCATTTTTTTTCAAAATGGTCGCTAATAAGAATTTTCATACACCCAGATCTCAGTCATTTGTGAATAAAGTGGAAAAATATAAAGTGTTTTGGAATCATTGCACCAATGCCTAAAAATATAAAAACTTATCTATTGTATCTTTAAGGCCAAAGATTCCTATTACGGAAACTGTGACCGACAGATTCTCTTTCACTCCATTGCAAAAAAATCTCGGAGTCCCGTTCGATGAACACCTTTCTTGGAATAATCATATTTCCTAGATCAAAAACTAAAATTTTGAATCTGTATTCTGAAATAATTTAATGCGGCTGTTCAATTTAAGGGGACCCCTTGACTCAAATATCAAAGAAAAAATTTTTGTTTTTGTTTAAATCTTAAAAAATTCTTGAGTCTTTTATATATTTATATATATATATATATATATATATATATATATATATATATATATATATATATATATATATATTATGGGGGTTACGGAAATACGGAGCTTCGTTTTTAAAATGTTCAAAAATTCCAAAATAATAATTACTTTTTAAAAATATTTGTTGATGCCTGGTTCGAAATTATTGGTTCAATTAAATTAAATGAAGACCAGTTATCTGCTTTATAAAAATCACTTTTATTTTCAACAAGTTTCACCGAAGAAAAACATAATATTCCAACACTTTCAGCTGTTTGTTCTTGGAAAAAAACTGTAAACACAATTGCAAATATTCGGTTTGGAAAGATTTTAAGACAGTTTTCAGGAGACAGTTTTCAGAGGAGCACTAGGACCGAAGAAAAAAAATTCTAAAGTTGAAATAAATATTATTGTCGAGGGCGTAAAAAAATTGTCCGTTGAATATTTAAATTTGGAAAACTTTTAAGATATCCCCAATAGATGAGGAATGAGACAGAGCAAAAATTGTGTCTTTATCTCTTATAGTTTCTGAAATAAGGTAGGGTGATGTGGGGTGAGTGTGTTTTCGGGCAAAGTGCCTAACTGTCTCGTTAAATCCAAACCCTCAACTGGTAAAAGCTGCCCTTTACGGAGCAAGAAGCGGAAACACTGACGTATCAGAAATTAGCCACCAAAGTTCGCTAAGGCGAAGTATAAAGAGTTGTAAAAATATTTGTTCCTATAGCCTGTTGATAAAGGTGTGTCTTTCAACTTTTGCAGTACAGTTGTATCGGTGTTTATCTACCAGTAGGCCTATTTTCTTTCTTCTTTTTTTTGTCGTCAGCGGAACTTACAGAAGCTGTTCTTCAAAATATCTTGTGATTTACATTTCTCCTAGACAGTTTTCTATATTTTAAGCGCTTGTCCGCAGTTACCCAGCAAAACATGATAGTAGGGGCAAGTTCATAACTCTGTTGTGTGACAAGTGTGCGTGGTGTGAACTTACCGTTACTATCCTGACAACTACGGACTAGCGAATAAAACAAATTTATTTGTTTCAATACATTTATTCAATCATATTCCACATCTCACTTTCATAACTCGATGAAGATTGTAAAATGTGAATCGCAGACCAGCTTTAACTTTTTTCTATGATTACATCAATATGATAATCCTCCGGAAACAGAACAATATGCACTTGCCCAAAAAACACTCCTGCTTGAAGAATGAGTCTTCCAGATACCTTGTACGCACTTACCCCTTAAGGCTGGGGCAGGTGTGTACAAAGTACTATTCAATTAAATTAAATGGACGTGGTTGAAATGTAGAAACGAATGAAATATTCAAACATAATCGTATAAGGAACATATTTTTTTTTATTTAGTGCACACTTGTCAGACATCATCCTACACAAAAAAAATTCATTTTTACCATCGCCTGTGCCTAGGGGTCATTTGGTAATCAATCTTCGGTCTGAATTAAATCGATTTCGTTCGAAAGTTTCAAAACAGTGCGTAAAAGTTTTACAAAATAAAAGTTTAGTTGTTTACAGAACAAGAAGTCCATTGAGGTGGAGATGCCGAAGAGTAAATCCATATGGCGACCCGATGCGGATGCAGATCTGGGGCCAGAAGATCGTCTCGGAGGGAACGCTCCTGGTGTAGAAATGGCTACTGGTTGACATACACCCCTGACGACCTATTGCAAACTGCTTCCCCTCAAGACGTGATCCGACTACACCTTTTCATTTTAGCCTTGTAACTTGGATCAGCCCTTCTTGTTATTCTAAGGAGGGAAGGTAGAAACTTTCACAGTCTCTTTCCAATGATTAAAACCGGAAATGTGTTGTTTTTTTCCCCCTCAATTTGTTCGTTGATGAAACAGTTCATAATTGCTTGATATGGCAAAGATGAAAAATAAAACACTTTTATACAAGATGGACTCAAAATACATCATTATTATTTACTTTTTGATTTTAAGCTATGAAATGTCTCGTTTGTAACGCAAATACATATTTTTTGAAGTTTTAAATGGATAAAACCAACTTCAAAAGGTGTTTTAAAAAGAATAAAGTGTTATTTAAAACAGTTTAGATTGAAGTATCATGATTGGAAGATATCTTTTTAAAAATTTTATTTCTTAAATAAATATTATAGATCAGTGATTCCCAAAAGGTGGTCTACGGATCCGAATTTATTTTTTCTTTAATGTGTATAATATGATTTTTTATAGTATCTCAATGGGATACTGCAGTTTATACATACATACATATATATATATATATATATATATATATATATATATATATATATATATATATATATATATATGAATAATAACTTTTAGCAAGGTAGATTCTATTGTATAAAAGATGACATTTACAGTGAATCTCCGTTTCAGTTTGAAAAAAAACTTGGCAAAAAAATTCAAAACATTATTGTTTTTTTTTTAATAGAACCCATGAAAACATCATTATAAAATTTGGCCCATATATTTTTATAAAATGTAATATATTTAAAAAAAAAGTCATATATGAGTTTAAAAAACAAATGGATTTATTTAGTAAAATAATGACACAATTTTGAGCTTTCAAAGGCGAATAAAGTCGATTTTTGGATTTTAAAAAATATATATATATAACTAAAAAACGAAGGTTTTTTAAATTTTGCATTTCTTATCCTAACTGATAGTATTACATATAGCAATTATCGTAGAATAAAGGTGCAACCCAAAATTAGAAATTGGTTTGAATACCTTTTCACTAAAACACATTCGTAATGCCAATCAGTTGGGTATTACGAATGTTCAGTATGTTTTAATAGGGAAGTATTCAAAATGGAAGTACAAAATACTTCAAATATGATTTTTCAATTATTTCAAATTTAGAGTTGTACCTTTATCTTCCTAGGTGCGAAATGCTAAAAAAATATATAGATTTCTGAGACAAAGTTCCAGATTATTGGCTGATTTGACATGGAATGACTCTGGAATGGAAAATGGATGGATGGAAGATTGTATTAATTTTAATTTATAATTTAATAATTGTATTCGGTGTATATAATCATGTATATTTTGGTCCTTTACAGAATATGTGCCTGATGCACATATAGTCGAAACGTTGTGTAAAAAAATAAAGAGTTGGTGAAACTAATTTAGCCTTTATTAATCAATTAAATTTATATATATATATATATATATATATATATATATATATATATATATATATATATATATATATATATATTCTGTAAAGGACCAAAATATACATGATTATAAACACCGAATACAATTATTAATTAAAATTAATACAATTTTTACATAAATGTTATTATATTTACAACCTTCCATCACAATTTTACTCAATATGTCATTTAAATTTAAAATATATTTAAGCTGGTAACACTTCGCTAATAATTAATTAATTTATTATATAACGTTTAAATAAGATAATCCTAATATATATATATATATATATATATATATATATATATATATATATATATATATATATATATATATATATAATCTGTGTGTGTGTGTGTCCATATATTACCACCTATACTATTCTTTCCTTCTACCTTTTCTTCTGATGTCGAAGGAAAATCGTTCAACCATTGTGACCACCCTCCCGAATTTAACAGGGTTCATGAAAATGTATAAGGCGGAAACTCCACAAAAACCACAAAGTACGTGGAAAGACAAAAGGAAACCGCTAGAAAATTGGCCCGGACTAAACAACCAAAGGCAGGATAGTACACCACTGAAAAATCAAAACAGAGGTTAATTAACACAACAAAGAGGGAAAATTACAAAACTCCTAAGCCTTTAGTTGTTAGTAGCATATTTTTTTAAAAAAAAGGTGTCAATCTAAAAAAAGTTTAGTTTACATAAACTTAAAAATAATAATGTAGAGCGATATGTAAATTTTGGAAAGAAACAAAGCCAACATCAAAAATTTATTTTATAATTATTAAATCCTATTACCTTTTTAGACCTATTTTCTCACAAAATAATAGACTTTTGCACTGTATCGAAGGTGGCAGAGTGAGTGTTAATTTATATGTATATAAATTTCTTTCAGTAAAAATTTCGGCATGTTTAAATCTTTTTCGCGGTTTTTAAGGTTTGGCGCACCCTCTACAGCCCCTCCAAATTGAGTAAGAGGGTTGAAAATTTGTAAGGGAATTGAGTTGGTGCTAGAGAGTGAAGGATATTAACAGATTTTTTTTTTTATTAAAAATGACGTTAGATTTGATTTTACCGCTTTGAAGAAACCCTTAACATTTTCGGGTGAATCTAAAAATAAAAAAATTGCCCAAGGTCTACTACCCTTCATTTTTTATTGAAGATTAAAAAATCGCCCATAGACCACGAACCATTAGAATGATTTAAACCAAAGGTTCAAAAACTATGTGATTTACTTCAATGGTGTGTTATATATTTTTTAGAACCAACGTTATCCGCAAAAAACCTCAATTTTGTTTTTATTTTGTAATCACACTTTAAACTCTAGATAATGCAATAGCTGTATATATATATATATATATATATATATATATATATATATATATATATATATATATATATATATATATATATATATATATATATATATATATATAGCATTTCCAAGTCAATTGTAACCCTTTTCAAATCAATTGTCACCTTTTTCATTTCAATTGTAACTTTTTCCATTTCAATTGTAACACTTTCCAAATCAATTGCCACTTTTTCCAATTCAATTGTAACCTTTTCCCATTTCAAATGTAACTTTTGCCATTTCAATTGTAACCCAACCGGACATGAATTAATTCAATATAATTTATTTTATTATTGAAAAATAATTATTTTAATTACATTGATGACTTTGAAATAATTTCGGCATATTCTTTGGATATTTTTTTCGTTTATTAGATAATTGAAATTAAGCGCTAATTTCAAGTAGGTAGTTTAAATTTTTTTAGATAAAATTTTTGTTTATTCATTTTTAAATATTTATTATTTTTTAATAATTTAGTGGGGGTAGGGTGGATTTCATCGATTAGGTGATCGTTCATTAGGTTTTCGAAGTTGTTAGTGTCAAATTTACTACCGAAATTTTGTTCGGCCATGAGCATTTCTACTTAATTATTAGTTTTCAAAATTCTTCGGTATAGGTATCGTTCACTAGGTTTTCGAGAGAGCTATCTCCGAATTCACTATCGGATTTGCGATCGCGCTTGCGCATTTCGTTTTTTCATTGCTATTGAAGACTTCTATGATAAAGGAATCGTATATTAGGTTTTCGAAAGCGCTATTTCTGAATTCACTCTCAGATTTGCAATCGCGCATGCGCATTTCGCTTTTCTGTTGCAATTGAAGATTTCTATGATAAAGGAATCGTTTATTAGGCTATCGAGGGGTCTGATTCCATTTTTTTTTTGTTCGATCTTGGATTGCGCATGCGCGTTTTGCATTTCCGTTACTGTTAGAGTTGTTTATTATATAGGGTTCGTTTATAAGGTTTTGGAGGGTTCTGATTCCATATATTAAATTGGATCTAGGATCGCGCATGCGCATTTCGCTTTTCGGTGCTATTGCATATTTTTATGATAAAGGGATCGTTTATTAGGTTATCGAGGGTTTTGATTTTATTTCTTGAAATGAACATTTTATTGAGCATGCGCATTTCGACTTACTATTGCAGTTGACATTTCTTTTGTGCGGATATCGATTACTATGTTTTCGAGGGTTCTGATTCGATTTTGTTAATGGTAATTGTGATTGCGCCAGGGCTCTTCCATTTGCTGATACTGTTGAAGTTTTCTTTGTTACACAAATCGTTAATTAGGTTTTCGCGGGTTCTGATTCCTTTTTTCAAATTTTATTTTTTATTCAGCATGTGCATTTCAAATTACAATTAAATTTAACATTTTTTTGAGTATATCTCCTATAAAGCCTAATAAACAATAACTTTACCGAAAAAAAGGTCAATGGTAACGGTTATCGGAAATGAGCATATTCGATAAAATATCCTATTATAAGATATTATTAAAAAACCTGAGAACATAATATTTTACAGGTTCAAGA
Source organism: Rhaphigaster nebulosa (assembly GCA_948150685.1). Classification (NCBI taxonomy): domain Eukaryota; kingdom Metazoa; phylum Arthropoda; class Insecta; order Hemiptera; family Pentatomidae; genus Rhaphigaster; species Rhaphigaster nebulosa. Next base: position 151,911,698 of record OX411307.1, read on the forward strand.
GCCATCCGGGATACCAAGATTAACTTCTTTCCGGGCGAGGTACCCGCATTCTTTAAACAACCATAAGCCAACCGAAATCCTATCAGCTAATTGACACGGTAAGCTTGAGGATCTAAAGAAAGGAATCAGGCCTTGTACAACTCTTGTTCTTACACTAAAACGCCAAAGCTGCAATAATTATGGTTTTCGTAAAAAAAAGAAAAAAAAAAAAAGAAACTATTGTATGTGTGTGTGTGTATATATAGAAATATATATTTATAATATATATATATATAATTTCAAAATTATATATATTTTTTCAAAATCAAAATTGTGGTTGCATATTATACTACGTTGTAATAGGGCGCTAATATTAATTTTTTTTATTATTATTACAATTACATTTGTTTTGATTTATTCAAGTTTCCAGTTTCTTAAAAGTTTCGCCAATATATGCCTTATCACAATTTTCACATTCTATCCTATACATAAACTACATATTTTCTCTCCTTCCGATCCCTTCTGTCTTTTGTATAAGATGAAAAATTGTTTAGTTTGTTCTCACAATGCATTCTCTAAACGTTTTGATGGTCATATAAAAGGAAGAAAATTTTAGTTCATAAAATATACCAAAAATAATTTATTAGTATTTATCAGATACTTCAATATCAAAGGAGAAAAGTAAGAGCTACTTTTATATTCGCCCCTTCATATCGATATTTCATATTTTAAAATTATTAATATTTATTTAGTATATCTTCGGTATAGAAGCTAATTAAAAAAGTTAATTGAACAATTACAGTGAATAATAAATACACTTAAAGTAAAAACAACAAAAATCAGAAAGAAGAGTTGAGTGGATACGGGCTCTGAGATGAACTGAGAAACAGCTACAGAAATTGCAAGAGGTAATGAAGGTTTTCGAATTCATTCTTGGAAAAACAACGTTAACGTAAGCAGTTCTCACGCTAAGAGTGAAACTGTCCTTCCCGATTCGTATCGGTATGCTCGTGTATGGATCACTTGCTCCTAATAAGGGCTATTGATTCTGAGTACCTGCTCACCTTTCTAAGTAAATAAAATCGATAACGTTCTCAACTATGTAAGCAAGTGCTCAGTAAAATGCTGAGTCCACGAAAGAGTAGATAGAAATTTTGCTGACATGAATACGTACTCACACAGTTCAGCATACTTATTACAGTGTACTACTACATTATTTAATATTATATATAAATTTCAATCCGACCAGAAGGCTAAACACGGATGGGCGCCACAGCCTTTCAAAATCATTAATGCATTCTATGATTAACGAAAAAATAAAATCTCATGAAACATAATAAAAAATTAATTAACTGGTCCAAAGATCGAAACAGTGAATCAAGGTACTATTTAAGCCCAGAAAATGTAATTAGAAAAATAATAGGATAACAAAATGATATTTTTATAATATTCTTTTGCGACTCATAAAAATGAAAGAGGAGGAATAAAGGAGTATGATATTAATGAAGAATGGTTGCAGAATATTAAAATCATACTAAAGTTAGAGCAGGTGGTATTTATCGTAGTACAACAGAAGTAAGGCTAGATAAAAATACCTAGAAAAACAAGGACTATAGTCCGGAAGTTTAAAAAAACAACACAAAGATTACCTAAACCTATATTGTCAAAATTAAAGGCTAACAGAAAACAAAAAATAAAAGCTGTAAGAAATATATAACATAAAAAAGTCAATTATTTGTAAAATCTTAAAAAAATAATGAAAAGAAAGTAGATTATAAGTAGTTAACAGTTTTATTCACATAGAAAGGTGAGGATTTACTCCAAATCAAATATTTGGGGAGCACGAGCTCCATACACTTCTTAATTATTCCATTGTGCAACATCTTAGTTTTTCAGGAATGAGCATGTGCTCAGTTTTATCCACTTTACCTAATGTCTGCACTTAACCGTATGCCCTAATAGGCCCGACACCATGAGAATCCAAATAATTGCATTAAACAAATAAACAAATAATAATAAAATAAACCTTAAAACTCATCAAAACAAGATGACTAGCCCATTGTCGGCTAAGTGTGAATTAAACATAACTCCCTCAGTCCCATTATTTCGGAGGGCACTTAAGCGGACATTGCATCAATTATATTTCCTTACCAATTAGCATAAAGGGCAACGCTTCACCATCTACTGGCTCTAACACCAGGTGCTCCGCTCAAGTTATTCCAGCGAGACACTAAAATTCCAGTGATATTTTTTTTCTTCTTCAATTTCGTGTGATGGTCACTGGAATCTGGATTTCGGAATAAAAAAGAAACAATTTTCGGTAGTTATTTCACCTTCATCAAGGTTATTCGTAATTATAATTTGTACGAACACCAAAATTATTATTTAGTAAAAAGCTATGTGATGAAAACATGGCATCCTTCAGAAGGCAAAATATTATAAGATATAGAAGAGAGTTTCATCTCCAAGATTGGACTACAAATGAATCATAGAAATTCAAACGTAAACCGTCTGCTTTAGTACATTTTATGGTGGTGTAAAAACATTATAGAGCAAAACTAAAAAAAAAAAAAAAAAAAAAAAAAAAAAAATTAAATAACTTGAAAAAATAAATAAATTAAACCTAATGTTAAATAAAATAAGATAAAGATCTTGAATAATTATATACTTTGGAATATTTAGTATAGGTGTAATTAAATTAATTACGAACGGAGGACCATTTTGTGCAATTTATCTTTAATAATTTGTGGAGTTAAATTGAAATGAGATAGATTTATGATGAACAACAAATTACATATAAAATAATTAAACAAAATGACTAAAAATAATGCAAAGAGAAAAGAACATAAATATAGAATATAAAACAAATAAGTAGTACTTACAAAATGAGAATATAGTGAATTGCATAAAGTAAATAGTTCTGTGGAATGTATTGTTATTTAGTTAAGTTAAAGTTATTATTATTTAAACCATATTTTACATTAATAAAAAAAAAAAACCTAGTACATCGGACACCATGTACACCAGAGAGGTCCAATCCATAGGAAAATACGGAACATATACACTAAAAATCACTGAAGTTATCTTCTTTTGTTATATGTTTATTTTTATAAATTGTCTTATTATTTAATTGGCTAGATGCTCTCATACGAAAATTTCACAACACCCATAGCCTAGTATAAGATAGTAATATATAAGGGGTTCAGAGCACCACTTTACTACATTCGTACCTTATTATTACATTCTGGTTACCTTGGTACTCATTTGTGAAACAGAAAAAAAAATTCTGGTTTTTAATTAATTTAAAAATACTGGTAATATCTTCAACGAATATTAAATACATTAGCCCATTCTAAGTAAAAATCTCTTTCGAACGGTACCTTCTTTTGTTAATTGGTTCAGTACTTCTCCTGAAAAATGGATCTTTCCAACAGAAATAATATATATATATATATATATATATATATATATATATATATATATATATATATATATATATATATTGACGATTATAATTCAGTATTTCGATTTTTTTTTTCTTGGGAGTTTGATTATCTTTAGATTGAAAATAAGAAAAACAGGCTTTTTAGATTCTACGTGAAATGTAAAAAATTAAGGGGGAGTAAAATTTTGTTTTCCTTGGTGGATTGCTTTTGATTTTTAATTAATTTAAATCATCTTTCATCATCTTTCTTCGGTCCAAATCTCTGATGAAATACTTGATTTTCTAAAATATTAACAAAAATTCTAAAATGTTAGATCATATGATAACATTATGGTTGCTTTGGTAACCAATAAAGCAAATAGACAAAAAAAATCTGGTTTATAATTAATTTAAAAATACTGGTAGCATCTACAGGAATTCTAAGTACATTCGTCAAATCTAAGTAAAAATTTCTTTCAGTCGATACTTTAGTCAATATAATCGGTAATTTAGTTCTTTTCCTGAAAAAGTGATCATTGCAACAGAAACAATATATATGATTGTACGAACGTATCCGTTTAATTATTTAAGTTTATTCATGAAAACTTTCTCTTTAATTTTTAATTTTCTGTTATGCACATATTTATAAATAATTCTACTTGAATGTTAAAAATATGTTATTTTTGTATTTTTTTAAAATGTTTTTCAATAGGCCTAACACCCTTTAGCCATCAACACCTGTGGTTTGTCACACAACAAAAATAGACAAACAAAAACAGAAATAAAAATAACAAATTTGTCTTGTCTCTTTTTAATTTTTGTTTTTATGTAAATGTTAACATTTGTACATTTCAATATTTTAAATAAAAATTTTAACTGTAGGTCCCCTACATATATTATGTTATTTCGGATGGAGTATGTACACCTTGTAAATAAACTCCTCTTGCATAGCGTAACTATGCAGAACGAAAAAAGAAAGTCTTACTTAAAGATAAAATTTTATAATGATATTTTATCTTTGCTTATGAAAAGAGGACTACAACTACATGACTGAAATAAAATATTATCAAATCAATAATTCGTAAAATAATTTAGATAAAATAATTAACAACACAAGGATTCACACGAAACAAGAGAACATGTAAAAAAACGACTTAAAAAGTTTTTTATGGGGAGGCTTATCTAATTTTTTTCGAGCTGTTATGTATGGAACTAATAAAAAAAATTCCGATCACCGGGCAATAACCAAAAAGCCTCAATGAAGAAATAACAGACTCGTAAAACACTTCAAAGCGGAAGCAAGGAGGCCTAAATTTAACGGCGGAACAAAGACGGAAACAAGCAACCAATTACAAACTAACTTAAGTATTAACCGGACATGGAGGCGAAGTTCCACACCAAGATTTATATTCCACACCACAGAGAGTGTGTTCGCCATAATTCCGCTTTACCGACTAAGAGATCGCAAACAAGCAAAGCAGTTCTAAGAGGACGGTCGCGATAGGGCAACGGGGTCATGTCTTCCTCGCTACAAATAAATTATTTATATAATTAACTAAATATAAATTTTCAAAGGTAGTTTATTATAATACATAAAAAAAAATGGATTACGGCAGCATTGTGTACTCCGTTCGATTATATTTGGTACAAAGTGAGAATGGCCAAAAGTAGGATAAATGCGAATTCGGCTCTCAAAATCTCCACCACCTATATTTTTTTTTCATTTACTCTAGGTTTATGTGAGGTTAGATAATTGTATACAAGTTAATATTTTTTCAATAATTTTACACTAACGTTTCCATGCTGAAAAAGAAAAGAAAGTATATTTTTCTATGTTAACTAATTTTTTTTTATGTTGGGAAAAACTTCGTGCGCTGAAGCTATCTCCTTAAACTGTTTATTGTGGTGCTGGAACAACCCCTTCAGCGAATGAAGGCAAGTTTTGTCAATTATTTTACGAATTAAATGAAAATATTTGCAGATTTTTTAAAACTAGTCAAAGTTCGATTCGTTTGTGGAGTGACTATGGCCACATAGACTATGACCATTCTCGATCCGAGAATCCAGAAATACCGGACATTGAAAAGAAAGACATCTTGAAAAGGCTCACTCCACCGAAAAAAGAGAGTATGAGTGTTATTTTCGGACATACTCTTGCTTAGGCACGAATTATACATAACAAGCACAAAATGCGAACACAAGGTAAGGGACCAGAAGGTACGAAGGCAATTCACCACAACACTTACCTAGCCTTTATCCCCAGATGTAAGAAATAAGTTCATTTAAAAACCTACCGAGAAGTGGGCAGTGTGATAAAGCCAAGAGGTGGTCCGTCCTGGAAGACGTAATCAATTTTAGGAAAAGGGTTACCCTTGGATCCCGGCTGGCATCCCAAAAAATAGGTGGAGGCCTGGGAAAGGGTTCATTCAATTAGAGCATACCAGTGGATTCAGAGAGCTCGTACCACCCCGGACAAGGGGTGGATATATGCGTTGAAATTCCGGAATTTTCTCCCTCTATAAAATTGGTTGGCCAATCACGGAGAAGGTGCCGCTCAGTGCCGGGGATCTAACCAACCAACAACGTCTTCGACCCCCTCTTAGGAAAAACAAGGAAGAAAAGGGGGATAGAAGCCGAGGAAGCAGGGAAAAGGCACTTCTTCTCTGATCTCGAGGGCGTCATTCGATTAGAGCATACTTGGACCCAATGAGGACGAATTTAAAGATCTCCAAATTTTCTAGTTTACTTTATCCAGTTTTTTTTTTTTTGTTGGCCTTTTTTCTTTCTTATTAAGCCCACAGATCATTTACAAGACATTTTTCAATCTTTGGTTCAACTTACTGAAGAGTAATTTCATAAGGTTTAATTTATATTGTATTTCTTGTAACATAAACAAATTATAGGTGTACTCAGGTTCTGAGAGCATTCCTTGTCACAACTCTCTAGTTAAAAATATAATTTGAATATTTTAAAAAGTTTTTCAAGCTTAATGTGAACTAAAAAACTATTCCTTATAACTTTATACATCCGAATGCGATATTGAAAATTAAATGCTCTTAGTTGTTCTTAGGAATTTTTAAATATTTAACTGGAAAAAATGATAAAATATATCTTTATAAGTATAAATAAGTTTTTCAAAAGGATAATACTTACAAAAATTTCTAACATTGTTTGAACCAAAAATAATTAGAAATGGACCCTCAGGATATGGCAAGGGCCACGAAACATTGAAATTAATGAATAAAACAGAATAATGTTATAAGGAAGAGTTTTTTTAGTTCGCATTAACCTTTAAAAACTTTATAAAATAGATCTTCCATAATAGGAATTATTATTATGTATTTTTTTTATTTGAATTTCTGTGCAATTAATATTCTAGTAAAACATTAGAATGAAAATAAAATGTTTAGATTTTTTGAATGATCCTGTTTTTCTTAGGCACACGTCAATATTATGATGAGAAAACAGGTAACAAAAAAATATTCAACATTTCTGGGAGTTTAAAAGTTTATCCATCCGGCTATAATCACCCTGCCCTTTAAATATGTATGTATGTATGTATGAAAACGACGTCTAAACCGTCCCACTCTTTGTCCACGGAAATCTAAAGTTCTCACAGCCGCACGTAGTTTAAAAAATTTGAAAACATAAGAAATATTACTGAAAAGGTATTGTAAAGTATCGCCTCAAAGGGGAGTTTTTTTAAATTGATCGGTGCGTGTAGAGCAACAGGAAAACTGATGTTTTGACTATTCTTACCCCGGTTGACAGTGTTTTCCTCATTGCCGGTTTTTGCTTGCCGTAAACGAAAATTACAGTACAACTGAAAAGTAGACGTGGCATCAAAGGAATAAAAAGCCTTAATGGGATTGTAAAAAGTCACTCCTGATCCATTCCAAATCTACCTAGATAGAGCTGTTTCATGATAAAATATAGTTTAGGAGTCGGCCTGCAAAGAGTAGTTCTATTTAAATGAAGCTTTTTTTTTTTTTTTTTAAAGCTTTGTAGCACGCACCAAGCTAAAATATGTATCTTAGTATCTCCTTTTTTTGGTTGATGAACCTTTGTAATCAACCCAGAAAAAAAGGATTAATCCCTCGTCAAAATTTGAGGTTTTACATTTTCAAGCTACGTAAATCTAAAAATCGATTAAAAAAATATAATATGAAAAATTAAAGAAATCCCTAGGTAGAGGTAGGAGGGGGGTGAAAACATGTTTTTAAAGTAGCTTTTATTGAGGAACTATAAGAGATAAAGACATGATGTTGGTTCCGTCTCATTCCTCATCTATGAGAGTATTTAAAAAGTTTTCCAAATAAAAATAGGGAAATGTTTATAGTCTTTACGTTAGCATTTTATTTTCTACTATTTTTAAACTTTAGAATTTTTTACCCCGGTTCTAGTGGGCCCTTAGTTTCACAATATGCTTTAAGTAATGAGATAGATGCGCTAAGCAGATGAACACTTTTTTAATTGATTTAGCTTTCTAGTACTCGAAAAAAAAATTTATGCAACAACATATACAAGTTATAAAAAACATGAGTTTTGGGTATTGATATTTTTTTCTTTTGAAGACCTCTTGGGGCTCACCCAGCCCTTATAAAGTGTGATCCCTTAATTGGGGGAAAACCAGGCGGTTGAGCCCGATCTCGACGGAATCGCCTCAGTGCACAACCGTTGGCTTATACCAAATACTGAACCAAAGCCCCACGCGGTTGCATTGGTACAGTTTTTTTCTTTTGAAGTAATGTTTCTCTGTGGTTACTTGGACAATTGTTGAACAAATAATTCATTCTTGGAGCTTAGACAGTATGAAACAGCTGTTTAACTTGAAAACAGTTTTAAAACCTTTCTAAAACGAAGATTTACAGTTGTGTTGCGTTTTTTTTTTCCCAAGACTAAACAGTTAATAGCGTTGGACTATTATGTTGTTTGTCGGTGAAACTTGTTCAAAATGGCAGTGATTTTATAAAACTGTTAAATGATCTTCATTTAAGTTAAATACCTAATAAATTTTGAACCAGGCTTCTAAAAATATTTATAAAAATAATTTTCGATAATTTTTAAAGTTTAAAAACGAAACAGGAGGATAATAAAAAAATATATATATAAAAACTGAAGTTAATTACACTAAATAATAATGTTGATAAATAATGAGTTTATTTATTTTTCTCTGAAAAAAATCGCATGAAAAATGATATCTCAAGCTCGATTTGCCCCCTCTCCATTTCAATAACTCCTATAATATATATATATATATATATATATATATATATATATAACCTCATTCTGCTCCTCGGTAAAAGGGGAATCAAGTAAGTAAGTAAGTATATATATCAGGGTGGCCCTTCTTTACAGGGATTAGTTTTTGAACGAAAGCTTTAGTTTTTGAACGCACACCCCTCATATTTTTTCCTTTTGACATTGCGTAAATTTGTACAATTTTTTTTTTTAAATATTAACATTAACCCGTGCCGCATCGAGCCTGAAATAGACAACCGAAATAAAATTAACCAGTAGAACATTTATATTTATTTTATAAATTATAATTATCACTTTATTGTTATGTTAAATGATAAAATAATGTTCCGAGAGAGATATATAAGTATTATAACTTCTTTACCTCACTTACTTATATTTTCACTTCAGATTTTCCTTTTTACTATCAGGCAGGGTATTGTCTTCTATGGAGAAACAGTTGCTGCTCCAAAATACGTCGACGTTTTGAATTTTGAACTGTGTCTGCACATCATCCACAGGCCATAAGCCATTGAAGCCCTACATTAATTTTAATCATATTTCGTCCGTGGTAATGACAACTTGATTACTTTATAGTTTCAATAGGTTTTAAATAAGGTACGTCACTATCTGGATTTAAAAATGTGCCCAATTCCTTAAGAAATATCAACATATTTTGAGAAATAAAGTCTTCTATACGCTCTTTATTGCGTTGCCAAATTGCGTGAGCCCAGTTGTTCACTAAATAAATACATTTTTTTTTAATAAATGGCCTTTGCCATCTATCTATTATTGTGTCTGATCCACCTTAAGCTCTGATTTTAATTTTGTCTTCCTGATCCCTTCGAATGAATATTAGGCACAATTAATTGGGCTCTTTATGATCGCGTATCAGCTTTTCAATTGCAATTGCATTAAAAAGAAATCACTAGTGGACAAAATTAACCAACCAGTCAACTTATGTTTCAATTACCCTACATCAATAGTTTTTTAAAGGTGTACTAGAAGGTTGTAACAATCAGAGTGTAAGTATAGTTCAATCGAAATATGAATAAAAATTGGTTTATCTCCTAATCTCCGTAAAATCCTCTTAGTCGCCGTAATATCAAAGTTGGTGCCAGAAGATTCCTTAGCTACCAGTCTTTATTTTGTTTTCTGCTTGTCTGAAGTTATTTCAGGAGTTGGTGTGTTCGATAAAGGATCGGATGGATTCATAATTTAAATATTTATATGTTCCTCAAATTATGAATAATTAGGAGCAACAGCCATTTAAGAACTGCAGCTGTATTTAGTGCGTCCTTTTTCCTCCTTCATACGCCTTGATAAAGCCATTTCTTTGCGCGTTTTCCCATTCACGTCAACTCCTACAAGGCTATCATTGATCTAGCTTTTGTTGGAATTCTCGTCTTTTACCGGAAAATGAAACATTCAAGAACTAATAATTTTACACTTTCACTCAGAGTCAACTAAACTCGAGAAAAACTGAGTAGCTCCTAATTTAAAAAAGTTACGTCAGCTTTGGATAGACCATGGTAAATTGGTAGCAATCACGGATAATTGACCACAATATACCTCATTCGTTCCAAACTACTTAAATGTTAGCAACCTATGCAATAGGACTAGCCGCTAGTAAACTGAATCTTAATATTTTTAAACAATATATATTCAAATATTTATAAATATTTTAATAAGCATTGATTATTTTAATAATGGATTGAAACAGAATTACTAATTGAGAGGTACAGATGAATGTTGGTCTGTTTTTCTATTTTACTAAACTTAAATATCGATTTTTGTATTTAATTTAATTTAAATACCGTAGCATAGTATAGTATTTTATATATATATATATATATATATATATATATATATATATATATATATATATATATATAATATATATTTAACATAACATATATATATATATATATATATATTTAACATATAATATATTTAACTTAAATTTACATATAATATAATATATTTAATATATATTTAACATAACATATTAATATTCTACAAATAGCAGACTTAAAACATATTTATATATATATATATATATATATATATATATATATATATATATATATATATATATATAAATATGTTTTAAGTCTGCTATTTGTAGAATATTAATATGTTATGTTAAATTTTCGATGGTATTGATATTTTTTATAATTGATTAGTATTTAATATTACATATAATAATGTTAAGCTCATAATTAATTGTTAATGTTATTTTCTTTCGGCCCATATCTATTTTATCATCTATTTATTGGTCTATAACCATTTTGTTCAATGTTTAGATCAACTCGTCTAATTATTTAGATTAAGCTTGTTTATTTTAGATTATTGCTTTGCCACATGTCTAATTAATAATACGGAGGAGAAACCTGATAGACGGATTCATTTATATCATACAATGTGATTAAATATGAGAAAGAAAAAATTAAATTAGATTATAAATATAAACATTTTTTATTCGTTCATTCAACATGAATATCGAAATGAACATTTAATCATTATTTCAACAAACATCATAATAATTTTCAAACCTTTTCTGTTTAAAAGAACCATAAGTAGATATACATATCAAGTCAATACATACATATATATATATATATATATATATATATATATATATATATATATATATATATATATATATATAATGTCTGCGCAGTATGGTATAGATCGGTACTAGCACCAACTCTTGAATTGAATAACTGCATTTTTTGTTAACATGTACGAAATAAATAGACTACGAAACGGAGAAGGTAAAATTTTATATCTTTAAATTGTCATTTGCAAGCTTTTTTTTTTTCTAGAAAAATGGAATGGAAAAAAGACAATCCGAGGAATCAGGTTTCTCTCCCGTGATTTCTATAGGGAAATGGCTTTTGCGGTCTAATATAAAAAGAGATGACAAGACAGAAAACTCTTATTCGCAACTGGTGACATTTCTAAATGGTAAAACAAAAACAAAAAAAATAATAAATTATTTATATTTACATATAGGAATTTTTTTTTTTTATAAATCTGTAAGGAAACCAATTTTAATTTACAGACACCACGGCTAAAATAGAGATAAATCTATTGCCTCACATATTAAAAAATGAATCAAAATTTGAAAATATTATTACTAAAAGCATTAGAAGCCATTTAAAAATTACACATTTACACATAAAATACTTTCAAATATGTACTTAATTTGTAAAATCAACAACTTGAGCTCGCGGGATTTTAAATGAATCTCACGAGTACAAAGGGTTGATGTATATTGCTAAAGAGGAAAAATCAGTAAAATATTAGGAATGATCTAACCAAATAAAGCAATATATAAAAATATTTAAAATTAAGTTAGATTTATAAGTTTAAAATGGCAATGTTGATGTTATATGAATTATTTATGAATGTTTTTAAATGGTATTAATTGTAAATCAACTTTTTATGTGTAAATGTGATGGGTATGTATAATTTTTAAACAGTTTTTAATATTTTTACTAATGATATTTTAAAACTTTGATTCATTCTTTAATATGTGAGGGCGGGTTGTGTGTATGCATGTTTGTATCACCCATTACTGCACTTTGGAGCTGTACGGTCCAGAGCGCGCGGATGTTTTGGCCCAGTCTTCCAGGGTGTTTTATCATGGTGAGTTTTATTTTATAATTATATTGGTTAGTATGTACGTATCTTAAAAACAATAACCTAGTTTGTACTGTTGCAATATTCCAAACCAGGACTGATAAGGATCTCATTTCTATTTAAGAGATCGAAACATCACGTTAATAATTAAATGAAGGATTAAAAAAGAAGCCGGTTTTATTTTAGACCTCCACCGCAACAAATAATATTAATATAATATATATGTATAGCAAGTTCGACTTAATTAAATACCATATATATATATATATATATATATATATATATATATATATATATATATATATATATATATATATATATATATATATAGAGAGAGAGAGAGAGAGAGAGAGAGAGAGAGAGAGATAGAGACCGAGAGAGATAGAGAGAGAGAGAGAGCAGTCGGATCCGACAACGATTTAATTTTGCGCAGAGAGCCTGCGTTCCTTTCACACCGTCCGATAATTATCGGTGTCAGACCCTGTATTTCCTCCAGCTGGAAGTCCCTTCGATAAACGGTATGTCGGACCTATGAAAACGCCCTTACTGTTTGTTTTAGTTTCTTAATCGTATCCCTTAAACAACTTCTCCTTGATGTGGTCAAGTAGTGATCCAGGCTCAACAATATGCCAACCATTATAAATACATCACCCTTGATAAACGTCGGTAAAAATCGAAAATAAACATATTTAGACGCATTTTTCTACCGACGTACATACACACTATGTATTCCGTATATAAAATAAAATATATGGTTAGTAATAACAATCGTGATTATTTTGGTGATACGGATTTAACGGGAAATATATTTTAATACAAAGAGAAATTAAGTCTACAATAACTAAAATAAAAAAAAATCAAGAGGAAATAAAGACAATGATAAAGGCAGCTAATGGTTTATTTTAATATGGATGAATTACTTTGCCTTGCCTCCCTTCTAGAAATGAAAGTTATAATTTAAAAAATAAATTAACCTTCCTACTGTTCTTTAAGATTGCGAATCTTGAAAGAAGAGCAACACCAAAAGATCTTCGAAAAGTGCTACTAAGAATGCGTTCCGAGGAATGATGAGACCACTGGATAATTAAGACGGCTGCATGACGTGTAATTGCGAGGGATGCTACTTGTCAGTATAATTGAAGTAATAGTACCGCAATAGTTGAAATGGGCATGTAAAGTTGTTGGGCTCAGTAACGAACGAATACCTGTAAAGTTGTTGGATTCGGTAAGGAAAGAATACCTGTAAAGTTGTTGGGCTCAGTAACGAACGAATACATGCAAAGTTGTTGGATTCGGTAAGGAAAGAATACCTGTAAAGTTGTTGGGCTCAGTAACGAACGAATACATGCAAAGTTGTTGGGCTCGTTAAGGAACGAATACCTGTAAAGTTGGCGGGCCCGGAAAGGAACGAATACCTGTAAAGTTGTTGGGCTTGGTAAAGAACGAATACCTGTAAAGTTGGCGGGCTCGATAAGGAAGGAATACCTAAAAAGTCTATAAGCGCTGAACCGAAGCCTGGTCAAAATACGAAAAATTCAAATCCAGAAATTGCTTATGAATTAGCACAGGTTTGTTATTATGCACCTCAACTAACAGGAAGGTGATATTTTCCGCCGTGGAAACTTTTTCATTTATGGGTTCAATGTTGAATCACACCATTTATCATTGCCTGTTTATTTACTTCATTAACACTTAAGTCCTTTAAATTTCAATTTTATTTTGTAAGCGTCTTTTTAGACAAAAATCTCCTTTTCTTATGACTCCAACGTGTTCCAATACCCTTTCTTTAAAATAAGATAATTTACAAGTCATTTTGCTGGAACGTAAAAAAAAAAAAAGTTGCAGAAAATTGCAACTTTTGCAAAAATTGCATTTCTCGTTGTTAGGTGTAATGTTCACTTTCGCGCTATTCGGCTGAGCTAGGAAGCTCAAGAAGCTCCAAATAAGCATATGAAGCTATATACCTAATTGACCCAACGCCAAACAGGACATACTAAACAACGTTTTCTTCTCATCGGACCTCGTAATTTCTCCCCAATGAAAATCACACCCAAAAAAAAATGTTAAAAAATTTCGTCTGAAAATCCTCAAAATAATAGAGTAGCCAAATGATTCGCCTCAAGCTGAAATTGATTGTTCAATTAGTTCATCGGACGTTGAAAATTACTTTATTCTTTATTAAATTAATTGCTAAAAAGTGCTTGCTAAAAAAATTATTATTAAAATAACGCTACTAACTTAATTTCAATAGTTTTTCTTTTCCTTAACTAACCATAGTCCATTATAGTAACAAAACGCAAAAAAAAATGTTTGCCCTCAGATTCGAACAACCCTCCGAAATTCAAAAATCCTGTAAAATAACTGCTCAAAATGAGTCTTTTTAATTTTTTTCGGACTCAGCATCTCTCAAAATATAAGAATGGCAAATTTCAGAATTTCAGCCAGAAATCCGCATTTTGGTCCCTCTATCACGATGAGAAATATGCCGAGACGTATGTGGGAGGATTGTATCAAGACCTTGCGGATTTCAGTTTTGACGGGAGTCGATGGAAGGATTGGTTCGATATGCTAGCAAAGAGGTTAAAGGATGCATAATTATTTCTATTTATGGTTTATTATCACATTTGCTAAATAATTGAAGGTCTATGAATTGTTGAAAGTCTATGCATAGTTTGAAACTTAACCCGCTCGGTTTTGAGAATTTAATGGTTTCGATTTTGCCGGTTCTAAATTGGAGAAAGCCTGTAAATGTATCCAGGTAAAGCCTCAATAGTCGACTGAAACACTACACACTGGATCAGCGCTAAATACACAACAGAGCGATTCAAGATTAAAAGGAGGCGAGGCCTCATTGGCGAAAGCTCCCATCGGATCGAACTACTTTTGTCCCCTGATTGAATGCCAATATATGACAATGGCGGGGCAAGAAGCGGAGGCGATCCGAGCCGCGGGGCGCATTATCCGCTAAACAATGACCAGGAAGGGGGTCGATTCCGTCGTAATTAGCCGACAACCTTTGGGCTTTGCCAGGCCAAGGCCGGGTCGCCCCGATGACTGCTCAATCAGCCGATATATGGATCCGTCTTGCGCTAACCGCCAGCTGTCACATCTCTTCTTAAAATAAACGTTACGGCAAGTTGAGCCGACTTTTCTAAGCTAAGCCAAAGCCTTGTGTAATACGTTTGCTGTTAAAAGTATGCACACGAATATCGAAAGAAGAATGCCTGGTAATTTGTTACTGCAATAGCTCTTTTATCACGCAAGATCTAGTGCAAGTATAATCAAAATTGCGGGATCACATTCTAGACTGCCGGATTCCAGACGGTGATTCGCGAACCACTTGTGGTACGCGAAAAAAATAAAAGACCTTTCTAACACGCTCAACGAGGAATAACATTTTTAAAAAAATGTATTATTGAATGTATCAATTATAGCACTATTTTAAATGTTTATTGAGAAATAATACAACCTGCCTCACCAAGGGCAATAGGTATTCCTATAAGACTCCATTCATACCATAAATACAAGTGAACAAAAAAATAAAATAATAAAAGTAAGCAAAGTAAAATAAAATTACTTAAAAATAAATGAAAATAATAAAAAAAAAAAACAATTACATTACAAATGGAAATAAATAGATAGACAATTAAATTATAGCAAAACAAGCAAACAACCAAGATAAAGAAAATTTATGTAAGCAAAATTAAATTAAATAATCTCTAAGACATTCATACATATAGAATAAAATAGAATAGAAAAGTAAACGTTATTCTGTGGCTAGGTCCCTTAGCAATAACAAGTAAAGAAGATTACAGAACAAATGTCTGGCCAAGGACTACATAATAAAGGTCAATTAATATTTACAATAATCTCAATTAAACATATAAATAACGAAAAAAAAGAATATCATTCTGGTAAAAAAAAATATAATAAATATTATTTTACTCAAAAATTAAAAGAGAAAAAAAAATAGAAAGAAAGGAAAAATTCATTCAACTATATAAAAATAATGAAATAGTTCACAGAACTAAAATATTGTATGATAATTAAAACAATTATTCACAACTAATCAAGATCTTGAATTAAAATTTCATGATTAGACACCGCCTTTTTGGGAAGTGAGGTGTCGAAAAAGATGGAATTTGAATGAGGAATGTCGGATATCAGAAGGGAGGGAATTACAGAGGACAATGGAGAGGGAAAGAAAGGAACATTTGAATGTATTGGTTCTGTGGGATATAAATAAATATATACAATCTGCCCAGGGAACTCCGAACCAAGCTTTGCCCCCAACGTGTGGATGAAAAAGCAGAGCTCCAGGAGATCTCAGCGCTTCTCACCCAGTCGCGTCACTGGTATTGAAAGCCGGTGGAGATAACATATTTTCAACTGAATAATATTGATGCTTTTCTTCAAAATGTCCAAAATTCTTAAATTTGCTAGATACACTTCTATTTCCTTTTTTTTTTTAATTTTTTTTTTTTTCGTTATATTACTGTTTCTGTTGAATAAAATTAATAGCCTTTGTCGACATTTCTGAACTTTATTTTCAATTTATTATTTTTTAAAAGTAAATTTACTGTAAAATGTATTACATTGTCTGTTAAATTAACTTTTCTAAATCAGTTTGTATTTTTGTACGAATACGAACCTTTTATACTAATATCATAAGTGATGTAAAGTCTGGGAACTTGTGCTCGAGACAAAGATTTTACTAATTACTACTTAATTTGATGCATTAATTATGATGTAGCAATGAGAAGTCATATCAGAAACTTGGAGAAAAGAATAACATCAGGCCATATTATATCATAGGCTCTAGGTAAACATAAAAAATTTCTCCCAGTGAAATAAAAAAAAAAAAAAATTAAAGTATTTTTATTAATAATAATCAATAAACGATAGGTAACTTAGCTTAATGAAAAGTAACCATATCGAATTTGAAATAATCTTAGAAATATATAAATCATAATTAGTTATTTTTTTTAAACAATTATTGCAACTAAACAAGAAAAACTATTTTGTATATTTATAATTGAAACATAGTCACAGCTGTTGCGTGATCTTTTTCTATTGATAGTAACAGATCTAAAGAGAAATTGAATCCTCACGCAAATTATATATATATATATATATATATATATATATATATATATATATATATATATATATATATATATATATATATATACCAATAAAAAGAGGTAAAATATAGAATAATCTTTAAAACATTCTTAGTTTATTTTAAATATTTAAAAAATGTTATAAGATTAATCGATATCCAATTATAGGAAAAATCGTGTCTTTTGATAAAGGTATCTTTTAGATTAAAAAAAAAAGAAATATTTCCTCTTTGTAAAAAAAATACCTGATAGGATGAAAAAAAAAAATACCAGAAGAAATTGACAGAATCTATACTAATTACAAGCCACAAAAAGGGTCCGAAGACGGATTGCGATAACCCCAGTTTTGTCAGCTTCTAATACAATCATTAGACTGATTCTAACTAGCTATAATTCTGATGGTAGACCTGATTATGTTCAGTTGATGAGGGGAGGGTATGGTAATACGTAAAGACCAGATTTGTATGCAAATTCATATTTTTTCTGATACGTTTTTCAACGAAAATGATTGAATACGTTTTTCAACGAAAAAGTGAATACATTTGGCGCATATATATAAAATTTTATTGTGGATATTTTTGCATATTTGATGGTTATTGCATATTTGGCCAAAAAAAAAAAATATCAATAATTTTTCTGACGATTAAAATAGAAAATAAATATAATTAACCTATTTTTTGATAAGCGTTCTTATTTAATCCATCAATTATAAGATGGATAAACGCCATCTACGATTAATAAAAATAGTACACTATAAAACTAGTCTAGATTACTATAAATATAGTAATCGTAGAAAAGATTAAGCTCGTAGACAATTAATACAAGTTGGCGTTGTGATCACAACCGCGCCGAAAGTGTACCTGTAGTTAAAAATAATTTAACTGCATTTCAAAAGAAACAAAATTTATAAGATCAAATATGTATAGTTATGTATTGATTATAATATTTAGCATCGTAATTTTGATAACTTCTCTAGAGCCCTTACTTACGAGTACTTTCTTTAATTATTAACAAGGGAGTGATTTTGATCAAAATTTTTTGGGGGATTCTGCATTGAAAAAATGTTGACTCATATCCTTCCGTTTCATCCAGGAGCTGAGAAAAAAAAATAAAACATGCTGAAAATGCTTTATTTTATATCTCGTGTTTGGAGATAACTGACATAATTGGAGATGATATAGACATATTTTTTTTCAGCTATACATTTGTTTTTTAGAAATTATTAAAGGCAAAATATAAACCTTAAAGAATAATTGATTTTTGGTCAAATAAATTTTAAAATGTGTTTAAATTATTAATTAAACTAGCCTCATAAATTTTTTCACGCAAAAAATAATTGCAGATTTGGATTCAACACTTCAATGATTCTCAATGTTGAAAAAATCATTGAAAACAAAAAACTTTTTTTTTTCAGACCCGAGTGTCCTCAAAATTTTTAAAACCACAAAATTACGTTGGGGTTTGAAGCTCTGTGTCTCCTCTTCAGTTTATCCGATATCGACGTTCTTGGACTTGTTAGAAAGAGGGGAATTTCTTCTTTCCGTGCATATAAAAAACTATTGCATTACCTTAGATAATCTAGGTAAAAAAAAAAAGTGATTATCATATTAACACCAAATTGAAGATTTTGGTTGTAAAACACGTAGGAACATCACTGTTAAAGCAAATTTCGAAGTTTAAGAACCTTTACCGATGCCCCAAATTTTGTTTTAATTATTCGAAGGGTTCCTGATTTCAATATAGGGGTTTTTCAAAGTGCTAAAGCCAAATCTGACAGTTTTGAATTTAAAAAATCTGTTAATATACTTCACTTCTTAAAGAATACCGTTATCATCACATACAAGTCAATACACCTTAAATGCCGATCTAAAATTCAATTATTTTGTTTTAAAAAATTGGATCACTAAAATTTACAATCTTGATCACGAATGATGTTTTTATATTACACATAAATACGGCCTAAAAGATTCCTGTCCATGTACATAATTCATAAAAGCAATATTTGTGATCAATAAATAGTATATATTACACTTTTATAACACCTATAAATATTATCGCAGACAAAAAAATTAGAAAAAGTAATATGAAACACCCAAGGTATGTCCGAGCAAGGCTTGGTTCGTAACCATATACATATAACATAAAAACATTATTTGTGATTAAGAAATAGGAAATATTACACCTTTACACCACAGCTATAAATATTATCATAATAAAAAAATATATGTTTACTCAATTATAATACTGATCTACATTTACAAATAACTCAAAAGATCTGCCAGAACGCTCCAAAATTTAATTATTTCATTTTTTTTAAAAATTGGTTTCTCTGATATTTAATATCACTTTTTCTTATTTTTTTTTTGTTTACGATTTATTACTTTGTGCACGGGGTGTCATTCCCATTGTATGTAAGAAACATTCTCTTGCTCTTCTTTGGAATTTCAAATTCTATTCTGATCAACAAATGTGTTGCTTTCGTTGTGCTTATTATGTTAAATTTACTACGTTTTAATTTTCTCACATAAACCAAAATGCAGGAGCATAATTTAGTTCCATGTTAAACAGTAGGAACCCTTTGAATAAAACACGGACATGTTTATCCGTAAAACAATTTTTTTTTTTTGCGATTTGTACAATAAAGATGTGGCGTGTGAAAGAAATTTTCAAATCGACCAGCCCATAAAGGTAGGTAAGTGTATGAGCTATTCCAGGAATGTTATACAATAATTTCAGATCGGAATGTAACAATAGTTTATTGTTTACTGTAGGGTATATATATATATATATATATATATATATATATATATATATATATATATATATATATATATATGTATATATGTGTATATATATATATATATATATATATATATATATATATATATATATTTTTTTTTTTTTTTTCTTCTTTTCCTTACATGGTAACCCCACATAAGGACCGTTTATTATTTTTTTACATGCTCCATGCCTTAGAGGCATACTACATGATTGGTTCGATTTATCAAATTTACATATTTAGTGGTTTAATACATACATAATTAGTGGTTTAATTGAAATAAAAACAAAACTAAATCAAACAAACAAAAATAAAAATAAATAAAAATGAAGTATAGCCGACAAGAGATCACCTACGCTGCCCATCTTTGGTCAGTGAGTCAAAGTCTATATTTTTAATAAATTTGAGCAAGTCTGTCTTGAATTTAGAAAGCAAATTTTGTTCTGTATCAGGCCATTGTCCATTTCTGAGAATTATACTTTTAATCAAATGAAAACGTTGTTTGTCAAATAATTTACAATCATAAAGTATATGTCTAAAATTTTGGATTTGTCCGTCTTCTTCGCATAAGTCTGTTTGTATAATGTTGAACCGTTTGAGATATTGTTTTGTTTCCATGTTCTGTCAGTAGTTGCGTTAGTTTGTAATCATTACTGTAATTTTGTGATGTAATATGAGGTATAAATCTGTGTAAGCTAGGTGATTTGGTTGAGTTCACCCATATTTGATCCCATCTTTTAACCAAATCAAATTGTAGATCCCTCTTTATGTATGAAAGCGGTACTTGATGGTATGAGGGCAATAAATCACTTTTTGCCGCTTCTTTAGCAAGGTAATCGGCCCGTTCATTACCCTCAACCCCTGAATGTGCCTTTACCCATTTAAGAGTCACTGATTTCCCTATGTTTTGAAGCTCTATTAAATTTTGTCTAATTTGGTCAGTCAAATGGTCATGAATGTCGGAATTATTTACAGAGTCCAGTAAGATTTTGTTGTCTGTATGTATAGTGATGTGTGTGTTCGTTAGTAGCGGGTCGTTACTGATGTATTCCGTCACTTTTAGCACAGCAAATTTTTCTGCCTGGTTATTCGAGCAATAGGATTCCAATTTGTATTTTTGTTCCACATTGCTTCCATCTGGTGCTTGGAATAACCATGCACATCCAGTATTCTCGCTGCCCTTACTACCGTCTGTGTAAACATCAGTGTTTTCGGTGACCTGAGTAGCACATTGTGATCTAGTCCATAAATTTGCTGCTGGATGTAGCCAATACTTGCAGTCAGTGATTCTGCCCATTTTGTCTAGTGTCATGTCTTTATAACCTGTCTTTCCTTTCCTAATGTTAAATAAGGTCGTACGTTCGTCAATTTTTAGTTGGATTGGCAAAAGTCCTGTCAATAGAACTGCGGCCTCATATGATAGGGTATGAAATCCCTTACATATTTTAATTGAAATTAACCTTTGAAGCCTCTGCAACTTCAACAAATTTTTCTTACGTTGTACAGCCGGATGCCAAACATGTACAGCGTAGAGCATCTTAGGAAGTACAGCGCCTTCATAAATTACTTTCAATACTTCCGATCTGAGGCCCCATGTTGCTCTAGCAGCTATTGACAGTCCATTTATAATTCGTAATGTGTCGTTATAAAGATTGTCCAAATGTCTGTTCCAATTTAGTTTTCTGTCAAAGAGTAGACCTAAATATTGTAATGTGTCACATTGAGTTAGTCTTACTGAATTGAGTCGTATATCTAGTTCCGGTACTCTATGTTTTTTGGTAAAAATTATGTATTTAGTCTTCTCCGAATTAAATTTAAATTTGTTGCGTCGAGTCCAATGTCTAAGCCTTGATAGTGTCAGGTTTGCTATTGTCTGTAAATCGCCAAAATCTCGTCGTTTTATAAGTAATAATAAATCATCAGCGTATGCTAATAATGTAGTATTTTTCTGTAAGTCCGTCTCAAAAACTGTATTTATTAAAATGTTCCAAAGTAAAGGTGATAATGCTGACCCTTAAGGAGTTCCCAAAGTCAGTTTCTTATCAGTATAATAAAAATTTGTCTGAATGGCAAGTTTTCTATCAGTAAAATAATTTTGAATGATTTGGTATAAGTTTTTAGGACAGTTATATAGTTTTTTAGATTAGTCAAGATCGCAGGCCACCAGGCGTTGTCAAAAGCACCAGCAATATCCAATGATACAACTAATAAGTGATTGCTCTGCCGGAGTGCGCTAGTGATATGATCGGCCAGTTCACTGAGAGCGTCGTCAGTTCCTGATTGGGGTCTGAATCCGTACTGGTGTCGGTCAAGTATATTATTAGTATTAAGATGATATATATATATATATATCTATACATATACAATATATATATATATATATATATATATATATATATATATATATATATATATATATATATATATATATTGTACATATATAGTATTTTACAATTATCAGAATTTTAAAGAATTATTTTGTTATAAAAGAATATATGTAAAAATTTGTTTTTCAATTTACCTGTGCCTTGTATTATTTATATTGTAAATTGAAATTATTAAAAAAAGCAATTTAGACAATAATTATAGCCTTTAGTTGATTTTTTGCACGTTTTATACAATTATCACGCATATTCTCCTGCATGGTCCTTCAGGTTTCACTGCCATATTTGATGAATTTTTACTGCATATTATATGGCATATTTTGACCTTTGTTGATGCATATAAATCCGGTCTTTATTAATAAGAATGGCAAAAAATATATATTCAAAAAAAGAAAGAAAAAAAAAGTAGGAGAATTTTTAAATCTAAAGCGGAAATATAAAAACCGAAAAATATAATAAAAGAAAAAATTTTATTTGATTTTTTATGAGATTGCAACTCAGTGCTTGGTAATGCTTATCTATTACGTCATACTCAACATAATAAAAGAATAATTATAACCTCAATCAATAAAATCTTAGTGATTTGATTCCTTATGGATCCACACACACAAATATATATATATATATATATATATATATATATATATATATATATATATATATATATATATATAGAGAGAGAGAGAGAGAGAGAGAGAGAGAGAAAGAGAGAGAGTTTAGAGTTGGAAGACATGAAATGTCCGTTCCTAGGATATGAGGCAAATGAAAGAAACACAAACTTTAATAATATTATTTAAACTCAAAATAACTTCCGTTAGCTTCAATACATTTCTACCAACGCTCACGAACAAAGTTATTAATCCCTTGTTCCAGGAAACTTTTTAACTTTGAAACAATTTGTTTTAATTTTTCGTTTTTTAAAAATTCAAGTGCTATGAAAAAAATGGTAGTCTGTTAGAGACAAGTCGGGTCAGTGTGGTGGATGTGGTAGAACTAAAATTTTCAGTTCAAGTAATCTTTTTAAAGTTTGTCAGTTAACTTCAAAGTTCCCTTTTTATTTCATTTGTTTTTTTTTCATCCCTAGGAGTAGTGGTGTAGCCAGAGGGCGTGGGTCCAGATGCCCCCCTCAAGTATAAAATAGGTTTGCTTATTTTTATCTGTATACAAAAATTGTATAAACCTATTTGAATGGTATTTCATAAATAATATTCGTTACATAGAAAAGATTATATATATAGACAGCCCCCTTAAACCACCGGTTGATGTATAACCCCCCTCCCGTCGAAACGAAATCCTGACAATTATTTTATCCAAGAGAACACACTAAGCGCTGGTAAATATACATATATATATATATATATATATATATATATATATATATATATATATATATATAATTTTTTTTGAAAACTGGAGCGGAGTAGCTCAGTGGTAAGGCACTGTGTTAATATGCTCCCGGTCCGGGGTTCGAGACCGTCGATATGAAATGCTATATGGCCCCTCCTGGGGCTAACCCAGCCTCTATAAATTGGGTACCCTTAATTGGGGGAAAACCTGGCGGTTGAGCGTGATCTTGGCCGAATCACCTCCTTGCACAACCGTTTGCCTTGAAACAGTACGGTCCTTACCAAGTACTGAACCCAAGACCCTTCATGGGTTGTAGTGGTAAAGGTTTATATATATATATATATATATATATATATATATATATATATATATATATATATATATATACACATACATATAAATAAATTTAAAGTTTTTTAGTCCTCTTATATTTAAAAATGGTTCTATTTAATTTAAAGCTATTGTGTTTTATTTCAATTTCCACTAACCACTAAGGATTCTCTAGTTATATAACTTCGGTTAACTTCCTCAAATCTTATGTGTTTTGAAATTTAGTTTAACATCTTCAGTTTCTTCATGAGGGTCGAAGTTGGAAAAGAATATAGATAACTTCCAATTGATATATTGGAAGTATATTTTATAGTCAAAATCTCAACATTTTCTTGTACGTATAAATAATTGATATTCTTTATCGAAAGGTGAATTAAATAAAATAAATGAAGCGAAGGTAGCCTATTTAAGCATGAACAGATTTATCTGACAGAGTATCAGAACTAAAGTTAATAATTTTAAGTTAATAATTTTGTCCCACCTATGCATATCCCAATTAGCTCAGTTACCTTATTTAGCATTTCTACCTCTGTCAGAATATTATATTATCCGATTATTTATCGGAGAGAATATATTAATTAACGAGAGCGAAAACTCAAAAAAAAAAAAAAAAAAAAAGAATAAGATAAATGCAGACAGAGGATGCATATCTCGCACCAACAAGTCTGCAAAGACTAAACGAAAAAGATAGTTCATCACTTCAAGACGATTCAGCATATACTGAAGGAAAAGAGTTGGAAAAATATTTTTTAAATTGTCCCTATATAGATTTCGCTTCAATTTGCAAAAATATTTTTAGCTTATTGTATATTAGTACATTTGGCTATATTGGTCATATCCGTGAATACATATTTTTAGCTTTCCATAATTTTTTGGATATTGAATTTTTTAACATATGCATTATATTTAATTTAAGATCGGAAGTGGAGAACAAAAGTACGAGAGAGAAAATCGTCGAATGGCAAAGAGAAGTGGCCCGTTTATTCAGCATTAGCTGGATTTTGTTCCTCCTTTATTGAAACCAGAACCCCGAGAATTGTTGGAATATCCAAAGGGCACAGAGAAGGGTTCTGGCAGATCACAAGACGAAAACCTAACCTAGTCTCCATTTGCTTGAATTTGTTACTGAGTGCAATTAACGTGGTCTCCACAGACAACAAATCCCATCATATTTAATCAACAACATAATACAGGAGGTCCATTGCACAACAAATAACAGATTCAAGGTCCAATGGGTACCAGGGCATGTTGGTCTCTATGGGAATGAACGGGCTGACAAGCCGGCAAAGCAGGGAACAGAAAGTGCAAAAAACGCTAAGCTACCTGAACTTGTCCGGTGGGTTAAAAAACAACATATTATCGAATGGCAAGAAAGATATACCTGGGAATCAAGATCGAAAAGCAAGGATCATTATATTATCCATCCTAATGTCAATCTTCGACCATGGTTCTCCCATATCAGCACTATGCTGAACAGAAAAGAAATATCATTATTGACTAGAGTAAGAATCAACCATGGCCGAACGAATCGCGGATTAACACTAATTAAAGTTAATAATAATGACAAATGCTCCAAATGTAACATCATCGAAGACCCAATACACGTTATCGTTAAATGCAGCAAATACCACAGTTATCGGATAAAATACCCTGATATACAAAACCACAATACATTTCTCCAAAATGTTGCAAACCTGGATGGGAACATGATACAATCTTTATGTCGGTTCATAGAAGAAAGTGGAATAGAATTCTAAAAACCAACTACATTACCCTCCATAAAATCACATGATAATACTACGGGCTGTATAGGACTTCAATGGAAGTCTTAAGCCAAAAAAATATAAAGATATTTAAATAGAATATACAAAAAGGTGGCCTATGATATACATCTAAGATGTTGAAAATAAGTGAGAATAGAATTATAATAATTAGATGACAGAATGTTAACATATATAGGTAAATAAGCTTCAATAATCAATTAGGATTGTGACTAATTTAGTGAGATGCATCAATTTATAAATTAACTACAATGTAATATAACATATAATGGACTACAAAAATTTGTTAACTAATTATATGAATAAATGATGTATATGATATGTTATAGATAGAAGTTTTTGATAATGGACAGCTCGTCCGTTATTTATTAATAAATTCTTCATAAGTGTATCTTTGAAAAATTATTTCATTAGATAATTTGGCAAAGGAAAGGATTGATTTGCAGACCTACGATTGCAAGCATAACAATCTACAGGCAATCATGGAACTATGACTATTGTAATACATACCAGAGTCAATTTCCACGAAATGTCGAAGCTTGTCAGGCACTAATTAGTAGCTAATTATCTCATGATGTCAACTGCCATTCGAAGCCACAGCTGATTGGATCACATTATCCCCCATATGTCAAAACCATTGATATGTAACATAACATAAAATATTCCAGTCCTTTTCTACTGTTTACGAAGTGTGAAGTATATGATTTTGTTGACATATTATGAATAATAACTTTCATAGACTTTTCTGAGAGTGATTTATTTATTATGTAAATAGAAAATATTAATTAATTGTATTTATTACATTGGGGAACAAAAAACTTTTTTATTGGAGGTATAGCAGTGAATTTAGATGAATTAAACGTATGAAGGTACACGATGTATAGTTACTTCGTTCAAATTGAACCTATTTTATTTTATTTTGTTGTTTATTAAAAAAAAAAAAAAAAAAAAAAAAAAATCATTTCATTTATTCTATTTAATTGCCATTCATAATTTCATTCGTATTGTAAAATAAAAAAAAAAGTGTAATAAATAAATAAAAAATTTGAGCTTTCCAACCTATATTTAAAATGATTTTACCTCAAGGCTCTAAATGAGCAAATAATAACAATTTCTTAGTTTAAATAATTTACATCTCAAAAAAAATTATTATATTATATAATTTTTACCCTCTTCGAGAAGTTTAATAATTATGTACTTTATATAATTTTATTGAACACCACAACTTCCCTTTCACATTTCTTTATTTTAATCACATTTATATAGTAATAATAATAACAAAAGCTTTTATTTACAAATTTACAGAAACAGAGATGATTAGTTTACATGATTACGGACGCCACATTCCTGCAATAAAAAAATTTTAGATTTGACATCTTTAACATGAAAATAAAATTTTATTTAAATTATAAGTTTAACATAATTTTAAGTTCTAATCGTAGGAAAAATTAATCAAAAACCCTACACAAAAATAAATAAATAAATATAAAAGATAAAATAAAAATAAATTAAACAAACAATATTAACTTACAACACATGTTTTGTTCTTTTGTGAATGCAGCATTTAAGAGATGATTTGTTGTAGTTGCCATTTTCTTTAATTAATGCATTGTTTTCATTAAATAATATAAAAGTAGAAATTATGAACTAAAACAATTACGTAAGGTTATGGGTTTTTCGATACCTTCTCTGACTTTATATGTTAGAAATTTATTTTTTTTAAATATATAAGCTCTCCAAAGGTTATACATACAAAGCTCTCCAAACATTATACATTTATATCTCTACTCGTATTTCCGGAACTTTGTTTTCAATCTGGAAAAATATTTCTCCCTTTTTCTCCATTAGTTAATAATCAAGATCTTCTATAGCTTATATTTATCCATTTTTTGTTCCTAATAACAATGAGAAACTGATAATTATTTCAAATAAACAAAATTAAAGGTACTTTAGGGGTAGCCATTTAGAAAATTCGGTATTTAAAACCTGTCAGATCCTATTTTAATGAGGATATGACTTAGCTGATATCGAAGACCTTTTAATTGTACATTGATATAACGAGTTAAATCAAAATCGTTAGAGTCGCTTCCGGTAAGTCGATTTTAGCGAAAATGTTGCTGTAACATCCCAGGCATAAATCTACCTTAAATACTTCCATTTAGCATATATTTCATAGATAGATAATTGAAAATAAAAATAACTTATACATTAGCATTATCAATTTTCAATTACAGCATACTTTAACAAATAATTTTATTTCATCAACGCACCGAATTATTTTAGGTTAAAAATGAATACATTGTTTAAATTATGCACTCATTCGATAAATAATAAATTTCAATAGAGGTTCTGTAGCCTTATAAAATTTTGGCTTCGACATTGAATAATACTGAACACTGCGACATCGGTGGCAAGGAATAAATTTGTGACAGGTTGAATGGAAAACAGGTTTGCCAAGGCAAAAATTGGCAGACGGCTGTGCGACTATTGATTCAGCAAACGTTGGTATGACTGTCAATCCGGTTTTATTTAATTCCAAAGCGTGAAAATTTTTTTTTTCTTTATCCATACGCCAGGGCACACAAATGTGAATTGAATGCTAGACGCAGTCGAATTTCGGACGCATAAGATTGAAGATAAGTAAAAACGTCATAAAAATGTACCATCTACTTACATAAATATGAAATTCAAGTCGAAAATCGAAATTGATAGTGGAATGGGAGGCTGAAGTTAAAGAAGAAAGAGAGGAACATCTCGACAATGGGAAAATAAAGTGGTGGAAAGCATGGCCGGATATGGATTGACGGAAGAGGAGGCGATTGACAGAGAGGAATGGAGGAAAACTTCTCCATTAAATACGGCTGAGGGAGACTTCATACGTGAAGAATTCATAAAAACAAAAATGCGAAAAGCCTACAAACTTGAAATTTGAAACAATGGGAAAGAAATTTTTTTGTAATATATAGTATTTGTTTCATCAAAATCGGTTCGTTTAATCGAAAGTTGTGATATTGTGAAGTCTAGCAGTAATTTTCTAATTTACTGTATCGTAATATGTATACACACAAATTATGAAATCCACGCACACGAAGTCGTAGGCAACAGCTACTTCACCATTATATGGATTCAGGCAAAAATAATTACTACATATATTATTTTTAAATAACAATAACAATAATAATAATATTTGCCCCATTCAAGAAAAATAAGCAATAGCGATAAAGGTTCGCTAAAGCAATTCTTTCATATCATAAATTACTAAGCAGTACAATAAAAATAAATGAAATATTTTTTTTTAAATATTAGTAAATAAATAAAACTAACATTAGCTAGAAGGGTACAGACTAACAAATGAGAATCTTGTCGGCGGAGCCCAGGCCTGGAGGTTACGCCGAAGGAGGGAAACCCCTCCTTCTCATCCCCCCAAAAAAATATGTAAGGGGAGAATTACATAAATTTAGACTGAAACCTTTTGTCAAATATGCCTTCTTGGATTTTTTTGTATTCATTTTGATTTATTTTACATTCTTTCTATCGCGTGCACTAATTCTTAAGTTGGTTGTTATTACAATAACAATAGGTTATTGTTAGGCGTGTACGCATTTAAAATTGTCCCATAAGTTGTTCACCTATATAATTGTATTATATTTTGCAATTGGCCTGATTTAAAAAAAAACACACTGCATATTGCTGGAATCGAAGAGGTTTATCTGACAAGGGGAGGGGACAGTCAATGTGTCACCCATTTCAACCAAACTTTTCGTAGTGATTCTACGTCCAAGAATATTGGACACGTGTAATTTCTCTCCCTAGGAGCAGAGAAAAAAAAATAAAACATTCTGAAGCTGCTATATTTTATATCTCGAGTTTGAAAAATGATATCGACGTGGTTTTTCCACCAAACATTTGTTTTTTCGGTGTACATTAAATAGAAAATAAAACTTGTTTTTTTGGTCAAATAAATTGAAAAAAATATGTTTAGGTTATTGGGTAAACTAGCCTCATAGTTTTTTTTTAACACCAAAAAATATGGCAGATTTTGATTCAGCGCACCGAAAAAAGTTTATGTTGAAAATCTCATCGAAAACAAAAAACAATTTATACACTTTGTCAAAAAACTGACACAGAGTACTTTTGAGTCTGTAGCTTGGAAATGAATATTCTATAGAAAAAAAATCATAGTATAAAAGTTGTAAAGCATTAAATTCTGCATTCACTGAGCATCAATTTTTTTTAATTCGGTCAAGTACACCTCTCGAAATCGGCATTCCACCGTCTCCGGCAATTGGCATATCAGCCAATAGAGATATCATTTTGGATTGTGAAAGGTGGAGTGATTTTGATTTTAAGGTAAATTGTATGAGCTGGTTCAACATGGATCATGATCCATGTCAGTGTAATGTTACAGCAACTTATTCGCCAAAATCGGCTTACCGAACGTGCCATTATATACCATCGATTTTGCATATGTTTACAATTTTCTCGAAAAAGACTGACGATTTTTATCACATCCGTTATATCAATTTACAATTAAATATATATATACAGTGAAATAAGGTTATAACGATATTCAGGGGACCAAGGAAATTACATCGCTATATACGGAAATCGTTATACCCGGAACCAAACTGTTAAACTTATGTGTGGGTTTGTTAGTGAAAAAAGAGGTTTTACAATGATCATAACCTTTAATTTCATTTTTTTTTTTAAATTTACATATGTATATAGTACTTAAATACATAACCATACGCTTAAATTATTCACGTAAGTTAAAAAATATACATATATCAGTATGTAATATTAATTTTCCTGATAAAAAATCTGTTATTTTTGTTTGCTTGCATTTTTTGAAATATAAATGTTTGCTTAATTGATTTTATAGTTCTTTTAAGGAAGATGTGGTTTCCGGTTTATAGACATCATCATTTAGAGCGACGTACATCCCAATAACACCAAGAGCGCTGTTGACTTGTGACGATGGAGTTTGGAAAAGATTTTCCTCATCCCCGTCGATATCATCGTTGTCCTCCTTGTTCTTATTCAAAATAGTCGCCACGATTGTTTCTTCGGTGGGTCCCTCTGATATATCGATGCTAGATCGATTTCTGCGTAAGACTGTATCGCCATGAAAATTAAAATCAAGCTTTTGGGCCCATTCATTAAAAATGATTGAGTAGTCTTCATGATCGGTACCAGGTTCATCTACAATTCCAAAACCGTGTTTGAAGCAGTTATGGATAGTTTTTTGAGCGACGTCATCCCAGGAATCGGAATAATTAAAATTACATCTAGTAGGGACACAAATCTTCTCACTGGTCCAACATTTTTAAAATCAAATGTTTACTGAATTTCATTTCGGGGGATTTGATTATTCCCAGGTCCATTGGTTGTAGCACAGATGTTGTATTTGGTGGTAAAAAATGAAGTTTGATATTTTTTAGGTTCGTGACTGACGGATGGGAAGGACAGTTATCCACCTTGAGGAGAATTTTCTTTTTCTTCGTTTCAAGCTCTTTGTCCCATTGCCTGTTAGAAATAATTTTCCTGGTCATCCAAGCTTTTTTATTGTAGGCATAATCTAGTATTTGAACATTTTTGAAGCAACGCGGAGATTTCGATTTTTCAATAATCAATAATTTCTTCTTCTTCGATCCTTTCATGTTGCTGGCAATTAAAATTGTAATGCGTTCTATGGGATGTTATCCTCCATGACACGATTCACCTTTGAATTTAAAAGTTTTTTCCGAGATTAATCGATAAAACAACCCGGTCTCATCAGCGTTATAAATGTCTTCTTCGGCATAATTTTCTCGAATTGTCGGCCAGATGTTTTGAAGCCAGTTTTCGGATATTCCGGCTGGAACACTTAATGATTATCCATTTACCTTTCTGAACACGATGATATGTCTCTCTCAAAACCAGTTGATCCAAGACAGCGAACACTCAAAAGTCTTCTTTCCCCAGCAAAAGAGGCAATTCATTAGCTTTTTTATACAGAATCGGAGTTGATTGGGATATTTCAGCTTCTTTGGACCTTACTCCATTTAAGAAGTGCTTCTTCTAGACCTTGATATTGGCTGCTTATAAGTTTTTTTTTCGAAGTCTCGTCTTTTTCAAACGTTTCTTTGAATTTGTCTCTAGAATTCCAGATTGTCGATATCGTAGACTGGGAAATTCGAAGTTCCGACACCAAGGTTTTGATTGTTTCTCCTTTCTCAATCCGATTTATGATTTTAACTTTTTTTTTAATAGAAAACGCACGACGTTTGTTCGAAGTCAACGGGATGTACTTTTAACAGTGTCCGATCCCTACACAGACAAAGGAAAGACTGATTTAAAACTAAGGAATCATGAGCTTCAAGGGAAGAAGGGAGATCAATGAAAATTCGGTAAGGGGGAAATTGAATTAAACTCATTTCCATTTGGAAAATGATCAAGTTATAGCGCTTGCAGAGAGTAAACAAGAACCGTGTTTAAAGCCCTTTTTTATAAT
Source organism: Rhaphigaster nebulosa (assembly GCA_948150685.1). NCBI lineage: Eukaryota > Metazoa > Arthropoda > Insecta > Hemiptera > Pentatomidae > Rhaphigaster > Rhaphigaster nebulosa. The sequence continues at coordinate 151,944,224 of OX411307.1, forward strand.
ATTCGTATTTTTCATCCGTTCAAAACTTTTGCACCCAATTATGTGAGTACATAAGCACATATATCGTTATAACCGGAATGAAAAACAACTTTTTCTTAAGTTTTAGATCGTTAAATTCGGAATATTGTTATACGTAATATCGCTATATCCGGATTTATTTCTTCATTTTTAAATTGCAAATTAAACTAGATACGGTTTTAGATCGTTATAATCGGGATCGTTGTAATCTGATTTTACTGTTTATATATATATATATATATATATATATATATATATATATATATATATATATATATATATATATATATATATATATATATATGTATATATATATGTATATATATTTTTTTTTCCATTTTTCTTGAGTTCCTCTTAATCAGGTTTTAATAATAAATTTTAATAAGCACATTGATAGATTTTTAGTAGTTCATTCAATATTGATTTTCTTCCTTACAATTTATTTTTTTTTGTACGTTTGAGCAATTTAATTTCGTTTTTCCTCTACTTCCAAGTGATAAGTTTTTTTTTTTGTTTTTTGTTTATTGAGAAATGTTAATAAATTGATAATTTTTTTTTTGGATACGCAATACACAAATATTTAATTGTTGCTATTAATGTTATTACAAATCTAAGATTATCCTTCAATTCAATTTACACCCTCTTCCCCTTACTTTCAAAGATTAAAAACATCGATGTCCGATAGGTCGAAATATCGATATTTTTTATAAATCTTATTTTATATTTTATATAAAATTTTATATATCGAACTACTATTTCGATATATTTGAAAACTGCTGATACGATATATATATAGATATATATCGATATTTTTGTTCGATATTTACATAAAAAAATCTTCAAATAAAACAGAAGATCCAACATGTGGTTACCAAAGCATTACAAGTCACTAAATCACATTAATCTACAAGACCTTATCGATATTAACGGACGGGCGTTGGGATCCCTTATCTGGAGATGTTCCCCGGGGCAGGAAAAGGCTAGGTCAATTAGAGGTAATTATAATTAGACGATACCTGCCTTTAATACTCCTTCTTCATTGCCATCGATTTGAGCCCCTTTCATGTCATTTACCATTTCCTCTCCTGATAAGCCGAAAGAAGATATCAAAAGTCTTTTGAAAAATTTATCGCCATGACAAATAGCATCTATTAACGAGTTTCATTTCTCTCTTTCTCTATTATTCTTGGGGTTGATAGGGTCTCGCTTGATGGGCCTAACGATGGAATTAATAATAAATGAAAGACGGTGATTATTATCTTATCTACTTACTCTAATCGTTAGGGGTTGATAATTAGACAATTTTTTTAACAGAGGGTTTTCTTTTGTTATCTATTTCCAGGCCATCCCTCTATAAAATTATCAGAATCGCTTTTTTACAAGATATTTAATGATTCAGTTTTATTTTACAATTTTCTGAATCACTCGTTTATGAAAGAAATACTTTATTTTAAATATAATTGCTACTATTATCCGTTAAATAAAAAAATGCAAAATGATAAAGAGTAACAAATAGTAAAGGTAAATTGTGCACCTACGAGAACAAAAAATATACGATCAAAATGTACTCACTACTTGCGTTCAATTTTTTCAGAAATTATATCCCACTTCTGGCGAGAAAGATCTCTGTAATTTCTTTCTTGCTTATCCGACAGACATTAATATTGAAATTGAAATTATTTTGTCTACATCCATTGTTATCATCAGAGCCTGGATTTTTATGCAAGTGCATATTTTGTTAGCATGCATTTTTTTAACAGTGGAACAAATATCTTTACGAACCAGTGTACTTAAATGCAATTAGCCAAATTTTATTTTGCATATTTGATAAAAGAAAATGCATATAATTGCATATTTTGAAAATTTGAAATAAGAAAAAACAAATTTTAATTAAATATTGAAGAAGAAATTCCAGATTACGAATGTACGTTAATTAATTATCGCTATAACGCTACCTCTAATAATTAACTGCTTAGTAATAATTAAATAGATTTTTTCATTTTCCACCATTGTATCTCCCTATCTTGTCCCATTTAAACACCACACGCATTGTCAGTTTCATTTTCAGTTTGTTTTTTTACTTTCTTTACAAGTGGTAATATTTAAAATGCCAAAAGCAAGTGCATCGTTTTCTTCACAGTTGAAATCTAGGATTGTCCTATACGATACCAAAGATGAAACAGTTTTTATAACTGATGAAAAAGTCGGTTTTGGCTATTATTTATCAAAATAAAGACGTTTCTAATTTGCTATTATATGTTTTAATTATTTTCAAATTATTTATTTTTTCGTTATAGTCCAACTCAGGACAACGCCAATCATTTCCACATCCTCTTTTCCTTTCTCTCCCTCCACACCTCCTTCATCCTCTCGGAGTGCTGGGTCTTCCTATCCTCCGACCACTTTTCCCACCATTCTTTCGTTCTTTCCTCACTACAGGGACTCTCATTTTGTTAACCTGTTTCTGGATTTATTTTGCTTTATTTATTTATTATTATTTTTTTGGGGGGAGGGGGGATTTCAATTAGTTACTCTCGTTAAATACAATTATTACTGTTTTTATTTTGTTACTAATTCCAGTGTTTATTAAGTTAAGTGTTTCATATTTTGTTTTCAACCATTAATATATTCAGAATAGGAGACATTATTCCGGGACGAAGTGACTTAAGAATAACTATGGTGTACAAACAAAAAATAGACATTTCTGGCTTACATATTTAAATAAACAAACACAAATTATGAATAATATAAAAGCGATAAAAGAAAAAAAGAATTCTTGTAAAACAATATAAACGAGTAATAATAAAAAAGAACAAAGAGATCTAGAAAAGAAAATTACATTCACCCGTTTAACAAAAAAATATTCATTAAAATAGTTATTTACATCTCATAATGAAAGAAAAAAAATTATATAAATTTACATTGTCATTTGGTACAAGAAAAAATAAAATGACAGTCTTCTTTCTTTTAATTACTTGCCCTTTAATAAAATAACAGATTGAAGAAAACCAGAAAATCAATATCTAAAAAAACGTTGATAAAAAACAAATAATAAATAGTGTGTGTATATACATATATTTTTTTTATTATTTTTAATCCCTCCTCCAATTTCTTTTTGTAGGTGCATTAGTATATATGAATATTTTAGCTGTCTTACTGCATATTTTACGGTATTTTATTGCATATTATATACCATATTCTGCAGATTTCTGAAGCATGAAAAATTCCATTGATTATAACTTAAGTACATGTACGTACGTGTACGAACATTCTTTGATTGTACTGAAGAAAAATACACATACAGTGAAACCGTAGCCTTATGTATGCAAATATTTGTTTTTTTATTTTATTAGTGATTTTTTCGTTTCACTTTGCATTTTTATATGAATTAATTAGATGCATTTTTAAGATGTTATCAGATTTCATGTTATTAATTTTAGGTATGCATTCTATTTTACATTAATGAATCGGCTTATTCTTTTCATAACAGACATCCGACACCTATATTAATTTTAGATGTTCGCAGCCTCGATACCAAGATGGTGGCCAGGAGGTGGTGATGAGTAATGAAGAACTGGAACACATTGGTAAATTCCAATATTAAATTCCAAGACAGCAATATCCGATCTAGCTCTGGTCTACTGATCATAGGGGATCCATCCTCCAACTCCTCAATTTCAACGGCCTGAGGCGGAACAGAGGAACGCTCTAAGCATCCAATTTGCCACGCCAACCTAACTACACAATTTTAATCAGACCTGTTTGGAGGTACGCTATTTACCTGTACCACACAGTCCAAATACAAATTAATCCACCCCCGCCCCCCCCCTTATTCAACCCCTACGATTTGAATGCCTCAGAATCTTCTTCAACGCTTCTTATTACGTCACAACTATTTACAGTGACCGAATTACACCATTTTTCCCGGGGGCACGGTGCGGCGAGCGTAGAATTCTGTTGGACATCGGGCGATAGAACAAAAGTTAAGGAGGTTTGACTACAATAGTGACAAACTAATATAGTTTCCCCGTAATACCCAACAATTTTCAACGTTTTTTTGTTGTTTTTTGCATTAATAATATCTTTGAAATCAGATTATATTTGAAGTATAGGAAATCCATCGTTTTTTTTTTTATTATTAAGAGTTAATTTGCCTAAATCTGATGGTATATATTGGGAAGAATTAGGCACTGTTTACGAATCCAGAGGCAGGTGAAAGATCAGTTTTAAAAATATACAGTTATAACAAAACTTTAAAAATTAAGCAATTTGATTCTATTAGGCAAATCGCCCGAAATACTACTCAGCCCAAGGTTGAACTTCTAAAAACAGTTTTCAAATCTTGCTCCAACCTACCCCCTGGCTTGTAATTGAGGATTTAAAACGCGCGAACTTTGATCTTAGAGTGACTATGATTATATTTTATTTATTTAATTGTTTTTCAAAGCGTATTCGGGTTTTCATCAACCCATTTTTTTCACAATGTAGCGCACACTGCATTGAACAATTTACAAATTGAATTTTACGATATTGAACAAATTACGAACATATAATTAACAAATCACGTGCTGTAAGATTATAGTGTTAAACCATCAATAGCATAGGTAGACACCACCTTGCTGTAGATATATATATATATATATATATATATATATATATATATATATATATATATATATATATATATATATGGGAGTAGGAGTGATGGCCCTACCCCGTGTACCTAAAATTGAGAATCGCGTTGTGGTCTCCTTGTATGAATACCACATCGCGCGGCCAAGGATCTCAACGGTCTATAGTGCCAACAGAAAAAAATATATATATATATATATATATATATATATATATATATATATATATATATATATATATATATATATAGGCAATCCAAGACAAGGTGATGTCTGCCTATGCTATTGGTGGTTTAACACTATACTCTTGCAACACACGATTTGTTAAACATATATATATATATATATATATATATATATATATATATATATATATATATATATATATATATATATATATATATATAACAAAATAAACAAATATTGAAAAAATATTTTTTAAAATTATATAGTTATATTTGACTATAATAATATTTCTTTTATGACTAGCTAAAAAATAATGCGATTTCTAAACAATGCAATGTTTACAATACTATATCTATTCGTAACCGATAATAATTTTACAAGTTACTTGAAACATTAAAAATATTATGAGTATGAGTAGGCATATTGAACTTTATTAATTATTTACTAATTACTTTACTAATAGATCTATTCTACTATTATCTAGTATTATATTATCGATGTAGTGTAAGATCGATAATGATGAAGGCAAATTTTACAATTTGTTCAATCAATTCCGATACCATCATATCAAGCTCAGTTTAAGAGTTTGGTTAAAAGTAAAATGTCGCCGGAAGCGAGAAGTTTGCTTTATCATGAAAATAGTGAAAAACTCCATAAAACCCATCATTCTTCAAGCTTGATACCTGGCACATCAAACTGAAATCGAATAAATTTCCCCCACTCTTGCTACTTCTTGTAAAGTCAATTCGAACTCAGACATAGTCGGAATTTCAAGTTAATGTTAAGATATTCCTATTAGGTTTTAAGATTGAAATACTCCTATTTGCAGCTGTATGAAAAAAAAAAAGTTTAAAATAATTTTGTCGGGTTTTACGGACAAAATCTCCTATGTGCGATGCCCAAGAATGGTAGAAATAGATGCACCGATTTTCAATATAATAATTTACTTAAGAACCAGTTTATTCGAAATTATGTGGCTAGCGCTTTCCCGGCCAAGAGATGATATAGTGCCTATGATCAGTAAATAAAAAGTTCTTGATATTAATGACGTTTATTAAATAAATGTGCAAACAAATTGTTCGTTTGACAGAGATTATGACTTTCTTCCTTTTGCCAAACTTATCGTCACTTTTCACATTACGTACCACGCAAAAACACCACAAAACGCACTTGTTAAATTGCAATAATAAAATAAAATAAAAAACACTAAAAAAGACAATAATGAACTGAATTCGTCATTTAAATACGTAAGAGAAACAAAATAGAACATAAGAACTGCGTAAAAAAAATTCCTATTTTCACAAGAACTGTAATTAGCCTTCCAAAAAATACAAATGCCTCTCTACTAGCGGATTCAAGAGAGTGGCTTTTGGGCTTGAAGCCCACCCCTCAAAAACAATTTTTTTTTTTTTAATTGGTCCGTTTTTTTTTCTATGAATTACCTGAGCCAAACAATCAAACAATTACAATATGGTATCTTATTTAATCCTACCGCATACAAAAAACAAAATAGCTTTGTAAATGTAGGACTACAATTCAATTTGATTTCTCGTGTTGTAAAATTCAAGTTAACTATTTGGGGTAATTTTCCATCAAATGTCTCTATTCGCTTTTCTCACATGTCGAAGTTTCGCAGGATTAAGGCAAACACATTATAGTAATTAAACTCTCAAACGTCTGCATTGTACAAATTTTTCTTCACAGAACCTTGCTTAAAATTATATCTATATTTAATTGTACAAAGAATAAGGTAAAAAAATTGAGGGAATGTCGACTACCAGAATGATGGATAAAAAACTAAATACTTTAGCTTCTAAATGTGTCAACAAAAAAAAAAGAATAATATAAGAAAAAGTATAAAAATTGTCTCCCAAAAAACTGAATTTCTAATTATTCAAGTTCACTGGTTCAAATGGTGTAAAAAATGCAGTTTTGATCGGTGACCTTCAAAATTTCCAAAGGAGGACCCCATGTTGCTATCCCCAGACCCCGGTTTCAGCCCCTCCCCTCCCTCTCCCCCCTAAAAAAAAATGAAATCCTGAATCTGCTACTGCGCCTCACTTATAAGAATTTTATATAATTTTTATTAAATGAAAATGAGGTAAATGCTTCTAAATATAAAATTTTATATATGTATACTCGTATATGTATAAATTTATAACCACTTTGATTCTGGTTGTGTGGTATACGGTGGCCTCTCGGTTGTACACGAGGACAGACTGAAGCAATGAATTGTTTTTTTAAGATTTGTCTTCGGTACCTCGTGACGGTCTCACGTGTCACACCTATACGGCGAGTTAAAGTGGCTCTTCCCCATCGCTCGGAGACAATATTTCCTTGGATCTTTCCTGTACCAAACCATCAACTCCCAGCACCCTTTCTACATCTATAGCCTCTTTCAATTCAAATCCTCTGTCTACTCAGAGGAAACGATATCACGCCTTTCTGAGCTCTACTCCCTCCCACAGAACCGATACATTCAAACGTACCTTTCTTGCCCGCCCCACTATCCTCTTGCATTCCCTCCCTTCTAATATCCGCCATTCTTCTGCTCTCTCCTCTTTCAAATTCCAACTTTTTCAACATCTCCTCACTTCCCAAAAAGACGCTGTCCAATCATGAAGTTTTAATTCAAGATTAATATCTTGATTAGTAGGAAATATTTTTTATCAATTATCATATAAAGTTTCAACTCTGTGAATCATTTCATTATTTGTATATCCTCCAATGATGAAATTCTGTTTAGTTGTGAATAATTGTTTTTGACGTTGTTTTAACTCTGGATTATTTCATTATTTTATTTATTTTTTCTTCGTTTTTTCATTCCTGTTTTTTTTTTGTCAGTACAATTATATTTATTTTTTTACCATAAGAATGATCTTTTCTTTTCTTTACTTATATATTATAATTGAAATATTATTATGGAACCCAGTCCCAGAATAAAGTTTATTTTTCTATTCTAAAGAAATATAAGATGTATATAGGTATTTATAAATACAAAAAACTCTATGCTTGCATTTTTTTTTTTATAAATAAATCTTAAGTTATGTAATTTCAATTACGAATCTCCTTTAATGTTATTTAATATAAAATTTCGAATCATTTTTTTTTTTTTTCAGGGAAGATATCTCATTTAATTTCAGCCCTTTTTTTTAATGACCTTATATTCCTTTATTTTAATCAATCACTGGAATAATTAACCTCCGTGAAGAACATTAAAATGAATTTCGAGAGGAAAACATAAAAAAATATTTGAAATTTAGGAGTCTTCAGTATATTTAATGAGCATATCAACATTTGAGCTGTATCGCTTCCAGAGAAGCCATATAGCGGCTGCAATCCCAATTAATTCAAATAATTTTTTAATGAACATATCTTCTTGTTTTGTTTTTTATTTTGGGATACTCAGCCTATCTGGGGCCTTGAATCTGCTAAAAAGTTGGCTCTAAACAGATTATTTCGTAAGGGCTTGAGACGAGTTGGGAAAAGGATTCTGGCCTCTTTTCATTACAATAGCCTAATTCCTTCTTCGGTTAATTATCGCCAAGCCCTCTCGAGCAGTTTTTATTTCGTTTATCCCCTTCTGAAAAACAGGCTTAATAATTTTCTTAGCATAAATTATTTATCTGGTCAAGCACGTTTTATAATGCGATTATTTTAATATATCATCACCACTTCTATTTCAACCGCTGATGAAATAAACAATACTTGATCCCAAAAAAAAAAAAAAATAAAAAAAAAATAATCCTATTGTTCGGCAGTATCGACCAAAGTGGTAGATCAGACATCTCATATTTTTCTAAACAAATGAATGTTTGTAAATATATAATTTTATTAATTAATTTATGATTTATTTATTATTTTCTTTTTCTTGTGAATGAGGAATGAATATGCACATTTATCACTATTACTTATTGCCATTCGATGTGGTAGATTGTAATCTAATTCATAAAACAATACATTAGAAAAAAGAAAAAAAGAAACCCTGGTAAGAGAATAAAATATGATATATAGTGATGAATTGCTCTGTTATGATTTAAAACTTATCAGACAAACGCGGATAGGTGTCTTTCGGATCCTTAGTTCATCCAGCTGCTTGAAAAACTATAACTAGAAACAATATAATGCTTTATTCTCGAGTTTGGAAAATGATATCAACGTGGTTTTTACACAAAAACATTTCTTTTTTCAGGGTAGATTGAAGAAAAAGTACTAAATTGAAAAAATATTTAGATTATTGAAAAAGCTAGCCGTATAAATCTTTTTGCTCTAAAAATTATGGCACATTTTGATTCAGCACGTCAAAAAACCTTTATGTTGAAAATATCATCGAAAACAGAAAATAATTTTTCTTTTTTTACAGTTCCGAGGAGGTTTAAAATGTTTATTTTAAGCCACGAAATTACGATTCCATTTGAAGCTCTATATCTCGTCTTAAATTTATCCGATTTCGTAAATGAAATAATTAAATTGTAGAGCGATCTGAAGGTTCCATCATTAAATTAGATACAATGCAAACACTATTCTTCTACGGAGTCCAGTATATCAACAGAATTTTTTTTTGTCTCAGATTTGGGTTTAGGACTTTGAAAAAATCCTTTATTCGAATTTTCAGGTGAATCTAAAAATAATTTTTTTTGGTAAATATTTTTTTTTAAATATACAAAAAGGCGCCGATAATTCAGGAACCCTACAGTTAACAAATGCCATTGACCCAGGAAATATTTGTTGTTAAATAATGTTAACAACCCAGGAAGTCATCATTGTCCTTCCTCGTTGTCAGCATTAAAACAAGTTCTATTTCCTTGATCATCCCTTCTCTTATTGTATGTATAAAAGCCTATCTGAAAAGAATAGATATAGCAGTAGCAATAGCAATGTAGTAGCCAGTATCTAGAATGTAGTCTTAAGAATAAGTATTAGAATGTAAGATAGAATGTAAGGTAGAATAAGATAATGTGAGACACTCTCACTATGTTTAGTATTAAGTCTAGTATATAATATCTTTAGAGTCTATCTGTCACTCAGTAGCCTCATTATGTATATATATATCATGTAACTTATAAACTGTTTAATAAAGTTATTTTTAAAGCTCACACTCATCGACTTTGTTAACTGGCGCTCGAACAGGACAGCATCCACCTACATCTCACATGTAGCTCTGATCGCTGCTTCAGAAGAACTTTGAAGGACTTGCAAATTCTCCACTGCTCTCAGGTTTTATTTACAAGTCGGCCCACTTATCTATGGTACCCTTGCTTCAAGTTCTACACTTCGGGCAGACCCATTGACCTATCAGTTTGACATCTCAGATATCTGTCTACTTCTCTGCTGGATCCACTGACCTTTGGAGGTGTCCAGAAAAAGATAACAGATCGATGAGTCGTGAGTTGAAGATTTTACTTTATTTTTTAGTTGCAAGAATTACATTTTTGTTTAGTTTAAATAAATTGCTAAATTATATCATAAAATATTTAATAAGAAAGCAATTTGAATAATTTATTATGTTTTTGAAATGAAGGAAATTTGTTAAATGAAGCATTTATTGTGATTTATAATTCATTGTGAGTGAATTTTAATTTAAATCCTGTTAAGGTTATTATAATTTAAGTAATATAAAATATAAAACTTACTATAAAACTATAAAATCATTATTGAATAATTTAAAGATTTAATGTTGAAAAAACAAGTAATTTGTTGTTTGAATAATTTATTATTAAAGAATTAAAGTATGTAAGACAATAATTAATTATAAGTGAATTAATAACTAATTAATAATTAATATATAATTAATTGTAAGTGAATAATATATAATTTATAAATAGTTAATAGTAATTAGAAGTATTTAAGGAATATGGCATCCTTAATGATGAATATGAAATAATGCAGTAATATTCCATTTTTTGATGGTGAATCAGATAATTTGAAGAATTTTATAAATGTCGTGAAATGAATTTTAGAAAATATCCCTAAATAGTAAATAATAAGGTTAAACGAGTTTTTATTTTCAATGTAAATTTAATTTTTTAATATAACTTTTATAGATCTGATTTTTACATATTCGTTTAAAATCATAAATTTGCCATAAGAAATCAGTTAGCACCAAGAGCATCCCAATAATAACATCTAGAGAAACGATGGACCAATTAATTTTTGTTTTATTTATCCTAGTTGGATTTTTTATAAGTAATAATAAGGGAATAATTACCCTCAACTGGAGTAGACGTATGTCCTCTATATACCCCTAAAGTGGTATTGTTACTTAGCAATTTTTTGTAAAAGGGAAAAACCCTTAATGTGGAGTAAAGCCTCCCTTCATCCCTAAGATGGGATTAATATTTTTTAATGGTAAGAAGATAGAAAAATCTTCTCCATACACCCAGAGTACTGTGGTTGTATTTAAATTGGTCCAAACGGTTAAAGGTTAAAATCCCATAATTTTAACGGGATGTTAAAGATGTTATTTTAATTTTATTTTATTTTAATAAAGAGTTATTAACTCTGTGCACTAACACCATGGCAGGCAAAACCAACTTTTTATTGACCATTTTAATAATTGTCCAGAATTACTAACCAACGCACTTGCTACTTAGCTCACCAGTCCAGATGACATAATGTTTTAATTGATCAGCAGTCTATATAGACGACCTGGTTTGTTGCAAGCATTTTCCGACAGCCTTAAATTACGGATTATCATCCATTTAATTAACAATATCAGAATAAATAATATGATTGAAAAAACATGTTATTTAGTAAAAAACTATTTACTGCTGTATCCATATATCATTAATGATGTCCTATTTAAACTTTTATTTAAAATATTTACCAAAAATAAGGCTATATAAATGTATTCATTTTTAATAATTTGTTTAAATATTTCAAGAAGAAAAAAAAGGGATAAATGTTAAGTTTGACTTAAATATAAAGAATATTAAAAAGAGGTTAGATCGAACTCCTATGTATAATTATTGTTTCTATAGAATGTTTAAGTGTTATATAAAAAAATGTATGCATTATTATTATTTCTATTATAAACAAATTTATAATTTGATGTGTTTTAAAATATAGTAATGAGTTTTTATTTGTAATTAGAGTTTAGTGTAATTAAATCATTAATGTGTTAGTTAAAAATAATTATGTTAAAGAATTGGACATAACATTTTCTCATAAAATAAAACTTGGAATAAGCTAATATGTATAGAGGATTTATTAATTTATAACTTATATGTTTTTGGATATTACATGTCTAATATTAGAAAGTTTCAAGTTGGTTTAAATGTATAAATTATTTCTCATATATATTTAATTATACTTTTAATTCTACCATTTACTTATTGCAATTACGTTTTATAAGAGTCCCTTTAGATAATAGAAAATGTAAATAATTTTTAAGTATTAGTCAGATAGGTTTTTAATACAAAGAATTCCCATTCCGAATGAACCTACTATATCCTGCATAATTTGATCCAAGAACTACTTCCTATCTACTTACTTAGTACTTTTAAAAACAAAAAAAAAAAGCTCAAGATAATTCGCTTTTTTTTTCATAAAGGAGGAAGGAGTTAACAAATGCCATTGACCCAGGAAATATTTGTTGTTAAATAATGTTAACAACCCAGGAAGTCATCATTGTCCTTCCTCGTTGTCAGCATTAAAACAAGTTCTATTTCCTTGATCATCCCTTCTCTTATTGTATGTATAAAAGCCTATCTGAAAAGAATAGATATAGCAGTAGCAATAGCAATGTAGTAGCCAGTATCTAGAATGTAGTCTTAAGAATAAGTATTAGAATGTAAGATAGAATGTAAGGTAGAATAAGATAATGTGAGACACTCTCACTATGTTTAGTATTAAGTCTAGTATATAATATCTTTAGAGTCTATCTGTCACTCAGTAGCCTCATTATGTATATATATATCATGTAACTTATAAACTGTTTAATAAAGTTATTTTTAAAGCTTACATCCATCGACCTTGTTAACTCTACGACAGATTCAAACCAAATTTGGAGGGTCAGTAAAGGTTTTGAAACTACGAGATTTGCTTTAACCCGGGTGTTCCTACGTGTTTTAAAACAAACGTTGTCCGCAAAAAAATCTGAATTTTGTTTTTGTTTTGTCATCTAATGCAATAACTGTATAAATGTATGGAAAGAAGGAACTTTCCTCTCTTCAACGAGTCTCAGAAAATCGAAATCGGATAAACTGAAGACGAGATACAGAGTTTGAAATCGAAACGTAATTTCGTGGATTTAAAAAAATATATTTTTGTTTATATTATTTTCAACATTAAGATTTTTTGAAGCGTTGAATCAAAATCTGGCATAATTTTTGGAGGAAATAATCTATACGGCTTGTTTACCCAATAATCTAAGCATGTTTTCAATTTATAGGAACAAAAAGCAATCATTTTTTAAAGTTTGTATTTTCCCTTTAATATACACTAAAAAACAAATCTTTTGATAGAAAAAACACGATGATATCATTTTCCATAGTCGAGATATAAAATAAAACAGTTTCAGCGTATTTTATTTTTTATTTCTTGGCTCCTAGGGCCCATTGGAACGAACGCGGTGTCACGTGTCTAATATTTTTGGACGTAGAACCACCAAATCAAATTTGGTGAAATCAACGACCCATTGACCCTCCTTTTGTGAGTTCAAACTTCTGATTGATACAATCTCGGCCAGTGTAACAAAAAGTTTAAAGAATAACATTATGAAACAAAACTTTAAAAAAAAAACGTGATCTTCATTAAATTATTATAATTTATTTTTAACATAAATGACGTTAAAATCGAAAAATATTTTAGAAAAGCTATATAGAAATAATTTTCTATAAATAAGATCAACTTGAAAATGAGTTATACGGCTGGCTTTTACATTTTATAGAAGGTAAATATGGAGTATAAAGAGTTTAATATTCCTTGATAAATTAAATTATCCTATTTTTTAAATCCTATTTTCGCTTCAATAATTGTTGATTTAGTTTTGTTGGCATATCCATGTGTACAGTGATAGTCAAACATTTCAGAAAAGCGGATATTAAGAACCAGTTTATTTTTCTTCGAATCACGTTATTACTGAAAAAAAAAATAGAAATATCCTTACTACCAAATGTTTTATTTTTTACTTTGGAGGACGTGAAGATTGTACCAAACATAGTAATATGATTTTCTAAAATTAATGAAAATTTTACTCACTTTGGCAACGTGTAAAGTCCTCTTTTACAGATGTAGAAGCAGTCCTGGGCGTAGCCATTCCTAAAAAAAAAAAAAAAATAAATAATATAAAACAATATTGCTAAAATAGAATTTAAAAATAAAATTAATTGATCGAAAATAGCAATTTAATTAGAAAATGTAACATTAAAAAAAAAAATTCAACTACTGTTGTGAAGAGATATTAGTCCACGAAGTATAGTAATTTATTCATTAAATACCTATTTGCTGTTAAATAAATAAATATAAATATATGATTTTCTACGCTTAAATTAATGAAAATTGTAGTGGATAGGCAGTTTTGATTTGTAGCTGACGCGCCATTTTGGAACTATTGTAGATAAATAAATATTTTTTAAGAAATTTTAATGCTCTACAACTTTTATACAGACGTTGTTTCATTAAAAAAAAAGATTGGGAAACGAAAAACCGAAAAAAGGACCTTTAAAGTCCCCTCTCCCCAACTTGTTTCAAACATTATCCATCTTTATCGATGTATATCTCGGAAACTATAGATAGAAATAAACATATATTGCACCGATTTGTAGAGAATTCAATCTTTTTACATTTTACTAATGAATATATTTTCTGTGCGATGCACCGTTTTCGAGTTATAAGCGAAAAATCGAAAAAAGGATCTATAAACATCCAGCTCGCCTCCCCCCCCCCCCTTCCCCCCGCTGTCTCGAAAATCGATTGGACTTGATTACACATCATTCATGGGACTTACCTCTACACATTCCTGAAACTTTTGCAACTGCATACACGATTTAGTTCGTATTTTTCGGTCTAGTCTGTCTGGACTAGTATCCGTAAGATATGAAAACCGAACAAAGGACGTGAATTTATCGTCAGCTAAATGTCCAAGCACTGTCTGACGCGGACGTCTGAACACGTCAGCTGACGTCTCATAAGGGTCACGTGCACTCCCCCTCTATATTTATTCTGAGTTGATTATTCAAACAATACTACATATTTAAAAAAGCCTTCAAGCGAGAACAATTGTT
Source organism: Rhaphigaster nebulosa (assembly GCA_948150685.1). Classification (NCBI taxonomy): domain Eukaryota; kingdom Metazoa; phylum Arthropoda; class Insecta; order Hemiptera; family Pentatomidae; genus Rhaphigaster; species Rhaphigaster nebulosa. Next base: position 151,959,285 of record OX411307.1, read on the forward strand.
GTAATTGATTCTTTCAAAATCAGTTTGAAAAAGTTTTTCAGAAACTACAGGACCGTTATACACTTTAGATTAAAAAAATCAGACGTATTAATTGGTCCGTTTATACTCGTTAAAAAAAAAATCCTATCAGTCACAATTAATAACAAACTGTTTTGAATTGGACGAGGACAATGCTGTATATTATTATGATTCATAAAATAGATAAACTATAATATATTCGTGAATGTAAAGGTGTAATTTAGAAAATGTAAAGCAATCGAATGAAATTAGGCATTGATAAATTATTTGCCACTTAATTTTGTTATATAATAATTTTGTAAATAAATAAATAATTTTGTTTTTATTGAAAACTAGTTCCGAATGTTATACATTCATCTTCAGTTCTAAAAACACAAAAATTCAAAAATGAGTAATTCAAAATACAGTTTGGCACTATTACACATATTAAATTAAATGTAATATAAATATTTATATTACATTTCATTAAATATGTATAATAATACCAACATGTATTTTGAATTAATTATTTTTGAATTTTTGTGTGTTTTTAGAACTGAAGATGAATGTATAAAATTCGAAACTGGTTTTCAACAAGAAATATAAAATGTATATATAATGTCCACCTATGTATTGATTAGTACACTGTGTATTGTAGCAACCCAATGTATTTGGGCAGCATTGATGTTCAATAAATCATTTCTCTCAATTTAAATGTTCATAAAAGAGATGAAATTTTATAACCGGCAAAATTATGGTAAGTAACCAATCCTTGTTAAAGGAGAAATAATTGGTCTTCGCTTATATTTTAAAACTGAAGAAGGCTGGAGGAAGAATAATTTAAATTCTGTCAGCCGGAAATTTGTTTTCTTTTTCAATTTCCTACCTTACAATATCTGACTTCACGAGATCCGGTAAGCATTTCTTAGTGATCTTTCGAACACTGAATTAACGAATGCGACGTTTGCTTGCTATCAATCAAATAAAAGAAAATAAAAGCAGAATAATAATTATGAAATTGACTTTTGGTATGCTATAAAAAAAATCAAATAAAAATTGGTAGAAAAAGAATTGGTTTTTCCTGAACCACTTGAACAATATGATGATAAATCGGTTCCACTATCTTGACAGTGAGCACAAACATACGAAAACCAAGTCCATCATAGTGAAATTAAGAAACAAGAATCATAAAGAAGGTCACCCAGCAGAAATTAAGAAACCTTAAAATGAAGTGCCGGAATAACATTTTTATTCATGTACATAAAATTGAAATTTAATAATTTTATCTTTGAGTTAAGATATTTTTGATTACAGATTATGCAGGTACATAATCATGTATATTACTTTTTCAAAAATTTTTAAAGTTTTAAACGGATCAACCTTTCTTTGTGAAAATACAAAAAAATAATATTTTTTTTTTCATATACTCGTATAACTTTCTGGAACCTTCTGATTATTCAATTTTCATTGTTTTAAATGTATAATTTTGTTTAAAATAATTTTATTAAATTTATTATTTAATTAAATTTTGCTGTTACATTTTCTGTTCGTCAGTTCAAAAACAACTACCGACAAACATTTTTTTTTCTCAATATTTTCATTAGTCACACATATTAATAAAAAAGAAACATCCAAATGAAATTAAAAATATTAATTGGCGACAATGCCAGGATTAAATCAATTCAATACTAAAGCCATATATAATAATATTATGCATACACATCCATCTAATTAAAGTAATATTACAATATATATATATATATATATATATATATATATATATATATATATATATCATATAGAGCCTTAAGTGAAGTTGTAAATAGCAAGTCAATGTCTATCGCCAATTCTAGCATCATCAGGACAAAAAAAGATCACATAAATATAAACCGAAGTCAGAACATCTCACATCGTCAGTCCAAAAATGATCAATCTACTAGAGACTGCACTTTACTCCAAGAAATTTCATCACATCTTTTTTTATTTACTGCAGTTTAAGAGACTTGAGTTTTTTTTGTTTGTTTGTTTTTTTTAGAATCTTTCAAAATTATATCCTACTTTATTTCTGTTTTATCTTTTTTTTTAATTATAATTGCTCATTTTCATTGATAATTTCATTCAGCAGCGGATCCAGGATATAATTTTTTTTTTGGGGAGGGGCAATAGCGGGGGGTCTGGTGTAAGAAATACCTCAGAGCAACAGGGGGTCCTCCACCGGGAAATTTTTGAAGGCCACCGATCAAAACTCGTTTTTTAACGAGTGAACATTCGAAGAAGTGAAATTGAATCGTTAGAAATTCAGTTTTGAAGTATTTTTTTTTTAATTTATTTATTTTTTAAATTACGGTAATTACAGCAACAATAATGTTTCTAGGGATAAATTTTGTCGGCACATGCTTACATTTAGCAGCTCTCTCCATTGTATCATTATATTCTTTGCGCTATTACAAATTGATATAACAATTTACAAGAGCAAAAGCTCGAAATGAGAGATAAGTAATAGGTAGGACATAAATAGAAAGTTCCAAACAATATCCAAGAGTCTCAAAAATGACAGAAAACAAATCACGAGCCAATATTTCGCCAATTCAAGCGGAAGGAGAGAAAAAAATATATAAAGAAAAAATGTAGCACATCTCACATCCACAATTCAAATGACACTAACCAGAGATGGCACCCCACACCAAGACACGCCCAGACACATACTGAGAGAAAAGGGAGGTTAAATCTGTAATTTAACCTTTCCAGCTATTGACATGTAACCTCCCATTTTAGTCAGTATGTGTCTGGGTGTCTTGGTGTGGGGTGCTGTCTCTAGTTAGGGTGATTTGGATTGTGGATGTTAGATGTGATGCATTTTTTGCTTCGTATAGTTTTTTTTTTTGGTGAGTTTTTTCTTTTGTTTTTTCTCTCCTTCTGTCCTGATAATGCCTGGATTGGCGAAATATCGACCGGCGATTACTTTTCTGTTATTTTTGAGAATCTTGGCTTATTGTTTGGAACTTTCCATTTATGCCCTTGTTTCGGCTTCCGAAAATGAGAAGTGAAGCTGTCACCATCTTACGGTAGTCGGAACAGCTAGGCCGTAAGCCACGCTATCTGCAGGAATTAAAAAGTGGATTGAGGGCTTTTTAAGTCCAGAATTAAGTCAGATAAAGTCCAGATAGTCGACATTTTACTTGAGACTTAGAGCTTGGTTATTAAAACGAGAGGTGAGGAGAGGCCTGCAGGCAATAATAAGCATATATTTTTAAATCAAGAAGCAATACAACCGTAGTAAGTCCCTGCATCTTTCACATTTTCTTTATTTTGCATGTTCCTTCTGATGTAAATCACCCACCTACCTTCAACATACTCATCCGGGAGTTCAACATTATTATCAATAGACCCAGCAATCAAAATTTAACTAACCCATAACAATTAATATTGTTCAACTTTTGGCTTCCTCATTCCGCATGCGTAATTCAGAAAATATATTAATTCATAGTATATTTTGCCTTAAACAGTCTTTTTTTCATACACTCCACTTTCCAGTTACCATACAGATTTAATTACAATAATGTGTTTACCTTTACGTTTGAGGCTTCGAAAAAACTATCTTGCAAATAGTTCACTTGGATGTTACAACACAAGAAATAAAATTTAATTATAGTCCTACATTTACAAAGCTATTTTTATTATGCGTTATGATTTAAAAAGAGAACATATTGCAATTGTTTATTTATTTAGTTCAGATCATTCATAGGAAAAACAAAATGGATCAATGGAAATAAAAATTAATTTTTTTTATTGGCAGGGGGCCCATTTATATGGAGCCCAATACCCACTCCAGTAATCCGCTCGTAATTCATTCATTATTACCATTGACATTTGGAACAGTCTGATTTATAAATTATGGCTGATGAAACTAAAATAAAAAAAATCAAATCAAATAATAGTGTTTTCTTGATATAATTGATACAGGTAGATGTGAAGCAATATTTTTGAACTGCCGTTGCTCATACGGAACTTGAAACGCATGTTCAGCGAGGACACAAATTGACAAGATGAAACTTAATTATCCTTTCATGGCTCTAGTTTATTCCTTCGCTCGCTATGCATTAAATATCACTTCATTGATTCTTACTTGTCCAAGTCAGTTAGCTTTACCTGTCCATTTTAATATACATTTATTGTATTGGGCGGCTGCAGGTCACGCCAGTTCCGGATTGTTAAGTCATTTTAATCCCTTTATCTTGTAAATTAATTTTTGATTGCTCCATTTTCGTTATCTTCAATGATGCTGTTCTTTGCTTTAACCGGACTCGTTAAAATTTTACAACACGTTTTAAGGTTATTATTCAACTTAGGATTTCGACGGCGATGGGCCAGCAAATCGTTGTAACACGTAATTGCGTATTCACGACAACTTGAGGTATATGCGCGTAAAGAGCTACATGTGCCCTGTTTGAAAATTGGCATGACCGGTAGATTTATCATGCAGTGGTACAGAGCATGGCTATTCGTCTTCGGTGCAGGGAAGGTCACAAAATGGTAAGCACACTACAGATTTTTTTTTTTCACTTACGCTGATTCGGTTATTCAAGTGCATTTTTCGACTTCATCATCATAATCTTTCCTCTTCTCCCGCTGTAGAATGAGGAGCTTTCTTTTAAGCTGGGAGATCCTCAACCAGTTTTTCTTACATGTTCTAATCTAGACCTTTGTTAAGGTGGCACTACACGATCGGTTTTTTCATCTATCCGAACTGTCGGTTTGAATGATGGAAAATGAAGGGGGGAAAAAACGTCGGTTTGGAACGAAGAACGATACTCTTCAACATCGCCGGTTTTCTTCATCCATCCGAATCTTCTATCCACTCTTTTTGATTTCATTCATTTATTTGATTGATCTTTTTCTTAATTGGTTTCTTTTTAATTTATATACGATAGAATGAAAACAATAAAATCAAAATCAAATTATTTAAATTTCCATCTCGACCAGTGATCATGTGTTAAGAAAATTTAATAATAAAAAATATATGATAATTACTGTTCGAAATTGGCGAAGTTGACAGGTCATCTTTGAGAGGAGAAAAAAAAAATTTAAGCTTATATCTGAAATGCATCGATTGATACTTTATGAATTGTATGGTGTGGTGAGAATATTATTGATTCACTTTTGATAAAAGTTTATCAAAATTGGATCTATAATATACGAAACAGCATAGAAAAAAACCGTTTTTACGCCATCGTTCCAACATGACGGTTTTTTTTCTTTTTTCGACGGGTCTCTTGAAACGTCAGCAAAATCGTCGGTTTTCATCACCACACGGTTTTGAACAACGGTTCGACACGTTCAAAAACGATGAAAAAAACCGATCGCGTAGGACCACCTTTAGCAAGATTTCTCTAGTCGGACAGAAGGCATACAATCCAGCGAGACAAAAGTTAATGTAAATGAATTAATTGTTTTTTAAGACCAAAATTATTTGTACTTATTGTTAGTTGACAAAAGGAAATTGTAATTCAGAAGAAATCTTTTGTATTAATTAAAAGATTAATTTCAGAAGATATCTAACCCCCTGAACTAAAATAATACCAGGAATATGAAAAAAAAAATCAAATTTGGCTAAAAACTATTTATAATTAAAATCATCTAATTAACACTAATCATTTAATTTTTTTTCATATGACACCGCTTAAAATGTCTAATAAGTCGCTTCCGTTTTCATTGCTGGCACTTGCAATACTGCTGTTATGTTATCTTAGATCTTATATATATAGTTCCAATAGTTCTTTAGAACAGATTAATTATTTTAGAGGTTGTATAAACATATAAGATCACTGGATCAGAGGACATTAAGAAATTGTGAAGAATTTCTTCATTTGTGTGTTCTACTTATTTTTCTAGAAAATTCCTGCCGAAACTTTTGAAATTCCTTGAAACGACGTTCTTGGACTTCCTCAGATAGTTGGTAAATAGAGATGAGGATAGCGATTGCTGGATTATGAATACCAATTTTTTTAAGGTAACGGACATAGGATACTAACAATATAATATTGACTATTATGCGATGTGATGGATAAATATTCACAACTTTTTCGAACGCACCTTGTCGGAGCATGATTGCACTGGTCTACAAAAAAATTAAAGTTGTCTCTATTATGAACAAAAATAATCAATTCCAACCAATTTGAGGTCGAAGAACAAGAATATGACACCAGACATTTATTCAGTTGATATCCGCATGACGGTATAGATGGATCAATCCCTAATCAGACATTTATTGTTAGCTCTTGGTTCAAAGACACACATATATATATATATATATATATATATATATATATATATATATATATATATATACATATACATATACATACATGTATTTATGGAATTTCTTCCTTTGGTTCCTTACCTAATCATTCACTCTGAGCGTTTTTTTTTCGTTTGTAATCTACTTCTGGGGCAAGGCTCATGACTTTCCAGCAATAGTTTGCAAGCATAGATGGGTTATACTACCTGATACCTTCTTTCCACTGATGAAATGTCTTGATAGAAGCGCTCCCTGTGTCACTCAGCGCCACAATTGCTGGAAGAGAGGAAGAGAAGTGATTCCAAAAAGTGTATTTTGGGCCATTCTGCCGAACCATCTTCGGAAGAATTATTCAGCCTGAATACCTTTTGTTTTCATTACTTTCCTAAACGCGATATTTTCTCTTCAATGTTTTTCTTTAATGAAGTGTCTCTTTTTTTTGGTTATGTCAAAATTGCCTTCTTTATCAAAGAAATATCTCTCATCCCTGAATGTTTTCATTTTTTGTTCAGCTGCATAACGGAGCTAGAAGACTTTACTTCGTTTTGTCTTGGGACCACACTCATCGAAAGAAACCTTTTGAAGGCAAATTGAGAGCAGGTAAAGCAACGTTTGAAATGTCTATTTCTTCAATCAACTATTTTTTATGCTTCCTCTGTAAGTTGGTAAAGCTACTACTGCACTGAGCCCAGTTTCGTTATAAAACTTAAAACAACGAAAGTAAAGAATGAAGTTGTTCTTCTCTTACGCATTTAGGGGGATCCTGAAGGATGAATTTATTTCGTACGTATCCATACAAGACATCACCGCATTCTTAATTTGATATATTAATTACTCTTTTAATCACATATTTCGCAACTGAAATTGGACAATATTATATGAACGATTACAATGGAAAATTATGGGATGAACATAGTAAATATTCTAAAGTATAGCTTTTTACCACCAGAAGTTTTGTGTTATTTTTTATAGCCTGTTGATGTAAGATGTACAGTCTCTGTCCTAACCTTTTTCTGCCTTGATGATGCCTGATAAATGTTAAGGATTCCGTAGTGGTTAGTACATGTTTGGATCGAATCCCGTCTATTGAAAGTACTGCTTTCATTCACCCAGGATCATTTTCAGGAACTGATTTGTATCATTGTCTCGAACCTTAGCATCTGAATTGAAGTCTGTCGTCGTCCAATCTAGAAGGCATTGATAACCCCCCCACCATCCCCAAACCTTTGATAATCACAATCATGGTATGAATTTCAAGTATCGATTAAATACGCTGTTTATTATACAATAAAGTTGAAACATTATGTTTCGCTAAGATATCCTGATTGGAAACTAAACAAATACGTATTTGTAATTGTTTTCTATATTTATTGTATGATATTTGAAACCATTGGATAATAACGGCTGATTTGGTTTTGAGATATTGAAAGATAGGTACACTAGGCTTTTCAATTGATGGCGAAATGATTGACTCAAAATAGTAAGAACAGAACTAAGTCAGATCGAAGTACTATTCGGAAATACTTGGAAGATTCTCCCAAAAAATCCTTTAGTATACGATATACAAGATTAGGACAGAGACAGTACTCTTAAAATAATCATATAATAATGTGATATTTAATATAATCATAAAAGGAACATTTTCGTTTTATTAAAATTAAGATTATAGAGAATCGTGTAATGCAATTCGTATGAAATTCATAAAAGTAACCAAATGAATTTTGAATGCAGAAGTCCCTCGCTAACACGAACTCAGTGGGAGACCTAGTTCACCAGTTCGTGATAAACGAATTCGTGTTAACCGAAAGTTCGCTCGTCTTGTCCGGCTTACTAAGTTCCTCAATACATATTTGTCCTTATTTACTCATTTTTTTACACAATTGATATCGCAATTAATACATGTATTTTGCCTTGAATTTGCAATAAATTGTTTTCAATGATGGTTGATAAGGTTAATTCTTCAACTATTATTGTTTTATATATCACGCCACTGTACAATTCTTTTAAAATTTATTATTTGTTTTTTAGACCAAAAGATCTGTTTGTTTTTTTAAGCCATGGTTACTTAAGCGTGAAACTCCCGATAATTCCACTTTTAAACGCTTATGCTCCACTTATTTTTACAATTTTTTAAATAAACTTTCATAGACCTTCATAGAATAAGAGACCAGATTCATGTACTTGCAGCTGAGGGATTACCAAGAATTGTTGAATAAATATTCATATCCAGAATAAGTTCGTGTTAGGCGAAAATTTTACTCTATCTATAAAATAACTCGATATTCGTCTTAATCGGGGATTTCTTAAAAAATATGCCAGGAAATGCATTGTTTTTTCCGGGGCTTAAAAATTAGTTTATCCAATGCTTAGCGATAACTAAGTTCGTGATTACTGTAATCAGTGGCTAAACTGCAATACATTATAATATGTCTTAAAGGAGAAGAAATTTCCATCATTCGTTATTTTTTTAGTTACGTTTCACTGTTTTCTTTTATTTATTTTTTGTGTGTACATAACTTAAGTTCGTTACAGTATGTGAATTTTAATTTTTAAACTTATTTAATATTATTATAATCAGTACTGTGCATTAGAAAGTCATTTGATACATTAAAGTTATTTTGAAATATTAACTACTATTTTTTTTTTTCGTTTTACCACATTTAATTGGGCTTTGGTCTGTTGGTGAAAGTAGCTAATAAATAAATAAGGAGAAGATGGTTGGGGTTTTGGTCAGAAAAGTATAGTTTTAAGCCATTATCAGGGCTAAGAAAAATAAGGTACAAGGATGATATAAAATAGGAGAATTAATATGCATGGTAGGATTACATGTTGGGAAATATTTATTTATTTGATAATTTGCCTTTGAGGAAAGCCCCCATACAAATAGAGTTGGCCTCAACTCAACATAATAATAAATAATATAAAAATATATTAAGGAACACAAATACATTTTAAAAAATGAAAAATAATTTATAATAAAAATTAAGCTAAATCCTCAAATATAAAAGTTAATTTTTAAAAAATTATAACAATAATATACAAATGAAATGCAATTCCGCCTAAACGTAGATACTGAAAAAAAAAATAAATGAAATTAAAAATAATCTTTAATACAGAAAGATAATATGTATAATCATACAAGATAAAAATAAAAAGAACATAAAAAAAAAAAAAAAACAAATAGAGAAGAAAATTATACATTTACGTATATTTGTGAAGTATTTCCGATCGGTCTGCTGTTTTTTAACTGATTGAACTAGTTTTTTTACGGTGTATAACTGATAAGGTGTTCATAATAAAAGCTCTAATGCGGAGAATCTTATGTAAATAATAATAAATGGCTATTAGGAGTGGTATCGTGAACATCTTATACATGGTGAGAAATAAAACATTAAAATAGTATACAAAAGAATACATGAAATAATATATTATATTAAAATCTTCAGGAAATATGAATTGCTATAATAAATATGAAAAATACAATTATTATTCCCTTATAACATTTTTTATTGCCTTTTCTACCATTCTCGTACATCACACATCTTTCAATTGAGGACTAACTATTAGTATACCAGATCATTCTGAGATCTATTTGGATCTACGGATTTGAGCTCAGGAGGACAGCTAAATTTTCCAAAAAAAATTAATCGAATCCTTTCAGTCTAAACCGTTCGAACAATGCTCTATACTGTGTTATAAACAACAACTCAATAGCTCATAAGTTCTTGACCTCAAACTTTCATCTGAACTTAATTCACCATTCAAATCATTTAGTACTATCCCCGTATCCTAGCTCCGACCTTCCCTATAACCTTCCTCGTTGGCTGAAACGGCAATGGCCCTGAGAACTTTTGTAAATATGCTATTGGAGTTGGTAATGGGCTTTTTACCACTTCTTCTGCAGGTAATGGGAACTTCTCCACTTAAGTCCTAAGCGTCTGCGTTTCTAGTGCCCTCGCACACAATAAGTGGCTTTCATTACCAGTGAAGCGGCTGGGATGTCTTGTAGTCCTGCTTTGTCATCCACATGTGGGTTGAAAAGCTTGGTTCGTGGTTCCCTTAGCTGAGTGTGAATACTGTGCATAGGTATGGATGTGTTCAATCCGGGAAAGGTAGCGTTCGTCCTAGCCTACTTCCTTCTCGGGAGTTACCTCTCCATTTAGTATCAAAACAAATGCCAGAGAGAGAAGATCAACAACCGAGGGCAAGTCCATTATTTCAGATATTTTTTTTTCTGAAATTACATCGTCGGCAAGAAGAATTGTGAAGTTGTTTACGTCTTGGAGACGAAGCTACCTCATTTACCGCCATTTTTGTTCGTCTTGAAGCTTAATGCTACCTTTAGATAGAAAGTGACGCAGATATATTCAGAGGGAAAAATAGCAAACATGCAAACAGAGTACTAGAAAAGGAAAAAATCCCTGTAATGTCATCCATGTAAGAGCTCTGGGTCTATCCAGGAATATATTGTTGAGCCCTTTGAATGCTTCAAGCAAAACAAATGATTCAAATTTATACTAACGAAGCATTTAGCATTGAAACCCTTTGAATACATTTTTATCGATCCCATGATTAGTATCGTTTTTACTCACAACAACGAAGAAATTAGAGAGCAACGAAGGAAGTACAAAAGGCCATGCTATGGTCTTAGTGCCGAAGAATTATTTGCGCTGTTTTCACTCGTCCATCTTGCAGAAGCCCTAAAAAAAAAACAACCGCTTCAATACAAAAAATTGTTCAATGAAGATCAATGCGGAAACAAGAACGGTGTCGTAACGCAGATTCAAATTTCTTATTAATTACTCTACTGACTTTAATCAGAGAGAAGCGCTGTGACCTCTTTGAATCTTGCCTTGTCATCTACAAGTGGAGAGCAGTGGCATGACTGGGAGTTCCCCGGGCAGAATGTAAATATGTACATATGTATGAATCTAGAATTTTTATTTATTTTATTTTATTTTATTTATTTATTTTTTTTTATTTTATTCTTTCTTCTTTTGTTAACATTGTATATTTATTCATCTCCAGTATCCTTTATTTTATCAATTTATTTTCTTTATATTTATTTTATTGTGTACATATTTGTACATACAGTGTGAATGGCTACTTTAGCCCTAATACTCAATGCCCTTGAGTGTGGCAGCTTGTATTATGTTCAATAAATAAAAAAATAAAATAAAAATATTAATTACTTACTAGTTGCCCGTGCGATTTATGTACATGGTATATTGATCCTTAATAAAAGTATACGGTACTTACTTGTGATGAGAAACATTAATTTAATTAGGTTGCACTTTGTTAGCGCCACTGAATATATTTTTTTTTTTCGCTTGGAATACACTGAAGGAATGGGAGATGTGGGGTGGAAAACATAAATGAGCGAAAAATAATATTGTTAATTTATCATATTAAATTTAATGATTTAACCGTAATACAATGTGGAAATAAAACAAACACATCTAACTGCTAAAGTTAGGTTAGAGGAAGTGTCACGTAACGTTTTAAAGTCAAAATTTGAAAATATATATATATATATATATATATATATATATATATATATATATATATATATATATATATATATATAAAAATTTAAAACTTCAAATACTTCCGGAAAAAAAATGGTTGAATTGTGTGTTATTTTTCGTCATTAGTACAGAAGTAATAATCAGGATGATGGATATTAATAAGTAATGGATATTATTAGTAATATTCAATAGTTGGTTTTGATGAAATATGAAGGGGGATATGGCGTGCTGACAAAAAAAAAAAAAAAACACCTTTGAGAAATAATATACAGATATACTGCTCTGGTTCTCTTGGAAGCAAATAATGATGCGATTTCTTTTAATTTTATTTTGTCTGTGTGTGTATTCATTCCCAGAAGGGAAATAACACCAAAAAGAGAGAAAGAGGAAGATCAAAAATAAAATAAATAATTGTAAGGAAACTTTTACTGCCGCTAAAGCGTACAGAAATGTTTAATTATTTTTCGTCATTAGCAGTGAAGGTAATATTTTAAGATTATTGGTTTTGATAAAGTACTAAGGATGATACGGCATATCGAGAAAAAAAAAAAAAAAAAAAAAAAAAAAACTTATTAGAAATAATATAAATAAAGAAATAAAACTTCATTTCAAAATTTAACTTGTATTTTTTTAAAACCCAAAGTTGAATAAATAAAATATAAAATAAAAAAATATTATCCTATCATTATGATTTAGTTCCATTGTAAGCAAAATGAGGCCACTTGGTCTTATTGAAGGGGAACCTAAACCCCCCTCTCCACCAGTGCTAACATTCCCGGGTTATGATGATTTATTTATTTTAACTTTAAAGAAATTTAATTTTCTTTATCTTAATTATTTACTTATTTTGCTATTATTCAATTAATTTATCTATTTATTTTTATCGTTTCTTTTTATCACTTGTAATAATCTTTTTTTTTGTCTGTATATACACTATAGTATGAAGGGATAATTATAGCCTTAATACCTATCTATTGCCCTTGAGTGTGTCAGCTTATATAATTTCACAATAAAAAAAAAAATGTTATTATTGTATATAACAGAATTGTACTCTTCTTGTACACATAAAAGAAGTGTATTAACTTACTCTGTGTTTCATTTCTGCCCCCATCCCCTCCCCCACATCTCCTAGATTTTAGAAACGGTCAATTTTATCTTCCTTCGGATTCGCGAATATAATCCTAGAGACTTATAACAATAGAATAAGATAATTATAATTTAAATAATAAAATGCTTTAATTTGATTAGTTTTGTGAGGTATATGCATAGCTCAGAGAAATAAGGTCGGTTTAAAAAAAAAACTTTTTATTAATTTTTAAGAGAAATGGGCGCCAAAGATCAGGGCTACGCCGAAGAAACTTTTTTATTGTAATGGTAAGGGAATATTAATGTTGCGGTTAACAGCATGGCTTATGTTTTTATTCAAAGGAGTTGAACGAACCTAATTGAATAACAAGTTTAAAGAAAGTTTTTTGGCGAGAACTTTTACGAAGTCTCTCTCCTTAGCAGCATATTATAATCAAAGTATCTAAGCGTATTCGTTGGTTATACTTTTGGCCAAGTTAACTGCTTTTATTTCCTTTTTCGCCTCTGCTTAACATAAGCTGGTCGAAATCAATCCTGATTCCGTATACCTCTTTTTTTTTTTTTTATAAGCCCTGGATGGAAAAGGTTTTTAAAACTTATTTCGTTAGTATAATTATTATTATATGAATAGGATACAATTATTATTATATGAATAGGATTGTCGGAGTTCGAGGATCGGATTCGACGGTTCTTTAACGGTTTTATGGAGCTCAAAAGCTCAAATTCGTGTGACCGAACAGGTCTAGTTATTTTTATAATATAAAATAAAAAGTTCTAGTTGTGAATTATAAGCTCAGAGAGCTTGTGAAGTAGATGGCTAAAGAAGTCGGAATTGGCAAGCAGTTTCTTCTATGAAGATTCCTATATCGATTTCCGTTCATAATACTTTAACAAGTAGCGGATTTGCAAAGCAGGGCAAAGCAGAACATTATTAAAGTATATTGTTAGCCCGAAGACAGTCCGTTCGGAGAGTTTCTCATAACTACTACTTAGTCTTACCAAGAAGAGGATATAGTTGAAATATGTACCACATTACTAGAGGCACGACATGATTTTAAATTGGTAATAAATAAGTATACAATCAAATAGAGGCAGAATGTCCTATTTTTGTAAACAAAAATAAATTTATTTAAAAGAATGTATACTACAACAATATCTCAAAAAATCCTACACAGGCAATTCAATTTTTTTTTTTTTAAATGAGTATGTAGACATAATTGTAATGAATGTCACAAAATCGAGTAGGACGTTTATAAATGCATTGTAAGAGTGCTTCCGTGTTGGAGGGGAGGGGAGGTCAGTTTGGAACGATTTATTGTTTTTTTTTAAATCACTCTTTACTTGTGAATGTTTTTCTCCGCCACACGCTGAGCTACAGAAACCCCGCTTCTAAGAAAGCTTCTCCTTTATTAGGCTTTAATTTAGTATAAACGAATTCGAGGTTTCTTTTGCGATTGGTTTACAATCAACACCTGATTGTGTGGTGGGGAATTAAGTTTGGCCCGACAAAGAAGTGTTTTGAGAAAGGCATTTATTAAATTCATTTTTTTTTTCCTGGCCAATTTAAAACGGAAATTTTAAAAAGTTTTACAAAAAATAAAAATCTGTAAATTAACCAAAACAATTGCTGAAATCAAATATGAAACTGTCCCTGAAAATAAAAATAAAATAAGCATTGGAAAATTAAAACGGATAGTTCTTGAATATTTTAAAAGAAGAAAATAATTTTACCACAGCAATATCTAAAAAAAAAAAAAAAAATTACAAAACACACTTCAATTACAAAATAAATCATGGACAGATTTTATTAAGTAGAAAAAGGGGTCAATTCTAGACCGATCCGAAAAGAAACCTCGATTTCATTTATAAAAGCTTAATAAAAGTAGAACTTTTTCCCAGAAGTGGGATATCTGTAGTCCAGCAGGTGGCGGAGAAAAACATTCACAAGTAAAGAGTGATTTAAAAAAAATTATAAAACTTTTCATTATTGGCCCCCCCTCCCAAAGCTCCCTTACAATGGATTTAGTTAAGCCAAACATTTCTTAAAGGAAATTGTCTTCTTCACGATGGTGCAATCGGAACTTAATAATATTTTTTTCATGATCGCTTCCAATTCAACGAAAAACGTGACTTACTTTAAAAAACTTAATTTATATTTTCTGTTGACGTCCGCATAATTGTACAGAAGGATCAATCTAATTAGGGATTGATAAATTATTATTAATAATTACCAATCCCTAATTAAATTTTCTGCTTTCCTGTGAGAAATAGGACCATGGTCCGTTTGAACTTTTTTGTTGCTCTTTACTGTCTCCTATTTAAATATTTCCCTTGACTTAAGGGACATCGTTTATTTTTTAAAAAAATATATATTACTTTACGCCATATTTTTAGGGAAAAAAATATATCTGGGAATTACCAATCGTTTTAAGATAAAATGGCACGACTCAGGTATAATAATTGACATAACTTTTCCATCGAATAGAAAGAAATTGGCTAATATGCCTCTAAACCAAAAGACCCACTGAGTCTTTATTGCAGATCCGCTATGGTTACTGAAGAGTAAAACTTTTATGAACTTGACGAAAAAAAAAAAAAATTGTCGGTAAATTTGCTGCGTAACATTCCTTTGTCTATTGCTGAGTTATTTAAATGAAACTGCGAGAATAAAAGCGTATTGTCCATTTGGTGCCTTGTGTGCCATTGAATTTTAAATGATTGTGAGGTTTGCAGTTCTATTTTTATTGGGGTTTTACGTCCTTTCCTATCCTATTAAGGAAAACATGACGGTTTATTCCCACAAGTTACTAACCTATTCTAACCAGAGTGGGAAGGTTAATAAAATTCAACCTGCTCAGGCCGGATTCGACCTGGCGCCCTAACAGACTCGAGGTTGCTAAGGTGACGCCTAAACACTCTCGGCCATCACGGCCTCTTATTTAGCACTTAAATTTTTATTAGGTATATCGTTAATAATACACTTTCCTATATTGATTGTTACATAATTTTTTCAACGTTTCGAGGTATTTTTACCCATCATCAGGACATTATTATTACAACAATAATTGATAATTCATTTATAATTAATTATTTACCGCATTTTACGTAATATCTTATTTTTACCTCACACATACATGTTTTATATTTTTTCTTGATTCTATTAATCCATATTCATAGTAATCTTGCCAGTTTTTTTTTTAAACATATATTTTACAATTAATATATTAACTATTGCATCCTTTTTATCACCACACAACTCCTTGGACTATTGCATTTATGAAATTAATGTTTATTTGCTAATGTGGTAAAATAATGATGTAATTATAAATTAATTCGCATTATTATTGTAATCTAGATGTTCTGGTGATGAGGAAAGATACACTGAAACGTCGAAAAGATGATGCAAAAATCAATAAAGAAAGTTAATATTAACTTTTCTATATAGAAAGATAAATTATTCACAATGTCCTTGATAAATAATACAATACATAATCTAGCAAAGTAACAAAAATAAAACTGATTAATTTTTTTTTTTCATGATATCAGAAGTATACGATTTTGTAAAGTTTATTAAGCATGTGCTTATATTTTTTTTATAAATGTTAGTTTCTTTTCTTTGGCTGCATTACATAATGACAAAGAACTAATTAATTATGTAAATATAGAAATAAACGAAGACAAATGTATTATTTACTGTTTTAGCAATGCCATTAACAGAAATCGAAATTTCATTTTGTACAGAAACACCGTCATATGCTGGAATAAATTTAATAATTCATAATTGAGTATGGATGTGATTTTAGTTATTTTTAATTTTATTATTTGTTTTAGTTTAACTTATTATTACAGTATTTATGTTTACAGGTAAATCTATATTTTTCTTTTAAATTATTTTTATTTTCTTGAAAATAAGATAGGAATATGTACATTTTCTCTTGAATGTGAAATAATCTTCCATAAATAAAATTAGAAAACTGTAAACTATTATATAAATTACTGTAGCTCATATCATTAGCTCCCATTTAGCAAGTTGTGCGCAACATAAAATTACAGATTGTGTAATGAACCGTCTATTATTTAAACACGTGTCACAGTTTGCTTTTTGGTGAAGGAATATTTAAACTAAACACGATGAGTTGATTTATGTTTTCAAAGGTACATTCAGTTAAAATTAACTTACAGTAGCATTTCGAATATCATCACTGAAAATCAAACAGGTCTCTACGCTCTGAGTCGGTACGAATTTATAATGTTACATGTGTAAGAATGGAGAAACAGGAAGCTGAAATATAAATAGCAAAGAAGGAGGGGAGTCCTATTGGCCAGATCCGGATTACGGAAAAGTTAAACAAAGCACTTAGCAAAACCAATTATAGTGGCCAGAAAACTCCATTCTCTGAATCAAAAGCTGAAAACTTTCAGTGGGCTTCGAAACACTAAATAAAACTCACGACACTGAGAATATTGTTAGGAACTGAACTTATCTTTTGTTACGACCGGGTCGTAAAACTGAAGCACTTTCGAGTTTTCCACACGGGCGTATCATGCTCGCGGGAAATGCACGTGTTTCCCCGACAACAGTATACAAAAGCCCTTGGTACA
Source organism: Rhaphigaster nebulosa (assembly GCA_948150685.1). Classification (NCBI taxonomy): domain Eukaryota; kingdom Metazoa; phylum Arthropoda; class Insecta; order Hemiptera; family Pentatomidae; genus Rhaphigaster; species Rhaphigaster nebulosa. The sequence continues at coordinate 151,976,796 of OX411307.1, forward strand.
AAAGACACAATAAAACTAACACAAAGATAACAGATATTTTGGGATACCTAGAACTTTCAAACAACTGTCAAATTCTGTAGATTCTGATGACTTAAAATATAGAGTTTTATGTTTTGAATAAGCCAAAATAGAGTGTGATATTATTAACTAAAAAAATAAAGTAGATTAAAAAATGCCGTCTCTTAATTATGCTGTTTACTATATACTATACATCATGGAATTATGCCAAGAGCACGGATGGAATCAATATCCACATTGTTTATAATTTTTACTATTGTTTTTTATTAAGTAACTAGAGAATGGGGAGAGGGTAAAGTCACTGGAAAAAAATACCTAACATAATATTTAATTATTGAGCCTTAATCTAATAATTAGTTTATTATTTATTTATGGCCGCCTCACAGTAAAGTTGTGAAATTCTCTTTACTCATTATGAGATAAATTTTCTATTGATATCGTTTAGAAATAGAAACGGGGCAGGCTATACCGTGCCCGCAATACTGAACGGTTGTGAGGGTTTAGCGAGAATAAACGATGGGCAGGTTCGGACAGACCTAAGGGTTTTATTATTTAGATGCTCACCCGGAGGCCTGTGTACATTTATAAAATATTTTTATTTTTTTAATAATAAACATATGCGACATTTATACTAAAGCATTATTTGAGTATAATTTTCAAGAAACAACAGTTTTTTTAACAGGAGCTCTCAATAGAGCCGATTCTGGTCTACTAATATAAGCCTGGAAAATATAGAAAAATTAAAAAAAATATATAAAAATGTTGAAAAATATTAAAATACAGTTGAGTGAGCTATCCAATCGTCTACACCATTACTTTTACTTGGTTACTTAACCTATTTTTAAAAGGAACTTTCCAACTTCGAAGCTTTTACTCTCTAAACGTTCATTTTACTCAATAAAATACAGGAAGAAAAAAAAAATGATATCATTGAACAAAAATCCCTGTTTTTTAACGCAAATATGAATAATATATATATATATATATATATATATTTATACGGAATAACAAGTAGTTGCCCATTCCTCCCGACGGTCAATTTCTTCCCTCAAATTAATTCATCGCTTCCGCCATCTCCTACCAAGATCTACTCGTAAGCTCCTTCTATCTTCTCTAATCTTTCCCCACTTTGATTAAGGCTGCTGTTACCTCTCAATGGATCTCGGGGATAGACTAAAGAGAATTATGAATCGCTTCGTAAGATTTGTTAATGGGATCCCAAGACGTTCCCGTGTTGGCCACCATTGTGCTGAGGTGGGGCGGCTCTTACCCCTTCTTCCGCAGATAATATTCCCTAGGCACATTCCTTTGCCAATTAATCAACAACCCTTCCTATGCCTACAATCTATTTCAATTCAAATCATCTATCCACTCCTTTAACACAATATCTCGATCTTCTGACAATTATACCCCTATCTATAGATCTGTCTCATTTCAACACTCCTTTTCATGTCGTTCCACCAAGGTTAAAAGAATCTGGTTCCAATAATCACGTTTTTTTTTTGTTTTTTTAATGCAAATATATTTCATATCACTCTTATGTTTATTTCCTATCCAAAGTTTTGTATATAGAATTCCATTTTTTTTTCTACATGATTGTGTATATGTATATATATATATATATATATATATATATATATATATATATATATATATATATATATATATATATACATCACAGATTTTTTTCTATGGTCTTGTTGTTTTTTCCTTTCTTTGCTAATTAGTTGAAGTTATTTTCTTTCTTTTTTATGTATATATTTTTTTCTCTCTTGATGCATATACATATGGGTTTTTTTATTTATTATATAATATGGACAGAAATAATTATTTTTTTTTGGCTGTGAGGAGTGGAAGGTTAAGTCCCTGATACTTGATCTAAGAGATGGAACAAATGAAAAACATGCTGCCACAGTAGCGCAGGCTATTTCGGAGGGACCTTCGTTCTTGTTAATTGATGTAGTCATATGAAAAGAAGTGAAGAAGACGGGAAGCCAAAAAGAGGATGTATACTTATCTATAGAAGATAATAGTATCCTAACATAAAAGCCGCTATGAATTTAGAGAAGCTTTCACTTACCTATGCAGTAGCGTGGATTGACAATTTGACACTCTGGAACTTTCATCGAAAAACTGATAGGTTTCGTAAATAGATTTTCGGTACCATCATGAGAAAGTTAAGCTGCTGAAAAGAAACCAGGAATTGCGTAATAGCTTCCTTGACTATTGGAATATAACTCTCTATAAATCATTTGGGAGGAGAGGAGCTTGTTCGGAAATGTGACGAATCCCCGCCTCTCGTGTCCATGGGAAAGTGAATAGAAGAACCTGGAGGAGGTAGGAAAAGCAGGCCCTGTAAATTTTTTCCGTATAATTAGGAAGGAAACTCCTTTAAACTTTTTCCGAGAGACCGGGTGAAGACATGGGCTTTGGTCAAGCACAGGTCGCTCCACCTTCTCGAGATCTACTACTTCCATCTAAGTTAAGTGGCATTGTATATAGATTAAGATTCCTGATGATAGCAGTAATAATGTTGAATATTTAATGGCAGTACGTACGCAGGTCTATCTGAACAATTTACCTTATTTACATTTAGTTTTCCGTAGCATTGTTCCTTACATCGCCATATGCAACTGTCATTTCTAATCATATTACTATCACGTCCAATTATTGTTAAACTACTAATTAGAAAATCGGTAAACACAAATAGACTTTAGAAAAGAAATCTAATTTTGATATTTAGGGACTAAATAAGAATAACCCTTTCCATAAAGATAATTATACGATGGCATCTCAAAATCAAATGTTATAACCCATAGCGATATGTATGTAGTCATGTATACATAAAAAATAGATAATTTCACTAAGAGAGCGTAGAATGCTTAGAAAATTTAGAAGAGAAAATTAAATCAGGAATCATTTCTCTTACATTTATATAAGAAATAATAGCATCATCGTGTTATAATTTATAATGATGTGTTATTGAAAAAGTGCTATTAAATTGTTTTAAAATAACCTACAAGATCCACACAAAAGCTCCCAGAGCTCGTCGAAATCCATACTGTCACCTAAACTCGCCCTCCCCCTCCCCGGTTATCTAGTTAACATTGCTGAAAAACTCTGGATATACTTCAGTACCACCCAGTTGACTGTTCATGGTAAAATAGTTGTGACGGTTTGTGTTTTGGCTCAGTATTATTCAACAATAGAACGAGAAGAATTTGGTTTTAGTTTTTGTCCAACTTAAAAACGCTATTCTGGTGTATCAAGGTAAGATATTTTTATTTTATCATTACTATTCGTAGACTAGAGTATAGTTTTCATGTCCGAATCGAAGTTTACTCATTACGGTTGGGAAAGCTACCGTTGTTTTCACGGGTCAAGATCTAAAATTCGTCCCCCTTAAGGTTTTTCAACTTTTACCAGGAACGGATTTAGGGACCCGTGGTTATAAGGATTCTTAAATTCGTCCACATTTGGTTATGTTAATTTCTTCCCTCTTATTTTTATTATTTTTTTTTTCATTCTAATCTGCAATGAATTGTCACATTTTTTAATAAAACTAATCAATAATTTAAATATTTTAAGTATTTTAATGTAAATAAATATCATTTTGAGGAGATATTTATATAACTTTATTTGCCTTTATTTAAACGTTCCTGACTTCAAATAAATATTAAATTGTGAATTTAATTCGGGGACGAAATTACTTTTAAAACCCTTTTAAAATCGTAACACTCAGGTAGCTAAGTATTGTTTTTGTTTGCTCAGAGGAGATATTATTCATTTCTGCACAATAAAGAAACCGACATCTGTAGGTATAGAACAGAGCTGCTTGTATATTTTTTTTTTTTTGGAGGGGGAAAATTTCAAACTTTAGTTAAATAAAATTGAAAATAACTCGGGAAGTTTAAAATTTCAGGCTTTGAAATTTTTTTAATTTTTTTTTTAGTCCATAATAAACATCAGTTAAGCAAGGGTTCGTAAAATTTTAAAGTAGGACCTGTGCTTGAGGACAACTTAAATACGCTTACACTGTTCAATAAAGAACCGTTCACGGCTATCCAGATCTTAAAGAACATTTTTTTTTTCTTTCTTAACTACTAGTAAATTAATATTTTAGTGAACGTCAGTTCGCTGCGATCAGATATGTTGAGTATATTATTTGGCACCAAAGTATAATGAATTATCTTTATTTATCTATACACCTTGAATTCCTTCCGTTTTCTCTGTCAAGGCCTCTAAAAATATTTTATGACCACTGCTTTAACAAGGGATGGACTATCTATCATAAAGTTTAAGATAGATTAAATTATATTTTATTAACAATCATCATGAATTCTGTGCATTATGCGTCCGTTGATTTTAAACAGTTGCGGACGAAGTTAGCAAGGAAAGTTGTGGCTGTACTCTTTGATGAGATAAGTGTAATCACAAGTTACAGAACTGTCCGATGCCGACCACACACTACACCCAACCCTTCCCCCCCCCCTCTCTCCCCTACCTTCACACCTGCCCATGACATTCGCAGTTATCTCTCTAGTTTAATCTTCTAAATATACACACAAATGCAGCAGGATCTACATACTCGTATTAATACTCCATGTCTATATCGACCCATGATTACTCAAACCAAAATTGTTCGGGCTTTAATTATAAATTCGATATACAGAAAATTAAATTAATTGTTAAATTAATATATGTACATTGCAATATTATAGAAAAAATAGAAAAACTTACTTAAGGTTGTGTTCAAATGTTGAATGAAAATATGTAGATTTAACCCATCAGCCTAACGTTTGACTGATAACTTGATCATTATCAAAATCTGCTAACAATTTTTTTTTTTACTCGAAATTTGGGAGATGGGTCAATTTATATTAACGATAACGACTAATCAATTAAAACTGAGATTCAGGTCGAAGCAGATTCAGTTTAATTAATTAATAAAATTTTAATTGATATGTCCATTTATATTACCTTCGATAATAATTCTCAACTTATTAAGTTAACAATTCAGGTAAGAAAGTCTAGCGTGTTCGGGGAAGGCGCCGAACATATGCAGTAGTAGATGGGACACTAAATGGTATTGTGTCACCGATTAATATAGAAATCATGATTATATTATAAATTAATTATTGGAACTTATTCATTGTTATAACTATCAAATGGACTATTCAAATTAATTAACTTCAAGTGCTATTTTTTTAATTTATGATTTAAAATAATTATTACTAACGAAAAAACATTTTAAGAAATAAACATGATTAAATTTATTTCAATTGACGTAGGGAGTTATCGGCCCCATCGCCTAGTCATAGTACTGCAGATGGCCACTGGTCCTCCAGGTTATTCGATCTGGCGGAAGATCGTTGAGGAGGCCAGGGACTTCACAGGTCTGTAGCGCCACGAGAAGAAGAGGAAGTAATTTATATCAGCAAAAAAACCCGAGCGAATCAACAAATTTATATATAAAAAGATGAGCGAAGTTTTGATCACAAAGTCTTGAATGAAATAAAATGCACATTTCGATTTCTAATAAAATGTGTTCCATCAATTCCATCAAGAATAGATCGTAGCGTCCGAAGTTACATCGAATAAACTAGAGATGGGTTGGAATGCATAGATCTGATACTTTGTCACTGCTACCGAATAGTAACAGGTACGCAAAAATGTGACCAATAGAGCGGCCTTCAATGCACAAAAATCGAAGTATTTTTTTCCGTTTTTAACCATATAGTCTATTTCAGATGTGCATGCTATTGAATCAAGTGTTTGTAAGCAAATAGAAAGCTTCACTTCATATTTAGATGACTCAAACGGTAAACATAGGTTTATTGACTAACCAATTCTTGGCCAGTTAAGTTTTGAAATTTCTCACGAAATTATATTCACCAGCTAAAAAAAACTCCTGTTTGATTGCGTGAGGGGATTTTTTTCACTAAAAAAGGAACGAAGGAAGTAAGTATTCCTATTAATGTTCAAATCGTATTATTTCAACTTCGGCAAAAAATAACCTGTACTTTCGATTGAGTCAAAATCTTTTATATTGACTACTTATACAGCAACTTCATATTTATATTTATTTTCTTCAGATATTAATAGTTTGTCTTGACTAGTTTTAATATAATAAATGTAAAAAAAAAAATTATTTTTTTTTTAAAAATATTATCTTACTTTATCATTTTCATAGTTTTATTGTTATTCTGGGCATTAATTTAAGACATTTTTACATTAAAAAATTGAATAATGGAATATTTTTTGTGATGATTATAAAAAAATAAGTGAGATCTTATTATTATGTATATATATATATATATATATATATATATATATATATATATATATATATATATATATATATATATATATATATATATATTGCATTTATTGATAAATACAAATTCTCAATTTACAGATACATTCTGATTATTCTCCAAAACTACATTAATTAGCCGCACTGCGCGCTGGCACAGTTAACGGGACCTGTCACGTAGGACTATCCCAGGTAGCGAGCTTCTACCATAGGTATCAGTTTATTTTATTTTATTTTTCATATATAAGGTTCTGAACGGGAAAACTGTTTCGAAAATCAGAAATTTATTTATTCACATAAAAACGATGACATGGTTATAATATAATAAAAAAAAACAATGTATTTGTCAAGCTAAAAAAATATGATACCCATACAATTACCCTTATATGAGAAAAATTTAGAAAGTTTAGAAAATCAAACATTTATTTAATCATAAACAGGTACTTTAAAATTGATTTAAACTTTTTTCCGTTCACTGCTAATTTTTATTAATATTAAAGTAAATTTGCTAGTTAGACGTAGATAATAAAAGTATCCTAATCAAGCGAATAATATTAACTATATTATAGTGAAAACAGTAGTAAATGAAAATACTCACCATCATTTGCATCTAAAATATAATTACGTAATATCGTCTTCAGTTATTCATTTCATAGATGTACCGGGAGAGAGCCATGAAGTTGATATAAAATATCATTTATAAAGAAATCTGAATCATGATAAATTACATTCCGATGCCTCCCTACCACAGGAAGCTTGATGAATTGATGATTGGTACCTGGGACAAGAAGTATCAGTTAAAAGTATCAGGTACAGTTGAGGAACTGGAACAACTTGTCACTGATACCATTAGCGGCTGTCACAACTCATCTCTAGAATAAACTACAGAGAAGGCCACACCTCTAATAAATAAAAACAAAAAAATATTAAAATAATCTGTTAATTTCATCCCTTTTATTCGGTACTTTGTTAAAGGTGGCCGATTTTACTTGAGGTAAATACTTAAAAAATAAAACTGCCGAAAATAACTGCTTGGCTAGACGAAAACTTTCAAAATTATTCTTCGGAAACCAATAATTTTACAGTTAAATATCATTTGGCAATGAGATAAATTTGAACCATGCGACCAATTTAAACTAAACCAGTCATTTTCAAATAATATTTTTATTAAAGTATTTAACCCGTTGTATTAACCATACTAACCAAGTCACATAGAATTATTTGTCATCATCCTTTTTTTTTTATTGCAAGCTATTAAATTAGCATACTTAGAACATGTTGTAAGAGATACAGATTAGGTGCCCTATACAGAATCAAGAAAAATTATATCTAATTTTAAAATCGGCAAAAAAATAATTTAAATGAAACAAGTGATATAAAAAAATAAGCGAATACAATCGCCAAAAACGGTTGCTAAACATATGAGCTAGTATAGGCGAACAACTAATGGGAGAACCTCGTGGGCGGAGTTTGAGCCAAGAGTTTACGCTCAAGGGGGAGAAAGCCTTTTCCCTCTATATAACTTCAGACAGTTGCCTTGCCAAATATACCATCTCGAATTTTATTTTTAACATTTAAATCTGTTTTGCATTCTTTAAATCGCGTCCACTGATTCGTAAGTTGATTTTTTATTATAATAACAAAAGGTTATAAAAGGGTATAAAAGGTTAGTAACTAAAAGGTTCTCCTTTAAGTTGTTAGCCTATTCCCTAACAATGAGATAAATGAGCATATTGCTACCAACAACTACTACATAAACTGTTACGTTTTTAGTACCATCGAATATAAGTAGTAAATAGTAAGTTTCAAAGTACAAATTTTATTAGAATAATTAGACGGATTATTTACTTATATTAATTTCTTGTTAAATTTTAAGTTACTCCATGACATAACGAAGCAATATTTTGATTTTATTACATATATTCTGTATTTCCAGATCGACTTGGAGAAGCCTTATGGGTTTTTTAACAGTTAAAAATATTTTGAACTATTGGAAAATGGGGATATAGTCGCATGCAAGAGACATCCCTAACGACGCAAATTATTTATAATTTTGGAATAATTTTAGATTTATAAAATTCATAAATAAACTATAATACTAAATTAAATAGAACAAATAATGAAATTATAATGGTAAAGTGAAAAATTAAAAAGATAATACGATATTTTGATTTGAATTTCATGTTCGATTTTATCAGCATTAATATTTTATCATTTTTTTCAAATCAAAGAGATAAAATGAAACTAAAAAAAAAAAAAAAATTAGTATTCATGCCACCACATTCATAGTTTCAAACTCATAGGATTTCCTTTTAATTTTTTATTTTTTATGGTCAAAATTCTTTAAACACCATAGATCATATACAAAACTTTCATGTTTTTTTTTTTTTAATGTCTAGTTTATACTGGTATATTTTTCGAAATATTAAGAACCCTTCTTAAACTATTCTGGCATATGTACCGTATTAATAGCTAATTTATTAACTATATTTTCTTTATATATACTAGAAGCAATATCGGTCAATGATATGAAAGTTAATTAGCAATGAAGCTTAGTATCTATTCCCTTTCATTCCAAGAATGGTTATAGATTCAGTTTACATAGCACTTGATCGATTTTAAGCAGAAACTGATTCACAGCTTAAATAAAGAAGCAGTTTATCTGGAAATCATTCAATATTATGTACCTATGGCTTATATTATGCAAATCTGACTTACGCCTCGTTTAGTAGAAGCGAAAAAATAATTAATAATCTGAAACAGAAAAAGGATTAGTATTGTTTTTATATTCTATTTTATTTAATTCAAGATGGTGTGCTCTCTAAGAATTTCTTTTGTTCATAAAGATATTCGCTTTTGAAATAAATCTAAAAATTATTGAACACCTCTGACCAATATGTCAGAAACATACTGGGTAAGCGTTAAGAAAGAATTAGCAAGATTTTTGGGTAGGTATATTATTTTAAATTTGCGTCTTGACCGATTTGGAGCCTACTATAGATTTAGTTATAATAAATGATTACATAAACCGTAAATAATAAAAAAAATGTTTGAAATTCTTAAAAGTGGAGCATAATTGCTGAAAAAGCGAGACTAATAAAAAAATTACTGTTCTTGTGAAAATAGGGACAATTTTCCGGAATTTTACTCTTTAAAATAAAATAAAACCTGTGAGAACTCGCTAGAAAAAAGTGAGACGCGAGAAGTGATATTTTCTCTAAGCCCCAAAGTTTTTATTTTTTGCACATACAAATTTCCAAACACAAAATAAGATTATTATAATATTTTTCAAAGAAAAATAATAAGTAAATAACAAAATAAAGCCAAAAAAAGGTGTAATATTAAATTAAAATGTTAAAAAATATATTTTAGCAAGCAATTGGTATCTTAACGTATTTGGCCCCTCCTTTTACCACGGGTAGATGAATCACAACATTGCCCTTTCGTACCAGGATTGGAATATCGACAATCGATATATCGGAGTTGAAAAACCGATATATTATATCGATATCTTAACATCCGATATATCGATATTTAACAACGATATATCGATCATACCATATGCTAAACTATATTACAGTAGAATCTCGGCAATTCATATCCCAGTAATTCGTATAGATTTTCTGGGCTCTTGAAAGTCTCCCTTTATTTCGTAAAATACGCTGCAATCCGGTTCCACCGATAATTCGTATTTATTTTCGTCTTCCAAGTAATGCAAAAGCCTTATAATTCGAATTTTCAAATAAAAAATCTGGTTAACTCTTAATCTTTTAAAGAGGAGAGGTGAGTGAGTGAGAGAGGAATCTTTTCTATGAATTTCGGTCGGTTTACCCTTGTTTTTTCCTATTCAGTTCTCTTTAAATAAAATTGTAAAAAAAAACTGTAACCATACTGTTAGCCGACAACATAAATTGATCTGAAGAATTAAGTTCGCTCATGATTGGCAAATCCGCGAATGCAAGGTGCTTTATAAAACAAAAACTTCACAGAACGCCTATCGTTCAAACACTAAAGCATGTACCATTAGTGAAATTTTCAACGAATGGGTACATATATGGAATAAAAAACAGTGAAAATTGTCAACTGTTTATTGATAATTGTACGATCCACAAAAGTACCACATCACTCAGCGATGTTCATCTTCTGTTTTTGCATCCCAGCATAACCTCTAAGCTGCAATCTCTAAACTTGGCCATAATTAAACTTTTTTAGACATTTAACGCAAGGAAGTAGTGATGCAACTCTTAGAAAGCATCAAGGATGGGAATCACCTACCTCAAAATTAAGATCTCCCACGACTTTTCGAGATTTCGCCTATGTTGACGAAGGTTTAGCAGTAGCTTGGAACCTAACTAACGAGGAAATTTTGACTCCGTAAAAAAAGGAGATGAAGAAATTGAAGTGCCGACGATTAGGTCTAAAATGGCGAAATAATGCATCTACAACGTGTCATTTCTTAGAAAAGTCGGATGTTTGTGTAAACATATTTTCTGCTCTGAGCACCCTTAACGAAGCCATCGATGAGATCCGTCTTCAAGGATTGCATCATCAAAAAAAAAAAAAAACCCGTATTTTTATGTTGATCTAACTATATCGTTTGTATTTCCATTCATATTAATACAATTTTGTATTAATTTTGTTATTTCCTATTTTTTACCGCCGATTATTGGAAATCTCGATAATTTGGATATCTCGAATTAGGTAAATTATCCATATTTACCTTTCAAGCCCTTGACCATACGAATTATCGAGATTCTACTGTATTTTATTTTAACAATTTCCTTTTTTCGGTTAAACTCCAGAATCGTAACCCCAAAATGACGGAGGTCTAGATTTTTAAGATGAACCAGGTCCTAAGAATCTATCTAGATGTCCTCCATGTTGGGGTTACCATTCTGGAGTTTTACGAATAAATATAACTACTTTAATAAATATAATAAGTAGATAAGATTTGCATACAAATAATGTTGATTAATCCTATATAACGAAAATTGATGATTTATATAAATGATGATGGAACTGAGATGTATAACAAATAAATTACATGCTTTTAGATGAATGTTTTCAGAATGCACAATATAGTCGGAAGAGTTATAAGATAAATAAAAATTTGAGAAGTTTGAAGGTTTTATTATTGGAAAAACTTCTAGAAGACTATAATATATCAAATATGGCTAAAAGTCTTCAAAATAAAAATATGTTATATTTTTTTTCTTTGAAGTATAATTCTTTTCTATCTTTTTTTATAATGATTCATGGCTCATAAAAATATTGTTTTATAAATAATAATCATTATATTATTTCATAACCTTTTTCACAGTTTAATAATATTAATAGTATTTAATAATACTCATTTGATGCACTTTCTTTGCTTTTTCATCCATTTCCTTTCGATATATCGATATATCAATATTTTTCTAGCGATTATCGGTGGATATCGATATTTGGTTTTGCAATATATCAAAATATCGAATATCGATATTTTCCTTTCGATGTTCCAACCCTATTTCGTACATACTATTTTGTCCTTACATATATTTTTACAAAGAAAGACACATATTACATAATTATCTTTTTACAAGAAAATAAAATGAAATTTCAAGGAAAGCCAGATCATACCGTGATTCGAAAACCTTTTTTCCTAAATCAGAAAGAAAATATAAGATCACAAAAGTTGTTAATTTACAAGTATATACACGTACGGACGATAAATACAATTACATTTGTATTTCTATCTTACGTATTTTTTGAGACCACATATAAATAAAATATTCGATACATAAATAATGTAATGGAAAAAAAAGGAATAATGTACGTGTTCCGCGAAAACTTGTTTTGAGAAAAACTCCGACAATTAATGGAAGGACTTAAAAAGTTAAAAGTTCTCTATGGTGTCTAAAAACGCACAAAAATTGAATATGGCTGTCGTCTGACGTCTTCCTCTACTCCTTATCTCCAGCTAGAGAAGAGAATTCCCTATTTTTTTTTTTGTTATGAGCGGACAGCAAAATATTTTAAGGGGCGGGAGAAAATCTCTCAGCAAGTTCTTTCGAGTAAATAAATATAAGTGTTATTTTCCAATTACATTCATGGGTAATTATCATGTAATGCGTCAATTTGCCGTCCGAAGACTTTGAAACAATACTGCCAGGCCAGATATAGCAATATCGGAATTTTTAAGCAAGCTATGAGTTATTTGTTCGAATCTATATAAATGACCGTATCAACAATACAGCTTTCGGTAGTAAATTATTTCAAATAAATTTAAGTACTTTAAGTTATGTTGATTCCGTTACTATCAACACCACACTTTCAAAATTTCAAAACGGATTTTTTTTTTTTTTTTAAATAACGAACATATTTTTAAAACTCTGATCCGATTATTATTGCGGATAAGCATTTGGAATTTTCAATTGTTGTGTGTTCTATTTAGTAACAACTTAAAATCTGGAGATATAATTCAAAGTGTATCTGTCTCAGAGATTTGTCCATTCCGTTACGGTGCATGAACTAGAGGGAGGAAATTGGAGCCCTTCCACCTGACATGTCTTAGTGCTTGTGCAGAGTTTTAGGTGATTGTATCAGTGAAAGTCAATATTTTCTTCTAAGAACATGGTGAGTATTTTTATATACAGTCTCATCCGTTACGCATGTTTGTGAAAACCAGTATATGTATTCTTATAAAATAAAATGTGTAATTTATTATTCAATAGTGCAACAAATTAGAGCTCTACAGCTTTTGTCTTCTTCTTTTTTTTTTTTTTTTGTTGTAGTTTTTTTTTTACTAAATGTTTGCATTCGAAGATGAAATGTCCGTTACTTACCTCTTCAAATACAAAGAGAAAACGTAACGGAATGGACACCGTTGTAACGGGGGGACATCATAGTAAATTTCGTAAATTTGTAGTGTTTATTTAAAAGGCGTTCACTGCTGCTGAAAATGTGAAAAACTACAGCAAAATGATGACAAAGTACATCAAACCTTAAAAATTATATTACGTTTTTCAACATAATAAGATTTGCATACTTAACTTCGTTATTTAAATACAATATTTATTTTATACGAATAAAAATACGTTAAATATTTTAAAATTAACACAGGACTTAGTAAAAAAAATGTTTACTACAGATCTTTTAGATATACGTTTAAGTATAAAATTCTGGATATGTACCATAAGTAAAAAAAAATAAATGGGAAGTGATTGATCAAAAGAATTTTGAGGAAATATTGGTTATGATAACATGTATTGTTATAGGCATTCTCCCTTCACCTTAGAACTAATTAAGCTCATTAAGAGATATTGGAAAATTTTCTTTTTTCTTGCAAGTTCACATCTCATGAGCAAAACGTTGAAGGAAGGAAGGAGTATTGGAAAATACACATTAATCTCTTACCTGGACAGAGGATCCCGCCGGGCCGAGCAATTAATATCTCCAAGGCTTTTATCCACCACCATTATCTGCCAGGGGACTAATGAGCGACGAATCTCAAATCCGCGCGCCACTTCAACACCTTCTACACCTCACCTCAAAAATCGATTGCAACCTTCCCAATGGACAATTGAAACAATAATTCTAGGTCTAGTCAATTTTTTAGAAGATGTTATATATTTAATTTATTTATACTTAACAATTAAAACGGGGAGACTCCCTTTCCGCAGTTTTGTTTAATTCAGCAAAGGAAAACACCATTACAAATGTAATTCGTTCCGAGAAGGGCTTAACAATGGGTGCAACAAAACCATTTTATTTTAATCATTTGCTACAACTTCCCAAACTAATATCTATTCAAACCCAACCAGTATTGTAACAGTTAACCCTGTGAACAAGAGAAAAAAGTGAGATGTGCCAAAAACTATTGCATTTTCTATAGAAATAATAATTAAAATTGTATCTCTCCCTGAAAACGGCTATAATTATATACATTTGATTACACACAAATAACAGCTCCTATGACTGAAATGACTTTTTAATGTAAAAACTGAACTAAATAAGGAAAAGTTTGATAGGTTTAGTATTAGTTTTCATAAGGAAATTTCGATGTTATCAAATTTTTTCCTTAGGTGCGCACAATTCTCCCACTTTCCTATAATGCTCAATCCATTGCGACCGAAATCGCTACTTCAACAGGGATGTGTGTAAGCACATATTAATTAGAAACGTTCTTAAATAAATATGAGGGCAGAAAAATAATATATATTAGTGAAGCCAACAAAGAAATGTCTAAAATTTTCCAAAACTTATGTCGATGCCTAAATCTGACGAGATTTGGGAGAATTTATTATTTAAAAATAACAATAAGACTTTCTCCCGAAATTTATTAAGTTTATGGAAATACGTTTTGGAAAATTTTAGGAATTTTTTCCGTGGGCTTCACAAATAAAGATGTCTTTTTCTCATCATATTAGGACGTTCCGAGGATTTCCCTCATTATCTGGAACTTATCTAAATATTAAAACATTAAATTAATATTAAAACCATTCTGCATATTTTATATATACAAGTAACACACACACACACATATATATATATATATATATATATATATATATATATATATATATATATATATATATATATATTAACATATCTAATTATTTTATCTTCTAATTTCCAACTTTTTTAGTTAAGTCACGTTTATCGTTGAGTAGGAAACGATCACTCAAAAACTATTCTAGGTAATTAAGTTCCGATTGCAACATCACTTGGAATAATGTTTTCCCGACTATGAAACGTTTTTAGAATGAAATTTATTAAATTAGATTTGTTTCTAGATAATAAAGTAACACGGATATGCGTACTAAAAAGCTTCTTTGTGAAATAAAATAAAACTTCACCGAAAAAATATACATACATACATATATATATATATATATATATATATATATATATATATATATATATATATATATATATATATATATATATATATATCTGTAAATTAACCAAAACAATTCTGAAAAGAAATTGTCCCTGAAAATAAAAATAAAATAAACATTGGCAAATAAAAACGAATAATGCTTAAATATTAAAAAAAAATTACCAAATTAGTTTCAAAACAATTACAAAAAATGTTAAAAATAAAACAGCACGAGCAAGGATGAGCCTTGTTGAGCATTTATTTTAATAAGAATGTATTTATATTAAGTATGTTTTGCCTTTTATTTTTTTGTTAGTGAATTGGTAACATTATTTTATTCCCTTGAATATATAATAATAATAATAATAATAATAAAAGGCTTAGCGAACCCGAAGTTTCGATGCCGATACCACCAATCGCGGCCTACAAACCTCGGTCCACCGATTACCGTCCAAACCCAAATCCGTTAGATCACCCTTAACACAATCCTCCCACCTACGTTTCGGTCTACCCCTCGGACGTTTACCAGTCGGCTCAGCGTTTATTAACTTGTTAGGAATTCGTTCGTTACTGAGTCCAACAACTTTCCAAGCCCATTTAAACCAATATCACTTCGATTATATTAACAGGGTGCATGCTCAGAAATTCCGCGTTTGTAACCTCCTGAATTCTACAGTTGACTCATCCTTTTTCGGACCAAATATTTTACGCAATACCTTATTCTCGAAGATCTTAAGGCGTTGTTCGTCCTTCAAGGTTAGCGGTCACGTTTCACACCCGTACAGAACTGTAGGCAAGATAATAGTTTTGTATATTCTAAGTTTTAAGTTTCTGGACAAAATGCGCGACCTAAGTAATGTTGATACCGAAAAATAACAAGCATTTCCCATCTTTAACCGCGCCTTTATTTACTCTTGAATTTCGTTTTTTCTAATAATCATAGACCCCAAATACTAAAATTTCTCAACGTGTTCAAATCTATTTTCTCCTATATTTATATCATCAAAATCGCCCCTGTTTATAATAATGAATATCGCCCCTGAATATATAATAATTATTCATTTTAATTTGTCAATGTTGGTTTTATTCTTATTTTCAGAGACAGTTTCTTATCGTATTAAATTGTAACAGAATTGTTTCTGTTAATTTATATTTGTTTTTTTTGTAAACTTTTGGTTTATTTTACAAATAGGCGTTTCATTTTGTATTTCCGAGTTATTTTATTGTCTAGAAACAAATCGAATTTAAAAAATTCCATTCTAAAAACCCTTCATAGTCGGGAAAACATTATTCCAAGCGATGGTGTAACTTACCTTGAATAGTTTTTGAGTTATCGTTTCCTACTCAACGATAAAAGTGACTTAACTAAAAATATTGTAAATTAGAAGATAAAATAATGAGATATGTGAAGATATATATATATATATATATATATATATATATATATATATATATATATATATATATATATATATATATATATCTGTGTGTGTGTGTGTGTGTTAGTTGTATATATAAAATATGCAGAATGGTTTTAATATTAATTATAACGTATTAAATTGTAACAGAATTGTTTCTGTTAATTTATAGATTTTTTTTTGTAATTTTTTGGTTTATTTTACAAATAGGCGTTTTATTTTGTATTTCCGAGTTATTTTATTGTCTAGAAACAAATCGAATTTAATAAATTTCATTCCCAAAACACTTCAAATTCGGGAAAACCAGATTCCGCACTACACTATTTGGCAAATCAAGTGTTGATTATAGATCAATCTAAGAAGAAATCTCTAATTCATTTATATGGAATTAAAGCCTAATAAAAGGAGAAGTTTTCTTAGAAGCGGCATTTCTGTAGCTCAGAAGGTGGCGTGCATTCACAAGTAAAGAGTGATTTAAAAAAAAAAATAAAACGTTTTAATACTGTTCCCCTTTCTCCCCTCCCCCGAAAGCCCCCTTACAACGAATTTAGCTACGCCCAAAAATATTAAAGGTAATTTTATATACTTTAAGATGGGGCCATTTGAACTAAATTACCTTTAAGTGATTAGTGGAAAACTAAACTTAAATTTCCTGTTTTTCTGTGTGGGATCAGACCATGGTCCATATGAACTGTTTCGTTTCTCTTGAAATCTAATCTGCCCTGCTTAGAATTTTCCAAAAAGTAATTTTTAAGAATTTTATATCACGGGAATTGGAAAACTTGTTTTTTATTTTTGAACCGTTAAAATTACAGTAAATGCAATAATTTTCTAAGCTTTAATGTCTTAAAATAATATTATAATATTTATTCCTAGAAATTATTTTACTTGTTAAAAACGCAGTACTCGTGCTTAGCAGGGCAGTAAATATTATATTATAATATTAATCTCTTTAAATATTTCCCGTTACTTAAAGAACACCCTGCGTAGATATTTTAAGAGGACACTGTATCCTAGGATTAATGTTCTCTTTTTATTTTATTCTGTTCTGTCTATAGTATCTTTATATATAGCTAAATATTATTTCGTATATATCACTTCTTAATGTACATAATTATGCCACATAGACTTTTCCAGTTCTTAAACACTCCGTTAATAGTTGATTATTTATTAATTTTTAAAAATGAGAGACATTAAGCGTTCATTGTAAGTAAATAAATGGGTACAATCAAACACGAGTTCTGATTAAAAGTTACCTTTTTTTACCTTAAAAGTACCCTCTGAATGGACCTTCTTATTTTTCCCCCTCCAGAAGCTAGGGTTATTTTCCCAATTTTGTAACAAAATAAACATTCAATGTCCGTATAATGTTATCTTCAAAAACAGAATGAGGTCTGGTAGGAGAATTTTTTTTCCCTGCAGTCAGCAGTCCTTGAACGAAAGGGAATAACAAAACCAGAGCAGTATTTCACGATCAAAGACAATGCGGTAAAAGTCTACACTGCAGAGAAAAAATCATTTGTACTAGGAATAACATAGTTTTTTTCTCGTGGAAAAATGGCGCATCCTTCTCATATTTTTTTTTTTTTTTAATTTGTACTTCATATAGATTGAACTATAAAATATTTTCTAATTAATTATTTGAGATTTTCAAAGAAAATATATATACAAGTACAAGTTAACTATTTTTATAATGTTAGCTACTAACAGAAAAAATGCAACTTTAAAATAATTTATAAAAATTGATATAATATTGACTATTAATTATGAATGATATTTTATTTGTATGCTACATCTTATGAACAGTGTATGAAACACTTAAGGGCTTAGATGTAATCCAAATTGTAATCCAAAGGAAGTAATTAGGAAGTAATATTATATATAAATATATATATATATATATATATATATATATATATATATATATATATATATATATATATATATATATATATTATTTATGTGTGTTTGTGTGTAGATATAAATACGTGCTTGTGTGTTTGTTTGTTACATACATACATACATACATACATACACACATATATATATATATATATGTATGTTTGTACAACAAACATACACACACAAGCACATATTTATATCTACACACAAACACACATAAATATATATATATATATATATATATATATATATATACACACACATATATATATATATATATATATATATATATATATATATATATATATATATATATATTCCTAAAACGTTCATAAACGCTGAGCCGACTGGTAAACGTCCGATGGGTAGACCGAAACGTTGGTGGGAGGATTGTGTTAAGGACGATCTAATGGATTTGGGTTTGGACGGTTGTCGGTAGACCGAGGTTTGTATACAGCGATTGGTGGTATCGGCATCGAATCTTCGGGTTCGCTAAGCCTATTATTATTATGTATAAAGGTGGGCTAAGTGTAGTAAACCCTTTGGACGAGCACAAGACATTTAATTTCATTCTCGTCATATATGCCGATATGGTTCAGTATAAAAAAAGGTAAATTATATGAGTATATAAGTAAGTTATAAAATCTTTAAGATTCTTGACTGGCAAGTTACTAAAAGTAATTGACCTTTTATTTCTCCGCTGTTTCACGAGATTTTAATACGAAAAATTAAAATGAAACGTCACAGATTTTTTGTTTATTACCATTTTTAAACATAGATAAATAGTATGTTCAGGTTTCGCGAAACCAGAGGTTTTCGATGCTGATACAACCTACAATCGCCTACTCCCTTCTCTCGAGTGAAACTCGCCAAAATCCTCTTGTCTACGTCACGGACATTTATTCCACAGTTGAGTGCTAAGAATTTTATTTAATATAAAACATTACAGTGATTGTTGCATAGAGTTTGACTGTAAAGTGGTATTTTTTTTACGAGTGCCAGATATTTTGTTACCATATATCTACATTGGTTGGTGCATACCGCATTAGACAGTCGCGAAATGTACAATCATTAACATCTGTTGATCTACTGTTCTAAATATTTTAAAAATTGCATTGATTTTTATTAAAAATTATATCAAAGGATTTATGTGCGTCGTTGAAGTTGAAAAAAAAAAAAATTTGTGAATAGAACAGAATATTTTGTTGATGTAATTAACTCAGGAGGCCAAATACGAACCGGCACATATGTTATTACTGTGTCTGCATTTAAAATTTAAATAAGAAGAGGTAGTTGAGGATGAAAGGGATTCACTCTTCATCAAGTCAAACAAAAATGCAAAACATGGATTAAAGCTCAAACCAATCTAAACTTTTTTTTTGGTTTACGTCAGCAACCTATTGCATGGTTGGCCATTAGATTGGCCTATGCACGGATATTGGACCACTAGTTTAATTACAATATGTATACGTTTTTTTAAAGAGTGAACGTCACACAAAGGATGCATAAACAACTCAATAAATTCAGGTCGACATCTACTGTAAAAAAAAAAAACTTCCATGTTTGAAGTTTAGCAGATAATTTCATACCTTCAGATATCTTTACCAATCAGAAATTATTTATATTTACTAAAAATATTTATTTACAATACAGACGTACAAAGGGACATAAACGGGCAGATGGATTATAAAAAGGGAACGAGAGAGATCAGAAAGCGAAAAGGTTGGGCCATTAAATGATGAAGGGAAAAGATAAATCGGAAGTGGGCACAGAGATAGAAGAAGCAAAGTCCTTGGGCACAATGTGTGCTCTCGGCACAAAGGAAACTAATGATCCTGCTAAAATAAAAACAACGCATGAGGATATTCTTCAGGAAATAAACGAGTGCATGCTCGCGTGTGTACATGCCCTTCTCTATAGAAATATACGACATTACACATGTAGGCCACTCTCCGTCCTCCATCGCGGTCCAATGAACAATCGAAGAAAACGTTATTTTCGGCCGAGAAGAAAATAACAAGAACAATACGGGAGGGAGGGGGGGGGGGGGGGGGAGAGGAGTAGGGTCGCTGAGCAATGCGCCGCCAAATCGAAAAACGAAAACGCTGAGAGTGTAAAAAAAAGTCTCACATTCAATTCTATACTTCCGAAAATCGTCGTCAAAAAACAAGCCAAACAAATTTATGAATTGTATTCATCTAAATTTGATGTTTAATCCAAGGATTTCCATACACAATCATACCTAATTGTAAGTTTGCTTCCTAAATGAATATTTCCTGAACCTGAAATGAACCAAAGATAAAAACATAAGTAAAAACCAATATTATATTTTTTAATATTTAACTATTCATTTAACTTAGACCAAGGTTTATATTTTCAAGACCCATTTTCATCAAAATTCATATGAAAGGAAACACGGACTAGAAATTTTTCAGCGCAATTTTAGATTTTAAATAAAATTCATTATTCACTTAAAAAGTAATCCATTATACAAACACTAGAATCCCTCGCTAAATATTTTTATTGCTATACGCAATATTAGGACATTAATTCATCAAAAAGGTTGTGTGAACCATAAAATTAATTGTTGATATTAACGAAAATATATTAACCATGCATTCATCTAGGCTTTAGTTTATGTCCAAGGATTTCCACACAACCATACTATAAGCTTGCTCTCTACATAAATTTATCTTAATCTTGGATTAAACTATAGAAAAAATAAAAGTAAAAATTAATACTATACTTTCATAATCATGTTTATAAAATTTAGACGTTTTAATTTTCAGCGCAAATGGAGAATGGATGCTCATAAGACAAAAAACATTTATGTACAAAAAATGTTACAGTTTAAAGAACGGATGTTAACTACAACATACTCACAGTGCGCTCATCTAGACCTGATTAAAATATTTATAATTACTTCATAGGTAGTATTTTTTTTTTTTTAATTTTAGTATATCTTATTATTTTAGAACATAAATATTTTTTTTTAAATTAGCAGTGGATATCTACATTTTTGACAGTGTTATTTTATTTATTTATTTTATTTTTTTTTTGGTTAGGTTTAGTTAGGGATAGGGAAAATAAAACAAAACATCCAGATTGTAAATTATTTATTATTTAGCTGACGTTTCGGCCCAACTATTTTTAGAGCTACGACAAAGATATGAAATAAACTGGACGGAGAAGGATATAGGAAAAAACTGAAGGAAATCAAGGCTCTTGTGGGAAAGACAAAAGAGTCGCATGGACAGGAGAAAGAAAACAAAAGCGCGCAGAGTTTATATATAATGAGCATATATATATATATATATATATATATATATATATATATATATATAAAAGCATATATATAATGAGGGAAAAATGGAAGGAAAGAAAAAAACAAAAACAGGAGAAGAACCAAAAATTATGATATTCGCGTGGTCTCTAAAGCCGTTCCGTGGGAAAAAACCGATATAAATCGAAAAAAAAAAAAAAAATATATATATATATATATATATATATATATATATATATATATATATATATATATATATATATATATAAAGCGTAGGATGAGCTCTCAGAAATTGAAGAGTTCTCACCAACAGCAGTATTTCGAGATAGTCTGTCACACAGAAACTGAGGGGCATCCAATAATAATAGAGTGCTCGAGGAAGGACTGAGGGCAAAGTTATTGAAAGGTTTTTATAAAATGAAAAAAAAAATAGGGAATTGAAATAAATAGGCTATTTTATACATAAAATTAGATGAATAAATGTAGTAACTGTTTAATAAGTGAAGAAGTAATATAAATGAAAACGAAAGGAGAAATGAAAAAGGTAGACTATTCTATTTAGATAAGTGCATATTGTACGTAAATAATGTGTTAACATGATACATAAATAATGGATGTGGCATAAGTATTTATAATAATAAAAAGAATATTAAAAAAGTACTGTATTTTTTTTAATGTTTACAAGCCGTAATTATTTTTAACATAAAAAGAAAAGTACATTACTCCATTAACTAATGAGAAAGATATGTAAATATAATGAATTTTCAAAATGATTTTTTAGTAAAAGAAAAATAAGCCCAAATAAACAACAAAATTTGTACATTCATAAAACTTGGGTCATGACTTCGTCTTAGTAATAGGAATCCCGATCTGCTGAGCCCGCAAGAATTGTGGAGGGACGACCCCGTCTGGAGGCGTTGAAATGGGGGCGGGATATTTGCAAAATAATTTGCACAACGCAAGCTGAGTAATCGTTTTTTCTAGTTCTATTGTTTCTGAATGGAATAAGACCCATAGTTTAAGCTTTGTGTTTTTAAAATAGTCGCATTTTTTTTTTTTTTTTTACAGGAAGCGATCACTAAAAAACCATTCAAGGTAGTTAAGTTCCAATCGCACCATCTTAAAGAAGACAAAATTTTCATTTAAAAATATAGTTTGGCATAACTAAGGGGGGCTTCCAAGCGGACAAATGGCGAAAAGCTTTATTTATTTTTTTAAATCACACTTTACATGTGAAAAATGTTTTTATCAGCTCCCTGCTGGGCTAAAGATACCACACTTCAGGGGCGTTAACTAGCAGGTGGCAAGATGGCAAATGCTATACATACAATAAAATATAATCTCAAATTGTATTTATATGTAATAGTACAATATATGCATTCTGTATTACAGAATTTACATATAAATAAATACTATAATAAATAATAATATAAATAAATAAATAATATATAATAATATAATAGTATAATATACATTGTAGTATTATGTATAACACACAGCCACATCCACCACCCAACACAGGGGGCCTCAAAACGAGGTTGCCACCGGACTCCAAATTCAAACTAACGCTACGGCCCCACTTCTAGGAAAACTTCTGCTTTTACTAAGCTTTAATTTCGTATTAGCTTTACAAATGTATATTATACTTCATACTACTACATACTACATACTACATACTACATACTACATACTACATACTACTTACTACTCTTATTTCCGGAAAGCTGTATTCAACGTGAGAAAACACTTCTCCTTTAGTTAATTATCAAGCCCTGTCAGACTATTTCAATGTTCATCAGACCTATCCCCCGACAGATCATTTGCATTGATACAACGAGTTTAATCAAAATCTTTAGTGTTCTTTTCGAGAAAAGTGTAAAAAAAAAAGAAGTATAAAACCGAGGCTCTCCCGGTAAGTCGATTTTACTGAGAAAATGTCTGTAACATCCTAAATATATATCTACCATAAATACATAATTTCAGTTTCGCAAATCCTTTCGTTTTTGAGATAGACTATTATTTGGCCTCAGAAGACCCTAGAACATGTATTTCCGTTGAAAACTCGGATTCGAAATTTTTCACAATCGCAATTATTTCCCCTTAGTTTTTTTTTATATATAAGTAAGTGAATGTAAAAAATCATGGAAATAAACGTATTTCTACAATTATATATACTCCCCCCCCCAATATTTTCTAATAGCTTTTGGTATTCATTTATTAAAAAATAATATTGAAATTACTGTTCCGAGTTGAAGAATATAGATGATACGGATAACTTTTTTGAAAAATTATAAGACTAAAATTATAAAGCATTTTGGTGAGAGTGTCACTTTGTATTCCGGGGAGGCATGGAAGCTAAAAGATAGCTACTTAAAAAGATTGCTCTCTTTGGAAATGGATTATTGGGGACGTGATTCCTGCCTTTCAAGACTTCCCTGAATTCCAAATCCCATCGTTAGGCAAGAACTGAAACAAGGAAAGACCATCCTCTTTGTCATTGAAACAAAATATTCCTGACGGCAAGAGCTTATCAAAGAAGTACTAGACCGACTTGGTACAAATTAGTTAATATTTTTTAAGCATTGATAAAATAAAAAAAGATTTATTTTATAAAAACGATACATGTAATATGTTGATTATGTAAATATTACGAACAAAATTCCCTGCGTGAACTCCTTGTCATGCCCAGGAAAATATTTCCTACTAACTCAATCCAGATCTTATCCGAGAGCGTGCAATAGCCGAGGAAATATACGGTTATGTCCAGTGATAATAGAAGCTGGCACTCCGGAACAGCGGCGCAGGAGTAGGATTCACTAGAAGTTATTACCTCCGAGTGATGGACTCTCTGCTCCGGAGAACTAAGTCCTAATATGAAGTAATTGTTCAAATCATTGTAAAATATTTAAACTTGACCTAATAAACGCGTTTCTAAGTTATCTAAATTTTAATGAAATTAAAAAAAAAATCCTCAATTTTATTTTACACCATATATCCAACATTTAGTTTTAAATTTATTAAATTCTTTATTATGAGCATTGATTTCGAATATAAGAGTAGCACGAATTACTATTGAATGGGATACCAGTTGTTATCTATTTTTAACGTAATATTTACAAAATCAACATATTACATACTATAAAAAAACTGTATTATTTAACCTGATATGTAATAATTTTTCGTCAGGTCAAAAGTATGTACTTGGGCCAGATTTTATTTGTTCCCGTTATTCATCAATCAAAATATTTATTATTCGGTCCCTATATGGTTAATTACACAGGCCAACAAAAAAAATTTTTTTGAAAACTTTTTTAACTTTAATAGTTGATCTTTATAGATTTTTTATGTGCTGAATCTAAATCTGGCCTTAGTTTTTTTGTATCACCCATAGTTTTCCAGCAATATGCTTTGTATTATATAGTATAAACCCCTAAACGGTATACGGGGGAATTAATGAAACATTATGTTACATCATAAGCGTGGTTTGTATTTACAGTGGCTACTTAAAACAGTGATATAATGTGCTAATACAGGTTTCACTTGTCAACTGGAATTGGTCTATACTTCCTTTCTCTTTTTTTCTTTGAAGCTTCTTGTGTAGCTTTTTCTACGATGAGTCGCTTGTTGAACTTCTCGTTGAAGTGACCAACAGTAGTCCCCCATCATGTTGGTCTTCCAGCGGTCCTGATAGCGTTTTTCCATCACTTTAACGTCCTGGTGAAAACGCTCACCTTGCTCCTCACTAACATCTCCCAAATTGTCCAGGAAGTAATCAAAGTAGCTGTCCAAAAGTGAACTTTCAGGCTTATCAAACATCCTAACTTTTTAAACTTCTGTAACATGTTAGCTACAATAGAAACATCCTCTGGTTCTTTTTCATTTGCCAAGAACTTTGTAACGCCTGCTTGAATGATACCCATGCTTCTTTCTCATTTAAGGTCATCGTGGATTCAAATTTAACATCAAACATCATTTTTCTAATACGTCTTTGTCAGGTCCGACAAAGACGCCTTTTTAGTTTAGCTTCTAAAAGGCGTGGAAACTTTAGGGAGAGATACTTGAAACATGGCCCATCTTTAGGCAAAGCCTTTACAAATTGTTTCATGAGGCCTAACTTTATATACAGAGGTGGTAGAAGCACTTTTTTTGGATCTACGAAGTTTTTGCGTAGAATGTTGTTCTCACCAGGTTTTAAAGACTTCCTCACAGGCCAGTTCTTTCTGCATAAATGTTGATCCCTAGCCCTATTGTCCCATTCACACAAGAAACAGAAATTTGGTAAAACCACCTTGCTGACCAAGGAACATGCATGTTATTTTTAAATCACCAAATATCATCCAACCATGAGCAGAATAGCCTATTCGATTTAACACTATTTCTAGGTTTTCATAGTTTTCTTTCATATGTACACAATGACCAACAGCAATAGATGCGTACATGTTACCATTGTGTAATAAAACAGCCTTTAAACTAGTTTTCGACGAATCAATAAACAATCTCAAGTCATCCTTTTTGCATTCAATACCAAGCTCATTCATCACACCGGGAATGTCTGAGCAGTATACTAAATCACCTTCTTGTTCAAAAAACTTGGAAAATTGTTGCTCTCTCTTCCTGTACACATAAATTCTGGTCCCAACCGCCAACAAGTTCTTTTCTTTTAGTCAAGAGCCAAGCAATTCAGCTTTTTCTTTCGTTAAGCCAAGATCCCTAACCAAGTCGTTAAGCTCGATTTGAGTAAACGGTTTAGGCTCTACATTTTCTGTAAAACATTGGAATTCTTCACCATCTTGTTCATCTAACTCCGATAGTACATCAAAAAATACTTCCGTTGAAATAGAATTTAAATCATCTGGTTCAGGGACCGGTAAATCTACACCGTGCCCTATTGGTCGGATGGCAGACGGAAGGTTAGGGTAGTTTTATTACCTTCTTGTTTTTGAGTTAAGACCAGTAATATGGACACTGCAAAAGTAGAAATCATCGGGATGATTTATTGGCTCCCTCCTTATCACAGGAACAGCAAATTTAAAGTTTCTTTTCTCCTTTTTTGATCATTTTCTTAGATCTTCGACACATACATAACATACCTTATTGATCCGCCCGAAAGCCCCTTTACAATGGATTTAGTTAAGCTAAACTTAAGGCCTTAAAGAGAATTTTGTCTAATTTGCGATGGTACAATTGGAACTTAATGACCTTGAATAGTCTTTGAACGATAGCTTCCTATTCAACAAAAAACGTCCACTTAAAAAAACACAACACTTAAATTTCCTATGTAAAATCGGACCACGAAACATACGAACTAGTTTATTGTTCTTGAGGTCTACCATCACCCCTTTAAATATTTCTGGTCATTTCTGGGACACCCTGGATATTTATATTTAATGATTTAAAATAATTTTATAATAAGATAAAAATATTATTTTGTTTATAGATATTATACACAATATTTTAATTATAATAGCCTTCAAATATATTTTATATTAATAAATTTCATTGTGTATGAAATTAATTTGCCTTTGTTTTAAAGGAATACATTGTATAATAATAAAACGAAAAACAGTGCATAGCTATATCATATATCTCCCATTGTATTTTGCCGTTGTAGCACTGGAGAAGGCCGACAAATTAGGGTGAAATGTCGGCACACATTAAATTGGTAGTAGGGTATTATAATTCACTTGGTCTATCCGCCTAATAATAGATTTTTAAAAATACTAAGTTAGGTTTTATATACTTTTGTACACACTTTATTATTACACAGCTCAGTTAGTATTTGAGCAGAGATAAAAAATGGTCTGACTCGAATTCTTAAAAAAAAAAAAAAAAAAAAAAAAAAAAAATGAATAATCAAATATTTAACAAAATAACTATTTTTTTAAATGAGAGCCTTTAAAAATGGTAAGTTTTGAAATAAGAAAAATATATAAAAATGTTAAAAGTACGGGTCTTAAAGCAACTTAAGTACTAGAGAAGATTATATACATTATATAGACTAGATCTGATGAGCACTTGAATACATCAGACCCTGGCTACTGCTGTTCTGTACGGTATTCTTTGATAATATATTCTCTGTAACTCTAAGAGTTTATAATAACGTCGTCAGAAGTCGAAAATCATCGCTATGAAGATGTAGTAAACGCGTATAGTTGAGTAAATCTGGGTTGACCAGCCTTCAGTAGGGGCGAGTTCGAAGCTCCTCGACCATAACATTACAAAATAATGGCAATGTCAAATAAAAAATGAAAGTTGTTTGGAACGTAAAAAAACGGTGGTAAAACAATAGCGAATTACAGGGAGAATTCAGGAATTTAAAAAAAATAAAAAATAACGTGACAACTGAAAGGCCTAAAAAATGACGAGGCGATGAACCGGACGTGCGCGCTATCGTTTTAAAAAGGTCACAAAAAGCCTTTTTCTCTGCGGAATGAATATAAAAAAAATGTTCTACGTATTACTCGAATTCTTGGGTCACCAAAACTTTTTTTTCATAGCCCCTTCAGTGTTGAGTTCTTCACGTTGGACTGTATTTGACGTCTGGCGTGGGTGGTGAGCCACACACAATTTCTCACAACTCAATATAGGTTTTATAAAGTGGGCGATACCTTTTAGCTACTCGGATATCCTCAGAAAGGATATATTTCTGTATATAAATATTCGTATTTTAATACAACTTAGGGGATAGCACAACATAAAACTCTTGAAATTCTTCGCAACGATCTGCGGGTGTATTACCTATGACCTTAACAGCAAAGTTAAGCATTAATTTTATATAAATATATATTATTATTATATATATATATATATATATATATATATATATATATATATATATATATATATATATATATATATATATATATATATATTATTTTTTCATAGACACGGCACTTAATAGCAGGTGAGCGACAACAGTTTCTCTGTTGATTCTTGTACAACAAGCCTATGGCCATTCATAGTTGGAAAATGCATGTCGCTGGGGTGGAAAGTGGGGCCTAAGTGAATGGGACCCGGACCCCAAGTCCATGATCGTCTGTATCTCAGCAACTAATAATCGGATTTATACCATTTTTTCATCCATATTGTTCATGTTTTATTTTCTCAAAACGTACATAGGGGTATTTGAACTTTAAAATCGGACAAAAGTCCAAACCAGGAAGTGAAAAACACCGTTAAACCCATCATTCTTTAAGCTTGATAACCGGATCATCAAACTGTAATCCAATAGCATTCCCCCACTCATCACTCTTCTGATAAAGTCAATCGGAACTCAGACTTAGTCAGAATTCCTAGTCTCATAATCATCAGTGGTTTCATCCGTGGTAGTTGTTTCAAATACTAAATGGTGTATATTTTTTTAAATATTCTATTTATTTACTATTGAAACTGCTCGTTTAAGAACCATTATACGAAGACAATTTGGGTAATTCTATTTGGTTAATTACTGTCATCGGACAAAGGTGTTAGTGTTAATGTGCCGGACTTCGCCGGATTAAATTTTGATTAAAAAAAAACTTTAGGCCAGTATTGATCATATTATACGCAAAAAAAAATCTTCCGCCTTCTTCTGTCAATTGGTTTTTTTATTAATTCAAATATAATGAGAAAAGAATATAATTATTTCAACATGGAAATTTTTTTTTTCTCCTAGATTCTATTCAAACTGTCCTTAAATTCACTTGGTGAGAATTATATGGCATTCTGAAAGAATTTCGAGGAATGAAAATTAATCAACAGTTCTTATTAATGCAAGAAACTTAACGCAATTACTAAATGCCAATTACAATGCTTTCCTTACCCCTTGTGGCAGCGGTAAAAACCGCTTCAGATAATTTTGTCCGTTTCTAAGGCTCGGAGTATTTGAGTATATAGGCAACGTTCCTGAAGTACAATTTTATATGAAATCAAGGTTTTCGGTACATAACTCATTTCAAATTGAAATAGTAAGAAAAATGGAGATAACGAGGGGTAGATCAGAAACATTTTGTCTTTATCAGCTTGATTAAACTAATAATTGAAGAAAAATAGTAGTTTTACCTAGAAGCCTAAAGGTGTCTAGATTTAAATTGAAAAACATGTAATACATTGTCGCTTGTATTTATTTGACAAAACATATGATCATTTTGAAAATTTGGATATTTTTTTTTATTATAATCCATTTGTGTGGCCTATTCCGGATGAGAGATAGTATTATTAGTAAATAAAAAAAAATCTTGATATTGATTGCATTTAATAAAGTATTGTGCAAAAACATATAAATATTTAAATAAGTATCTAATGCATACGTTAATATACGTACGTAAAATGAAAAGGTTTTTTAATGTTTGATTTATTTAAAATATGTAATTAGAAATTTTGAAGCTTGTTTTCCGGTTTTTTTTTCCGGCCGCGATGCTTTTATTATTAATACATCGGGAGGGGTAGCCTCGTTAAACTGTTCAAGGAAATTAAAAGTAACCTGCAATAAAACCGCATGTTACTGACAATAAATCAATTTTCATTAATTAATTAATTAATTAATTCATTAATAATTCATTTTACGTTATTGATAATTAACTCAGCTAACTCCGAACAGCCTTTAATTGAAACGGATAAAAACAATTGCAAACATATCACATAAAAAACTGAAAGTAACCTTTTCCTGTTGCAACATGATAACTAACAATAATGACCAATTTAAATTTTTTTTTGTTTGCAGTATAATTGGTTTTTTTATAGGAGATGCCGTGTAACTCACAATTTAATTTACATATTATGATTGATGATATCAACATTTTCATTTTAATAAAATGGTTAACACTTAAATTTAAATGGAAAAAATGTATTTATAAATATGTCTTGCAATAGATTAATATTTATGCTGTGGATATAGCAACCTAATGAATTTGGGTAATATAGTTTAAATATAAATAATTTCTCCCTCTATTTCTTCTGAGCTTAGCGTTTATAACGGCTTTCATTTAAAAATAATTATTTGGGTACATTTTTCCTTTACTTTATTTTTATTAAATTACGAGCCAAAATATTTTGTTGATGTTGAAATTCTGGCCGAGATGTGTAATACAAATATGTATAAAAAAAAAATAATAATTACATTATATAAAAGCTAACCAAGTGTTTTTATTTTGTTTTTGAAAGTTTTAGGTGGGCGGTCAAAACTAAAGCAAAAATATTACAAAACTGTTTATATAGCCATTCGAACGTAGGCAAAGGTGCCGAAAGGTCGGCCCACAATTTAGGCTTTTTTCAGGGCTACAAAGACCGGATAGAAGAATTTTAGCCAATGGCTGAGGTACTTCGACTGAATCTAAAATGTTTAAAATAATATGTACATAAAAATATATATTTTATATAATAACTGAACAGAGTGCAGGACAAGGTTTTTATTTGCAATTAAAAAAAAAAATTTTTTTTGTAAATATTAAATAATTTTATCCAAGTGGAAAAAATGAAATTACACAATTTCGTTATAGTTTTTGTTAACTAATAATATGTGTGTGATTGTATATTTAAGTAATTACTTTCCTTTTATAGATCAACACAACCGATAAATCAGATTAGATGGACGTGCATCCGGTCACGAAGGTGGGGGATTTGCTTCTACTGTAGATACTTCTTTTGTACACCAACATAAATTCTTAGCATTTATATATATGTGTGTGTATATATATATATATATATATATATATATATATATATATATATATATATATATATATAATAGTAAATAAATTAAATATAAACGGGTAAAGACTGCAAACAGTTAGAAAAAATATATTATACAATAGTAAGACAATAAGGCCACCGTTGTCTCGAAAATATATATTAATTTCAATACATTAATTCATATATCATCCAAATTTTCGCCTATTCAGGCATCATCAGGGATTAGTACATTTGTTCAAATGATCGCGATGGTGTACATTTGAAACATAATAATCATAGAAAGGAGTTACCAGCCAGACACAAAGGGAAAGTAAAAACCTTGAAATAATCTGTCATAACAGCACAAACACAAAAATCAAAAGCAAGAAGAGCTGAAATTAATAATTACATAAAAATCGTCCAGGATAACCATACATAACCTCCCTAAGAAGGAGAGCTCCCTAAGGAGCCAACATTAAAATTATTTCAACAATCTCAAAGTTCAAAAAATTACTGAAGATCACGAACAATTTTCCACTGAACCACTAAAAAACATTGCGACAAAATCAATATTCATTTAAGAAGATTTAAAATTACTCTTATCTAAAAATTTATAAAACTGGAACTCAAACTCATCACATTAGATTTATAATACCTATAGTTTCGGAGAAAAAAATGCGTCTGTTTTAAAATTTACCACATTATTTACATTTTCAGAAATATATATAAATAAAAGTTTCTAATTATTTTAATTTTTGATCTGAGCTTTCCCTATGTAAAATGACACCCTGAGAATCCTTTTTGAAAGTCAAAACTATGTTCGAGTTCAAAAACATGCTTTGCCAGAGCGGTTTTTGGTTCTTTTGTTTCTTTGTTTATTTTTGTATCCGGTGCAAAGAATTGTTATGCTAGTTTAGTCTTTTATTTAGATTTTGAGAGGTCATGCCAACATAGGAATTTGGGCAATGTAGGCAATTAATTTTTATAAATTAAATCAGAGTTTAAATTTGTATATATTTTATCCTTGGGTGGGGTTAATATTTGGTTTAGTTTATTTGAAGGTTTGTAAACGATTTTTATTTCTTGTGTACCGTACTCAACAAAGGTTTTCTTGAGTGATTCAGATAAATGTTTTATACAAGTAAGATGTCTCTATCTTGGGTATAATGGGTAATTAGGCATTTGTTAATTTGGAATTCTGGGTTTATCTGCATTACCTAAGATTTTAAATCATATTTTAAATAAACAATAAAATTAGATGCTACAAATGCATTATAATTATCAGATTTTCATTTAGGGAATAAACAATACAAAGAATTAAGGTCTGTATTCACGAAGGCTTTGTCAGAATTTTGAAATCGGCGAGGAATGAGATAATATTGTCAGAAAAATTATTGAATTCGTGTACAGACAGGCCCGAGCAGTGGTGAGTAATGGACCCATAATTGATTGATGATGTCACTTGACAAGAAGTAATAACAAATAGAGACAGAAGAAAACTGTGCTTACCCCTTCACAGTATTATAAAACTTCGATAATTTTTGTCCAGTTCGTGTACTCGATTCGTACAAACTTCGGAAAGCTATAAGTTGCCTCAGGGAAACTTATGGGCGGAACTGAAATGGAATCTGAATATTTTGTTAACAATTTTAAACAACCGAATATTCTTTGCACAATCTCATGGAAATTAGATAAAATAATAGCAGTAAACGGAATAAAATCAGTTCTCAGTAAATGCAAAACGATGAAAACCAGGATTGAGTGCAATATGAAATGAATTTAAATATATATACAGGGTGTTCAAGACTCGATTCACCCCCCCTCCTCTCCCCCGCTCTCAAGATCCGCAATTTTTGGAATTTAGGAGTGAAACTTTGTAGGGTACAACTGCGTCGCCTGAAGTTTCCTTTGAGCTCATATTCAACCTCCTAACTTTTTTCATTACCTCTCCAGCGCACATAACTCTAGAATTTTCAATAGAATGGGGTATGTTTTATGACGGATTCTAATTGAAAATCGAATTCTAAAGCGATTTTATATTGATAAAAATACCGATCCGACGCTTCGGCAAGGAGCAAATAAAAAAAAAAAACGCAACAAATCAGATTTATTTTAGAAAAATTTTAATTTTCCTCCAAAAGAAAGCCTTTTATCGAAATTCCAACATAATTAACGATGTAGAGAATTAAATTAGCTATAAAATTAACTCACGTACACAGCCACACCATAAGCATTTACTGAGAAAATTCATTTTTTTCTGGAAAGGGAGTAGAATTCCCAAGTGTGGTATGTGTTTGATTATTACCGTTTCTTTTTTTCCAAGATGGCCTGTCATTACCGCTCGTTGCACCGATCTAAGAAAAGCAGGACCGTGATATGTTAGGCTCTATTCCTCGATGAAGGCTTGATAATAATTTTCCTTTATTAAACTTCCTTTGCTTTTCGGTGCGAACGGCGCGGAAAAATTTCGAAGAACAAAAATTGTATTATTTTTATTGTGCTGTGAGAAGCGGTCATCAAACACACACCACACTTGAGAATTCGATTCCGGCCTTTTCAGAAAAATAAAAATTTGAGCTTATGTCCGAACAGGATTATCTTAGTTAATACTTAACTAGGCCTCTGTACGCGAGTTTATTTTATAGATAATTCAATTAGCTACAAAATTTATTTTGGAGGTATTTTTTATAAAAGGCTTCCTTTTGGAGTAAAGTTAAAATTTGTCTGAAAAATCTAATTTATTTCTGGTTATTTGTGATTGCGCCTAACCTAAGCGTCGGATCGATATTTTCACCAATATAAAAAAAAAAATCAACCGCCAGGTTTTTTTTTCCCCAATTAAGGGTACTCACTTTATGGAGACTGGATGATCTGGAGATCATCTAGTTTCTATAAAGTGGGAGGATCTCCCGATCCCACAGGGTCGATCCACGGCTGATAACAGAATAAATAATTATCTCCCTCAGCCGATCTCGAACCCGAGACCAGGAGCATGGTAAGACAGTGCCTTACCACTGAGCTACTGCGCTCCCCTTCACCAATATAGCATCGCTTTAGAATTTGATTTTCTATAATAATCTGTCATAAAATATATCCCATTCCATTGAAAATTCCAGAGTTATATTCACTGGAGAACTAGAATAAGATAGAAGGTTGAATATGAGCTGTGTCAATCGAGTCATTAACATCCTATGTACTTATATAAATATATACATCTAAGTTTTTACGATATATAGGAGACGTTTTAAAAAAAAAATTAGCAAAATAAAAAAAAAATATAACTTTTTTTGTACACTACTCACGAATAATAATAATTAAAAAAAAAATGAATAAGATAAACATCTAAAAAAATAAATAAAACAAAGCCTCAAGTCTCTCAAATATCAGTAAATAGCTAACAGTCAATGTTTTAATACCTCAGGCACCACATCGTACATTAACAGCTAAAAAAGACTTACTGAATACGGATAATAAATCACTCCGAAATAATTTAAGACATAATGAATTCTTGAGTGTATTGTAATTTAAACCTTCATTGTGTCAAACTCGTGATTTTACAGGACAAACAAAAAACTGCTATAAAATATAATTTTATAAAATAATTATAAACATTCTAACATGACAGGTAAATAAATAATAGTCACATGGGTGATTTCTAGCGGTAACTGTCGCGTATGCGATAGACACTAACAATATGAGGAAGATTTTTAAGCAATTTAAATCATGTTACGATTTTTTAACTCATGGATACTTTTCACCAACACATAGGAGATAAAATCTGGTTTCTGATAAAATCAAAATTACTTAACTGATTTTTGGTCACATGTGAGGTTTCACGGCGTCAATGATGATATGCTGTATTTCGTTGGATTAATATAATATCTTTATTTATTTTTATTTTTTTATTATATTTTTTTTAAACTTCTTGGTCTCTGATCCTTATTTACGTGATATATCTTATTCTGTCTCAGTGATGCCTAAATTGGTGAAACGTTGACATTTTAGTTGTTTAATAGAGTTCGAAGATTTTGAGAGGTTTTGTTTAAAAAAAAATACAATATAGTAAACATAGGTGAATACCGTACTTTAACAGCTTGATAAAAATATTTACAGGGTTGCGGTTTGGATGGAAAAGGGACATTCTGTTTTAAACAACGTTTTTAAATGCCAATTGTAAACTTATGAATTCATAAAAAAAAATAATAATAATAATAATTATAAGACCAGTATCATTCCAAAATTGTTTTAATAATTAACTCCAATTTTAATTTTTAAAAAACAACACCAATATTACCAATATGTTGGTAATGACATTACCAACAGAAATGGTAAAAAAAAATTTAAAAATGATTTGAGGGTATTTTTCGAACTGAACAAATTGGCCCTGAGTTTTCCTGCAAGTTCAGAAGAAATAATCTAAAAGCGGCTTTCACAAAGAAAACAAAATGTGAAAAACTGCCTAGTTCATCTTTAAACCGATAAGTTTTGATTTAATAATACCTAAAAATGCGTAGCTTTTCATGGAAATGATTGATCTTGGGAGAAAATAAAATGTATTAGGGTTTAGAAAGCAAACACGACGAAATAAGAAATTTATTTTTTATGTATTATTTTAAATATTTTTTTTTGGATATTTTTTTAGGATATTATCTAGTATATTATAGATAGGTATCCTCAACACAACTTCATACTGTAATGAGCTAATGATGTGGGATTTAAGTTTATCATATTTACAATTAGAAATATTTTGTGATAAACTTATTTTGTAGATATTTTTTTGTGATCAGACAAAAAACATTTGTTCAAACAGTTGAGAATTTATTATATATAACATTTTTTATTTTCTATTATTAATTAGGTAAAAATATGCTTCCATTATATTCCATTTACTAAACAGCTTCTTGTTACAGAATTTTAAAGTTTCGGGTTGTACCATCCTTAGAAATATTTTTCTGCAATTACGAGTAAATGTTTGATGTATTACATTAAATATTACAAAAACCCTTCATAATAAGTTCAACTGCCTTAACATTTCACTGTTGCTCCAGTTGTTATTGCTTTATAATAAACAATTTTATATCATATTAAATTTAATCTGATCATTTAAATATTTTTATCATATTAAAAATGCCAGGAATGTGACTACTATTGGCTCCAGTTGCCTTACTCAAATTTTCGTACGTGTTCTGTAGTTCACGGTATTCTTGTTATGTTTTTGTTTATGGATTTTTGTTTTGTAGGCTCGGTGTAATATTTTCTGTTTGCCAAAATCGAATTTATGTTGTGATAAGACAATGCTATAGAATTTATGTTTTTAATGTTTTTAACATTATAAATTTGTTGTGAAACGTATTTTATATATAACATTATAATCTATTAATGTTTTGGGTCTTATTTCTTTTTAGTTACTTAAACGGTATTCTAATTTATTGCTATGATATAATCTAAAATGTAAAATTTTAGCGGTCGTATGTTTGATTTTTATTTTAATATTATCCGTTAATTTAGGAATGTGATTAATTTTTCAGAAGCAATATAAATGATTTCATAAAACAGCGCTAAATATAAAATAGAATCAAAAGTTGAAATCAAAGCAGGGTATCAAGTATCAAGTGATTTTTTTAGCTCACTGTAGTGCCGTAGTTTACGGTACGGTTGCTGAAGAAATTGTCCCCGTTTTATGTCTTCAATCCGCCCTGACACTCCAAGCCACAATGTTTGTTAAGCAGTGAAGTGGAATGGGAGCTCTATATCCCAAGTTCACTTCATCAATACGGCTCAATCCCGTTTACCGACTCAGAACCATTCAATTCAAAACATTCTAAGCTCAATTTACTGAATCTAAATCCGATAGCAATCGGAGTTTTTTTAATTTTATTTATTTATTTTTTTTTTTTTAATGGAAGTGCCCAAATGCTTTGAAGACTTTCGAGTTACATCGTTGAGGCAGACAGTAGATCGGAGGCACTAATTTGAGAGAAAAAAAAAACACAATATCACCTTAACATTAAAAAAAAATATAACAAGAATAATTTGAAATTTTTTTTTATTGTTGTAATAATAGCGCAGTGTGTTTTTTTTTATTTTTTTTATATTTGTAAAAAGTTGAAAAATAATATTTAAAAAAAATTAAGTAACTCCAATTTTATGTTGGAATTTATGGAAACATTCTCACACATAATGTTAATCTCTGAAATTATTACTAAAGACCGGATTTATATGCAGAAAAAAAGGTCAAAATATACCATATAATATGCAGACAAAAAATCCTCAAATACGCAGTAAAACCTGCGATAATATGCAGTAAAACCTGTAGTAATATTCAGTAAAATATTCATGATAAATAACAGAATCGATAATAAAAATTAACAAAAGGCTGTAATTACTGTCGAAATTGCAATATCAAAGGAATTATAAGTATAGTACAAAGAAACAAAACATTGATAAATTAAAGAACAAATTTAATTAACAAATTTTAATAAAAACTTGTTTTACAACTAAATTTTTGTAAAATACGATTAAATTTTTCAATTTGTTTCTTTTTCGAAATTATAATTAACAATTAAATATTTTTCAAAATTTTTTTCGGTGAAATTGCGTCTCCTGTCCTTTAAAAGATATTTATGTATAAATAAAGATATGTATAAAATAATCTTTCTACATTCACTGAAGTCATGGGTGCATATTTAAATTTAAATAATAAGATTGGATCTCTAATTTCACAAGTTATATCTTTTTCACCATAAAGAATTTTATTAACATTTCTTAAAGTTGCTAGACCAACATTTTTTTGTGAGAATATCTCTCAGTTTTTCCTTTAAGACGTCACTAAATTTTCCAGGAACACCATTGACATTAACCTATAATTCGTCTATAATTACGCATCCCTCATTTAAAGACAAAAGTTCTTTTTTCTAACCTCTTTAGAATATTCATTAAAAAGCTTAAATTTGTTTTTATATAAGCTAAATCATTAATTACGTAGCTTTTCTCAATAATGGTTGAAAACTTTTGAATGCTTTGAGCATCGTCATTTATTTTTATTTTATTAACAACTTTAATGAATTCTGTGTTATTACAAGCATATTGCCGATTCCAGCCAGGTCCCGTATCTCGATATTACTGGAATTGACGGTAATGGTTTTCCGGAGAGTATCTCTTTGTACTTATCTAGCATAGCTGGTGCTTTAAGAAACACCCCCCCCCCCCCCCCATTGTTAACTAATTTACTTATGTCGATCAATGATTCTCTTACTTTATCAGCCAATCGGTTGCAGGCATGAGCTGCACACATAACGTGTATCAGATTGGGGTAAAATACTTATAAAAACTGCCCTGTCTGGACCATGTATGGGACTGCATCAGTTATTAAAAGAACTTTATCACTAAATTCTACTATATTTTTGGATATAATTTTTATACTATCGTTAATGGAACGGTTAACAGTTTCATGATTTGTTTTTTTGAAATCGTTTGCAAGAAATTAGAAATGGACTTTGATTATTTTGACTTTAAACACCGATTAATACTGTCAGACCAAAAATAAATAAGCCGGATGAATCTAAATGGTTACGACTAAAACGCAGGAAACGGGCGTTACTTATAGGAACATGGAACGTACAAGGTTAAAACACAAAGAAAAGGGAAGTAGAGGAGGAGGTGAAGAAACAAAATTTGGACATTATGATTCTGACCGAGATAAAGCTTAAAGGTAAATACAGTGAGAGATACGGGGAGTATATTTCGTCAGTGGAGTAGAGAAACATATAAGGGCAAGAGCTGGAGTTTCAGTCATCATTAAGAAAAGTCAACTGCTCTTCAGGTTTCATAACCCATGTGCTCAAATGTAGGTATTCACCTTGGCTATTAAAGGTCATATATACCGTTTTTTGTTTGCTGACTTCCAGCTCCCATAATGAGTATTCCTGGAGAATTTTTCTCATCATATACTTTGCATTCTCTGTTTCTGAAGCGATGGACACCTGGTCGTCAGCAAACTGGAGATTAAATAGGCAATCATTCTCTTAGGGTCCGTTCCACATAAATGCTGAAGAGAAGCGGAGACAGTGAACATCCCTGTTTCAAATCTTTGGTTATGGGAAAACTATTACTAACATGCTTTTGCACAATCATAAAGCCTTTTTATTGCTGTTATAAGGTAGGGACTTATATTGAAATCGTCCACCGTTTTCCACAACTTCTTTAATGGCACAGTATCATACGCTTTTTGTAAGACCACAGATATTAGGTGTATCTCTTCATTGGGTGCCATTGGCTTCTCCAGGAGTTGCCTGATTACAAAGATGTGGTCACTACAGAACCGTCCTGTTCTGAATCCAGCTTGTTATTCGGGAATTAGGTGTGCACATTCTCCTTCTAGTCTCCGCTTAATGATTCTGCCACATAACCTATTTCTCAAAAATATACTGATTGTCTCTTTTCTCATTTTTTTAATTTGTTTGTTCGCATTTTTATATTCTTTAAGGATTTGCTCATTTTAGTTTGAGAGCCATTTCTTCTTTTCCACATTCCATATCCCACAAATATTTGTCATTCTTTTTTCTTTCCGGCTTTCTGCCAAGGGTTTCTGAAGCTGCTTGATGGATACACCTTTTCATACCTTCATATTTGTCATCCTCCTCCTCAATCAGTTTTTTCTCAGCCTATATTGATAGAGATCTTTTACTGCTTCTTGTAGCAGACTTTCTAGTTTATATTCTACCCGATTTGATTTGGTTTTCCCAGCAGGTGCTGGTTTGCTTTTAGTTGTTTGAAACACTTTAAACGTTCTAAGGCCCCTAAACCATGTAGTGATCTGTGCTATATTCTGGGCCTCTCGTGGCTCTAACATCATTTACAGTGATTGCTGAGTTTTTCCTTACAATGATGTAATCTACTTAGAGTTCGTGTCGTTTGGTGCCATGTATATTTATGAATTTCTTTGTGCTCAAAGAATCCGTTGATAATTCTCAAATTAGCACTTAGACATAAGCTTTTCAGCCGAATTCCATTATTATTCATTACATCTTTACCATGTTTTCCCTCTATATCACTTGGCATTTCTTTACCAACTCTAGCGTTTAGGTCCCCTGTGCAGAATAATATTTTGTGGTTAGGGATATTTTCTACGATCTCTTCCAATTCTTCATAGAATTTATCTTTATCAACTGTGCAGGCATCATCCGTTGGTTCATATAGTCCCAATATAATTACCTCTTTTCCAAATAACAGCATATCCACTTTATTCTTTCGTTAATACATTCAAAGTCCTTTAAGTTATTTTTAAACTCTTCTTAATGATGACTGAAACTCCAGCTTTGCCCTTACATGTTTCTCTACTCCACTGATAAAATGTATACCATATACTCTCCATATCTCTCACTGTATGTTCCAAGTTCCTATAAGTAACGTCCGTTTCCTGCGTTTTAGTCGTCACCTCTTAGATTCATCCAGCTTATTTATTTTTGGTCTGAAAGCGATTTGTGTTGTTTTCTTGATGATGGGTTGCTAACCCATCGATCTAATCCCCAACCTGGAGGACCGGGATGCTTGATTTTGGGGTCTTCAACCTGTGGTTACGTAGGACACTGTGGATAAGTAGGACCACGCCCACTTCTTATCAGACGTGACACTCCTCCAGTATTACCAAAAAAAAACAAAAAAAAAAAATGAAAAGGGAAGAAAATTAACTAATAATAATTTCAATTAATGTCTGTCTTTTTTTTTTATCACAGCGTGTCCCTCCAAAAAAAGATATCTCTTGGGACTTTTGTAACAAATTTAACACTTAGCAAAATTGTCTCAAATTACATGGGTCAGCAAATTAAGTCTTGAACAGTTTTGAACAAAAACACGGAAAAAAACGTTTTTCGATACTCTTGGCAATTGATGAAGAAACGACTCAAAGCGTAAAATACAAATGGCCGATACTAACGTCATGGATAATAATATTTGGCGTCGAATAAGACCAACAGCAGCTTGATAGATCAAACACAAACAATTGGGGAACTGTCGGAATTGACACGATTTTCAAAATGACTGGCGAATGTCGAATTACAGACCAACTTGTTATTTTTAGCAAACATTGGTTTTAGGTTGTTTCACAAAAAATAAAAATATTCTAAAAACCGTAGACGTAGAACTTAATTTTGAAAGATCGTGTTTTATATCTATCGAATTGCTATTGGTCTCATTCAACACCAAATCTAATTCACCATGACCTTAGTTTCGATCCGTTTTTTTGGCGCAATGAGTCGTTTCTTCAACAATTGCCAAAAAGTGCGAAAAACGTATTTTATTCAGGTGTTTGGCTTCAAAACTGGTCGACTTCATTCGTAGGCCAATGTTTATTGGACGTTTTTTCTTCGGTGTTAAATTTTCTGTACAAGCACCAAGGAATATAGTTTTTTTTGGGAAGAGGGAAGGGGGCACCCAGTATAGATTTTATTTAATATTCATCATAAATTTTAGTATTTTGTAAAAAAGTGTGATATCAGCAGTCATCGTCTATTCGATAGCTTAACGACTATAGATAGGCTTTACGATAGTTAGGAGTACCGATTCTATCAACAGTGCTATGGAACTATCGCCAACCCTATCGTAAATCTGAATAAATAAAAAGAGTTTTATAAGTAA
Source organism: Rhaphigaster nebulosa (assembly GCA_948150685.1). Lineage (NCBI taxonomy): Eukaryota > Metazoa > Arthropoda > Insecta > Hemiptera > Pentatomidae > Rhaphigaster > Rhaphigaster nebulosa. The sequence goes on from OX411307.1 coordinate 152,018,876, forward strand.
TGGAGGAATAATTAAATATTAAATGATAAATCCACCTATTAACTTTGGGCTTATCCTAGATTCGAAATTACCATGTCCAGCTGGTATTTTATTGTACTTAGTAAGTGGGCTAAGGAAGAAGCCCCGTTAAATTTCATTTCCTTCTAATCCGGAAGCTATCCCAAGTGGGATGGCGGCCAGAGCCAGTGGCAGCTAATGTGAAACTTGGCATGAAACTTGGCAAGAAACTTGCCGCCGAGGGAACCAACAACTATTTTAAATTTAAAGGAAAGGAAAGGAAAGGAGCTATTAAATGGCTAGGTACTTGAAAACTTTTCTAGGCACAATTTATGCTAATTAATTTATAGTTTAGTTAAATGTAGTGATAATCCCCCCATAAGCCCTCTTTACCTGCTTTAATTACCTTATTAGTGGAATCGTTTTAATAATTGAATAAGTAAGGGGGGGGGGCGGATTCGTTATCTATTTCTCGAAGCGAATAACTATTAAAGTAGAAAACCATACTGAGATAAAATAATTGAATACATAGTAAACTGGCTTAACCGCTAAAAAGAAAATTTTTTCAACAAATAATTTGCAATTTATTTAATTTTACAGGAGAAATTCGTGGTTAGGTTAGGATTTTGATGCCTTTCACCAAGATATAATTTTTATTGCTAGTTTTAGGCGGAAAATTCAGAAATACGAAAAAAAACAAAAACAAATAGTTTTTGTCTCAAAGTAACTCCATCAAACGGTATATATTTTTCCAGATATTTAACAAATGAAATTTTAGCATCGATACGAATTAATTTATGCCAAGCAGTAGATGCGTTTTTTTGCGATGGAAAGAGAATTCAGAAGCTTTTTTTTTTGCATTTGTCAGGATTTCCGTTTTGTTTCAGTCTTCCATGAAGTGTGGCGAGTCGCTTACAATGTTGTCATGCATATTTTTCATGAACGTCATTCATAGTTTTCAAGGTATGACGATGAATGGTAGGTACTACGATCAACAACGAGTCAGTATTCCGACCCTAACCTTAGCGTTGTTAAAAAAAAATACGATATTTTATTTTATTTTTTGTATTTTACTCCCTTTTTTTTTACTCCCTGGGGATTATCCACCTTTACTTGTACGGCAGTTAACTGAGTCGATATTTATTATTTATTATGATGATTTTTTGTTTATTTATTTTATTTTTCTTTAAATATATTTGCTGCCATTTTTATTTATCCGTATCTTTTTATTTATTTCTTATTTCTTGTACTAATTTTGATCCTTAGGTGTGCTTTTCTAAAATGTGAAAATTTGATTCATTATTAATTATTATTTTTTTTAAAGAATTATGTTAAGTTATGAAATAGTTGAAGGTCACTGGAAAAGAGAAATAAGGGATAGATTAGAGAGTTATAGAATGTTTACAGCAAACAAAAGGAAAATAAAAAAAGAATCGATATTGTATTTATTATTAATTATTATTTAGTTATGTCTAGTCTATAGTTATGTCTAGTAATAGATTGAAAGCACGCTGTGTATGTAGCAGCCCAAGGTATTTGGGCATTGCTGTATATAATTCATTTCTCTCTCTCAATTATGATTTATATTTTCCCGGTTGTCATTTTCAGATGATTTTTTCTTGGGCTATTAAATGAGAACACTTGCAGTTCTGGGGCTACCTCTATCCATCTATCTGCATTTTGTGTGGTGAAGAGCTAGAGGCGGTCTGCAGCCAATTACAAAGGCATTCAATGTTGTGTTGAGACACTGATGGATCGCTTGGAGCTACATGCCTTGCCCATCTTAACCGACTAGCCTTCATGTCGTGAGATGTTGGCTGGCCAGGTTAGTTAAGGAGTTCCTTCTTATTCCTTCTAAATCGTGATTCCAGGTCGCAGTGGTTGCCGCGCCGAAGATCAAATCTCTTGATTCTGCAGTCAGTTAATGACAGGGTATATCAGAACGGGATTCGTCGCTGCTCTTAAATTCAGCATTTGTCGGGAATCCAGCTTTAGCAAAAATTGGAGCAAAAACTCCTTCACTACTTCATATTCGCAACTAGGGATGTGAATATCGAAAAAAGTATCAATTTACATCGTATCAGTAGTTTTTAAATATATCGAAATACTAGTTTGGATATATAAAAAAAAATATCGATATTTAGATATATCAGGCTTCGATAGTTTTAATCTTTCAAAGGGACACACACAAAGGGATATTTCTGTACCGATATAATTCAGATTTTTTTTTTATAATATCAATAATCCTGTGCAAATATAATTAAAATACTGTTTTTATAGTACTGATATTTCTCTGGCGAAGTCATTAAGATATTATTGTTATAATATCGATATTACTCTAATGATATCATTATGATATTGTTTTTATTATATTCATTTACAGCAAGATTTAAATAATAAGAAACACGTTATCTACTTATCTTCCTCCAATCCGTTTAAACTTTTTTTTTTTCTAATTTTATAAAAATATTAACGACATTTTTATGCCGCTATTGTCAAGATATCGATATACTAAATCTATATCGATATTTTGCTTTCGACATCCCATCCCTAGAATACAGCCACTATAGATAGTAACACGAGCACATCACACCACAATTTTTTTATGGTCCTCTGCATGTCGAACATGCGGTCCTTGTAGAGTTTTTTTAAATATATTTTTTCCTTTTTTTTATTATTAAAATATCGGTTTTCGATACTAAAATTATAATAACAATATTACGATATACCGAGAAAAAAAATATCGGACAAAAATATCGATAACTTTTTCAACATTCCTATACGCAACTATATCTTCTACAATTGGTCATATTATTGAGGTTTTAGTAAATGTGTCTTTCTTCGGAATTAAATATAAATCAACGTATACCTTGTCAAACGGATGTATTTCTTGGCCTGTAGTCAGTATTTTGTACCTCTATGTTATTTCAACATTCAGACCGCTTCTTCACCTATGTACGAGTAGTTTTTCTTGGTTCGGATGTGCTGTGTGTCGTATTATCGTTGTAATTTTTATCCCCTTCTCAATTTCAATTTCATAAAATTATCAGGAATCTGCATTTAGGATCATGTGTGAACGCTTTCCTAAATCCAATGCCTGTCCAAGAAGTCATGGGATCCTTCAGCATCGAAAAATAGGATGTGTATATCTTGATACAACCGTCGGGAAATATTTTAGAGTAAGATGATACATGAAACATAAAACATATATATATATATATATATATATATATATATATATATATATATACATATTATTTTATTTTTTCGGTTGGCACTATAGACCATGGAGAGCATTGACCGCGCAATGTGGTATTCACATAGACATGTATTGCTTGCGGAAGAACAGACTCAGAACAGCGTCGCCCAACCTCACGTTGCTACGAACCATGGTTTCCATGGTGCAGCGGCAGGATATCCATAGCTCCATAACCAGTCCCTTTGGGGCCAATCGGCAGTGTCCTTCCCACCGACTCCCTCGGGTTCAAGGACAGTGACAAAGCGGTCAAGATCCACGGATTATGACTGTTCGGAGTAAGCAGGCGCACGAGTACCTATATTTCTTTCCCCGAAGCAGACCGTTCCCGGACCAAACCTCCGGGCGGCTATTTTACGTCCTGGAAAACCACACCGCGATTCGCAATTTAGGTACACGGGGTAGGGTCATCACTCCTACGCCCGATCTTTGTGAGTTGCCTCCAGTAGGCTGACGGGCCTCACATACCCGTGGGGGAAGGTGTGATAAATTGCTTAATTTATTAATTAATTAAATTAAAGTAGTGCCGGCACCGGGATTCGAACTCACAACCTTTGGGTTTGTGAGTAGGTGCATTTTTGCAAGCGCGTTAACTCGCTCGGCCACCCCCATCCCATATATATATATATATATATATATATATATATATATATATATATATATATATATAGAGAGAGAGAGAGAGAGAGAGAGAGAGAGAGAAATATAAGCTAATTAACCGGATATTAGAAATATACATTTTTTTTGTTGTAATAATCTGGATTTCCTAACATTGAAAATTTCGAAACCAAGTGATTCTCATATGATAAATGACAAATTTAGCATATTCATTAAATGTGTTTTCTGTTGTAAACAAAAAAAAAAAAATAAATAAAAAACCCTGCTACAATTGAACTTTATTGTAGCCCCTAATAACAAGACGTGAAAAAAATTAATTTAATTTATCATAAAACAAATTGCTTTCAATCTGGGAAAATATTTCTCCTTTAGTTAATAATCAAATTCCTTCATATTTTATATCTATCCACTTTTCATTACTGCTAACAATGAGAGATTGTTAGTTCTTTCAATTCTACAAAATTCAAGGTACTTTAGAGGAAGCCAATCCTGAGAATTCGCCATTCAAGCCCTGTCGGACTATTTCAATGAGGATTAAGACCAAACTGATATTGAAGAGCATTTAATTGTACATTGATCAAATAACGAACTTGATCGAAATCGTATGGAGCATATTGTAAAGAAGTATGAAATCAATAATTTAAAGTGGCATTCCGGTAAATTGATTTTTGCGAATAAGTTGCTGTAACATCTCAGGTATAACATACCAATACCATGTAACATCCAAGTTACCTTAAATTCCTAATTTTAGTTTCATGCGACGGTTGGTCACCTTCGTGTCATACATTGCTATTCATTATATTTTTTTTAATATTTCATCACCCAATGGAATAAAGAAAAAAATGTTTGAAAATTCTAAAAACAAATTATCTTCTTTTATAACACACAGTGTTAAATTGTCCATTATAATTTTAATAAAAGATCTAAATATTTTTACATATAAAAATTAGTGCTTTATAACACTACTTCTATAGCAAGGATAATGGTTGATGCCGTGCTGGTCATAAAAATCAGGGCAAATGATTATTTATGCTTTTCCATGATATTGGGAATGGGGTAGCTCAGTGGGTAGGGCACTGCGCTACTAATCTCAATATCCCGGATTCGAGACTGGCTGAGGCAGATAATTATCTATTCTGTATTCAGCCGTGGATCGACCCTGTGGGATCGGGAGACCCTACTGGGGCTCACCCAGCCTCTATAAAGTGGGTACCCTTAATTGGGGAAAACATCTGGCAGTTGAGCGTGATCTTGGCCGAATCACCTCCTTGCACAACTGTTCTACTGGCCTAGAAACAGTACAGTCCTTACCAAGTACTGAACCCAAGAACCTTATCAGGTTGTAGTGGTACAGGTTTTTTTTTTTTTTTTTTTTTTTCCCTCAAGGTTCGCTACTATTTTTCTAGCTACATATCTCCTTTCCAATATTTTATAACCTATTAAAATATTAATATTAAGGGCGATGAACCATCATTTAGCGTGAGCTAAAAATATCCTCTGGAGTTGAAAAACATTGAGGGGGACGAATTCGAGGACTCGACCTATGAAAACAAAGGCAGTTTTCCCAATAAGTAAACATACGGGTCTCGGAAAATTTGAAAATGAAAAGAATACTCTAGTCTACGAATAGTAATGATAAAATAGAAACTATCTTTCCTTGATACACCAGAATAGCATTCTGAAGATGAACAAAAATTATAACAACTTACAACAAATTATAACCCGTTCTACATTTGAAATATACTGAGCCAAAACACAAAAAATCACAACTATTTTAATATCAGCAGTCAACTGAGTGGTACTGAAGTATTTCAAGAGCTATTCAGCAGGTAGCAGCAATATTAACTAGACAACTGGGGGAGGGGAGGGGAGGAGGAGGGGAGGAGGAGGGATTTAGGCGATGGGACGGATTTCTGGCACCTTACCTTATACTGTTTTACTTTTATTTTATTTTTTTTACATAGGGATTATTTTCGGTGGCTTTAGAGTTATGATGTAACCTTCAATGACTGAGATGCTTGGGGATGAAGTGCTCTAGACAACGACAGATCAGCATGGTTCGGGGGTCTCAAACCTAAGTGAAATTATTCCATACATACTTTTTTATGATAGCAATTATTTATTTTTTTTAATTATGATTTTAATTCGCAGGTATGGTATGCCGGTGAACATTTACCATAACTTATTACCTTAAAGTCAGGCGAATTGTAAGTAAATTCGATTTTGATAACACATTTATTTTAAATAAAGAAAATAATACATTTAAGAGAAAATGTTAGGAACTCTTTATGCATCTAAGAACATTAATTATACTAAATACATAAATTGAAAATGATTTTGGAAGTTTAAATGGCGATTTATCTATTAGTTATGTAGTTATTATAATTTCAAGTAAGGCAGTAAACATTTCAACCAACATTATGCTGAAATAATTAGTAAAATCAATTTATAAACATAATAAGAAAAATTTAATTTTTTTTAAACAATAATTCAATATTAGGATTATGAATGTATTAAATGAGAATATAGAGTAAAATAGATCATGAAAAGCACTATAATATACCAAACTTGGGGAGATATATTATGAATTGTAAAGGTTAGTAAAATAAGTTCTGTGGAAGCAAAATAGTGTACAAAATCATTCAAAAGTAGATAAAAGACTTTGCAGGAGTAAATAAACATTAGATACTAAATACCAACTATTAAAAAAATTTAATTTCCCTAATTTTTATGGGTTTAGTAGAAGACTTAGACAGAATAGCTTGCAGCAATTTAAAGAATATTATCGAGAAGATTTAGTTAAACGATATTTAACATAAACTGTTATGTTTGAGCTATGTGTTCTGAAATCGATATAAATTTTTATTTTAACGTTCAAAATGATAAATCTGTATTTTAGCAGATCAGCTTGATAATGGCCTGGGTGGCTGAAACGTTGATGTTATATAAATAATAAATTTTTTGAGGCAAAAGGGTCATTTTGATAATAATTAAATAAAAATTCAATTACAACATTAGCCGTAAAATGCACGAAAAAGGTGATACTTTAAAATTATCAAAATTATAAAATAAAAAAATATATCTACATGCAGTTTGTATTAGATTCTTACCCGTAAGCAGAATCCGCTTGACATATAATTAGTTATCGTATCATAAAAAATGCCATGAAGGAGATGGAGATGGTTGGAGTTCTGTCCGAAATAAAACACACAAATAATTTTTACTATTTTATGTGTGCCGACGTTTTGGCCTATGTTGTGGGCCTCCTTTAAGGCAAAAATATGTAAGCGATACCAAGTTATAAATAATAATAATAATAATAAAAGGCTTAGCGCACCCGAAGATTCGATGCCGATACCACCAATCACTATCTACAAACTACGATCCACCGACTACCGTCCAAACCCAAATCCATTAGATCACTCTTAGCACAATCGGTCTACCTCTCGGACGTTTACCAGACCTTAAGGCGTTGTTCGTCCTTCAATGTTACCGGTCATGTTTCACACTCGTACAGAACTATAGGCAAGATAATAGTTTTGTATATTCTAAGTTTTAAATTTCATACCTAAGTAATGTTGATACCGAAAAATAACATGCATTTCCCGTCTTCGTTTCCTCCTGAATTTCGTTTTTTCTAGTAATAATTACGACCCCATATACTTAAATTTCTCAACGTGTTCAAACCTATTCCCTCCTATATCTATATCATCAAAATCGCCGTTGTTACTGTTAGTAACCATATATTTATATATAGTTACAAGGAAAATAGAAAATTTGTCTATACTATACAATTTCTTTATTCTATGAAAACTAGATAATTTATATAATTCGCTACTTCTATTCAGAGCTATTAAAATTTCTTTACATTAGCTATTATATATTCTTCAAAACCTTATCTCGCATTAACTCTTTTAGTCACGAAGTTGTAGGCCGAAACGTCGGTTCATATAAAACTAATATATATATATATATATATATATATATATATATATATATATATATATATATATATATATATATATATATATATATATATATATATATTTTTTTTTTTTTTTTGAGAATTTTTGTGATTCTTTCAACGGTCAACTATATATCTAATATAAAATTATATCTTGTGTTAAAATGCATATTGTTAATCATTTTAAAATAATTAATTATAATGTTTATAAGCCTTATCCCCCAATTTCTTTAAAATTCTGAAACTATTTTCGATGAAACTCTTGGTCTATGTAACCATAAGATGATAGTCGTAGTGATGGCCTGCGAAGTTTCGAGACTCAACGTTGCTATGGTGAGGCAAAGTACAATCAGTTGCCTGATAACTTGAATAAATCAAAAGGGAACATAAGCGAAGCGGCTCTTGCCAGTTTTGTTTGTTCAGTTATGTAAATGAACCGAATCATTTTCAGTTCACTCCTTGCCGAGATATTGTCAGAAAACTGCAATTTTTCACTTTTGTTTTGCTTGAGCCCGTGTGATAACTTTTATTTTTTTTCTGAGCTCAGCCTGATTCTTTTCAGGGGGCCGGAAGCGTTTTTCCACGTGGAAAAAACTTCTAATCCATGCCTCTCCCAAACGAAAATATTTCACTGTAACAGAGCAACTTGTAACAGTTTCGATTCGATTGAAACCTTGCGCACTGGTCCGTAAGGTAGGAAAACATGGCCAAAAGTCGTTGAACATTTAAGAAACATTTAAAACTGGATTTAAAACATAACTAAATGCATAAACTAGGTTATAGAGTTATAAATAATTGCCTTTTAACGGAAAAATTGGGTAAAAATTAATTAAAACATAAAAAATTAAAATACTTAATAAGACCAATGGAAAAAGAAGAAAGTGGAGAAAGGGGTAAAAAAGAAATGATATGTGCGTTGTCCCGCAAAAAAAATAAAAAATAAAACTAATAAAATAATATTTAATAGTTAGATAATATTTACAAATTAATCATACTTAAATAAAGGTATGATAAATCAACATCCATTTGCGACAGATTCCGATTCAATCACTTACCATCAATAGTGGTTCTTAAATCAAACCAGAAAAGTTTAAATTTCTTATTTTAAAATTTTTGTTCGTATGCTTGAGATCACGGGGTCAGATGAAATAAGAAAACGATGGAATAAATCTTTCATACTTTTCGCTCTGGACTTTTTTCTAGAGTAACCTTCTCTGTATTTTATTAAATCCTTAAGGCCAGCTTCAAGCTCACTTTTGATAATTAATCAAAGTTCATTTGTTGATAATTAACCAACGTTCTTCTTTTCCAACGTAGCTTCACGAAAATCAACATAGGGTGTTCCGTTACATTACGCATTTCTTGGCGCGCTGTTGGTAAAAAAAAACTGTATTTTTTGGTCCAGAAACTGCTTTGTTCCCAGGAAATTCGATGTACTTCTTACCATCGACTTTTTCTATCCATTCTAACCATAAATTAAAGACAATAATGATTTGATTGTTTCATCTTTCTTAAAACAAAATTGTGAAATTTTCCTTTTTTTTTTCATTAAAATTCGAACCATTTTTTACGACCTCAAAAATTTCTATTCTTGAAATCTCATTTCTAAAGGCCAAATAAAGTGTGGTTGAGATCCTACGAAAAGAAAAAACAATATGTAGAAGTAATCAATAATTCTATTACTGGATTTGGAAAAAATATTTGTAATTATTTTTTGTCTGTGCAATAAGGACTCAAGAAAGTAAAACTGACGATAATTTGAACGCACGAATCAAAAGTAATCGATAAAATATACCGATTCAGATTTCTTTTTTTTTATATTCTGCTTTGTTAACAATTAAATTATCTTTCAAATGTGCGTCAAGACTATTCCGAGAGATGTATTTTTATCGGGTTATAAAAAATCTAAACCAAGATGAACTGGTTTCCAAAGGAACATGCACAGAATATTTTATAAAACGTGTATAAAGTTCAATACGCTATATCTTTGCTGGTACTGGTACGATTAAGATGATTTATTTTTGTTTCATAAGGAATTTAATTAAGGCAAAATCACAAGGAAAAAAAAAAGAGACAAAAATTATAGTTAGTAATAAATGCAGACTAGAGACAGAACATCTCACATCAACAGTCTATAAAAGAAATATGGATGACAGATAATTGACTGTACGAGGTTTATTATGGATAATAGATTATCGAAAATTCAGTTAGAATTTTTTTATTACATACGTCGACGTTTCGAGCCAAACATCTGGGTCATCACCAGAGATACAAGAGAAATAGATATGCAAATAGTACAAAGACATTACTAAATAGAAAAAAGAAAAAAAAAGTAAATTAAAGATAAATTTAGTAATAAGAATATAAATAATAGATATAAAAGTAATAATAAAGTAAATGAGAGAAAACTGAGGAATATCGGAGTAGTATACGAATTCATTTATTTAAAACAAAACTTGAAATAAAAATGATTATTCCTCTTTCTTATAAAAAAACAAAAGCTTATATAATACCGTTTGCTATATTTGACTTATTTTTAAATTAATATGAGTGCTGAAATATGGAATAATCGTGGGTGATAACAATTGTTTTATTTGATTTAATTAAATAAATCCCTTCTGTTTAATAAATTAATAATTTTTTTTTCGTTCCTATTTTAAAATTAAATTCAATCGGATGTTGGGAAAAACATTTCAGATATACGGTTTAATTCAATAAAATAAAAAAAATAGAGGATTTTTCGGCAATTTTCTTTGTTATCACAGCAAATCAAAATAAGAGTTTATCATGAGTTTTGACTTACAATTAGTTGAAGTCATCGTTTGATTACAGATTGTAATTTAAATGCTAAAGTCTCCCCGCATGAGAAGATTCCTTTCTCAAAACACATCCTCTTATATTCTTTTTTTGTTCAGGTATCAGGTATAAGAAAGCGTTACCGTTCTGAAAAACAGACTTTAAACTAGTCTCAGAAGAATCTATAAACTACCAACTTCCATATTTAATTTACAAATTTATTTGTCGAAGCGATATCTGACCAGTAGTACTATCTCACCTCCAGTTTTAAAAATTGAAATAGAATCGGATATTTGTTTATATATGTTATACACCCAAAACATAATTTTATAAAATTCCATTAATTAAAACGTGAGTGTTAAAATGTGAACAAATGATAGGTTAATTTTTTTTTTTACACTAGTTCATTCTTAGCGTTTTTTATTTTATCGTCGGTATGTCTAATTTATTACATCAATGTTTCGTCAAACTTATCACAAATAAATTTTTAGATTAAAATTTCAGCTAAGCAATACAAATAACGAAACAAATATAAAAAAGGCTCTTTCCACGAAATATATTATTTCATAAACAATATACATAAACTAACTGAAATGAGAGTTTATCATAAATTTTGACATAATCAAGTCATCGATAGGCTACTGATTTAAATTTTAATGCTCATAACTGAAGACCGGATTTGTATGCAAATACATATTTTTTCTGATAAGTTTTTCGACCAAAATGATTGGATATGTGTATACAAGTCAATCCATTTGGTGTAGATATATTAAATTTTATTGTGCATATTTGATGGGCTAATGCATATTTGGCCAAAAATTTTGTTATAATAAGTTTTCTGCCAATTAAAATAGACAATAAATAATTAAACTATTTTCTGATACACGTTCAATGCGGGATAAATGGATTGTTTTTTAATTATTATGGAATATATCAATTATAACATGGATAAACACCATTTACGATGCATAAAAATAGTGTAATTATTTAATTAACACCATTGTTGCTACTATTTTTACTAAATTATATTAAGAATGAAAAAAAGTACTTCAAAATTATCGGAATTAAAAATAATCATGATGGCTGACGCAAATATTAAATCAATAAAAAAAAAAAAAAATGCAATTTACATTTAGCTGATACGTAAAGCAACACGGCAGGCAACAGACACAGCCGATAGATGATTTTTCAAGGAACGCCTAACGAACGAGTTTTATCGTTTTCAGTTGGTTGAGAAGAAAATAAAGAAGCGATAAAGTTCTCGCCTGTGCCATATTAACTGTTTTATTACCCAGCTAACAATGTATTTGTCTTAGTTGTTATAAAATCAATGGTTTCAACACTTTTACGACTTCAAATAGAGACGAGCTAGTTTATGAGAGCCCCGCATTGTAGCAATAAAACATCGAATATAGTTTTATGGTTCGACAGAATGCTCAGTTCTAATACTGTAATAACCATTAAACAATTGTGTTATTGTGATAATATATACACACACATATGTATATATATATATATATATATATATATATATATATATATATATATATATATATATACATATGTGTGTGTATATATATTATTACATCAGTTTTGCCCTTATGGACAGTGTTTGAACTTAAATATCTCATGATGACGCTTCTTTCCGTTCTTCCTCTTCTCATCCCAAAATCTCTTCATGCTTTGACTGTGCTCCTGTTTTCTTTGCTGTCCACAATCTTCTTTCTTTCAATATATATATGTACAGGGGTCGGGGTAGCCGAGCGGGTTAACGCGCTTGCAAAAGTGTACCTACTCACAAACCTAAAGGTTGCGAGTTCGAATTAAATAGAGCATCGCGCCGGCTAAGATCTCCATGGTCTATAATACCAAATGAAAAAAAAAAAAAAAAAAAATATATATATATATATATATATATATATGAGCATGGAGGGGGGAGGGGGTTCTAAACTCTAGCCCATGATTGCCGAACAATGGAATTATTATTATATACCCAATCCCACGGATTTATGGAAATTTCAAGATATGACGCTTGATAAATTAATCACATTTTCACTATGGCTGCCTAGTACGGTATCTTCGTAAAAATCAACAATTTATTTGACAAGGTCATTAAGAACGTCTTGAATGAACACTAAAAAAAATTTAACCATCATTTTGATTTCGATAATACAGTAATAATTGACAAAGCAGAAAATATTAGACTACGAAAACATATTGAAGCAATATATGTTACAAAAAAGTAGAACATTTTCAAAGTGATATGGCAGGTTCCAGTAGCCACTGCACTGATAATATCAATAAAACATATGTGAAATTAATAATTAAAATAATCAAATTAGAATACAAATTAAAATAATATTATGATAATAATATAAATAAAAGATTTAAGAATAGGCATTGCAGTATTAACTACACATGGGTCAGTTGGTAGTTAGATATGAAATAGACAAATAGCAGAATATAATGTATGAATATTATTGTTATTTATTCAGTCAAATGAATGTATATTAGTTTTAAATTGTTTTTAATTTGTATACAAGATTTAATCATGATTTTAATATGTTAAAAACAAATAATTAGAAAAAATTAAACTCAAAATTTAACGATAATATATGATAATAGAATTTGCAGCCAAGTGGCCAATAATGTGATATATGTAGATGTAAACAAATAATTGAATAATTAATGTCATTAAGCTATTAAAAAGCAAAAGATTAATATACAGGTAAATAAAATCCAATAATGTAAATCATTTTGATATTAATTAATATAATGAGATATATCAATTTACAAATTAGTTTCCTGGCAATTATATACATAATTATGAAGTATAATAATATGTTGTTATCTAATTTTATACAGTATATAGCCACTACCTTTTTTTTAAAAAGGCGTTAGCGAAATTTAGCAAACTTTACAGGAAACATATGAAACGATTTTTCCCCAAATAACAATTTTTTTTAATTATTTTTTATTTTATACAGTAGGAGTTTATTTACCTGGAAAAACCTTTATAATTACAATATATTTTTAAGGCTTCTAACACTAGTTAAGGCCGGAATAAATACTGAGAATCGTCAATATTTGGTGCTTATGTTATCAATATTCGATTTTTAGATAATTTCCAATTTTTTTCCTCGATATATCGTTAGTGAGAATCGATAGAGGTCAAAATTTCGAATTTTTGGCGCTTAAGCCTTTTTCAAAAAACGACTTCCATATGATCTAAACGATTTGTTGTAGATAAGCAAATTTTGATAATGCACAAATTATAATGGTCCAAAACGTTAATATCGTAATGAATAGGGTCAGGATTTTTACGTAGTAGAAAATGCAAAATATGTACATAATTATGTATGTGGTCATATCAGAAATATTTAAAAAATATTTGAAATATGAAAACAAAAATATTAAAAAATATAATAAATTCACCAACAAAATATTAATATAAACATTTATAAACATTTAAAATTTATTTTAAAAAGTGCATAAGGAGCATAATTGATAAAATTAAGGAACAAATAAAATTAAATTAAAGAAAAACTTCAAATTACTCATGTATTCACGAAACACAGGTGAAATTGGCACAAATTAGGTGCGTTTTTAGATTGTCGAAGATAAATCTCGGGCGGTTGTCGCTAAGAATTGCTTTGTATCGACAAAATGGCCTTTCTACGTCGACTTAGGTGAAGGGTGCACACTTACACGAGTGAATTTCCTTAGTATCTAATTCGGTGGATTCTCCCACCACCTGTTTGTTTTTGCCCTGGAGAACATCAGCTATTCTCTGCATTATATATAGGCCGTTTTTTTTAATGACATCTTCAGTCTTCTGGACTCTCCTTCACTTCCGGATAGATCGCGAAGCTTCTCGATGTGTGGATTGTCTTGGATAATAAGGGCAAATTTTCGCTTATATATGCCAAATCTTTCTTTAGTGAAGGCAAATTTAACAGCAGGTTTTTTCGATAGCGTCAGAATCTGGCTGAGACTTGATACGATGTCCTTTTTCTTTTCAAAGTTAGCTCAATAATATTCCAGGTGCCCGCCCCCATCTTGGTATGACTGGTTCCGCAGGTAAATTTAAGTCAGGGCATATTTCTTTAAAATCATTTACGGGACTGGGAGCCTTCAAAAATATCTTTTTTACTGCAGACACCATCTGGTCAACACTGGGATAACTAAACTTTCCAAAAGAATAAAAATGAAGTACGAATTTGAAACGAAACTGAAAATGGAACACAAGTAGTCAAGCACAATAAGAAATAGGCAATAATACTGAAAGTGTTAGACAAGGGTTGACTTGAGCACAGGCACTGAAGATAGCAACACGAACACAGCACACCACTAGTCCACTTTTAAGTTTTTTTTGGCTCTTTGGTTGTTGAAACCGCCGTCCGTGTAGACATATTTTTTGTTCATTTATTTTTTTGGAGAAAACAAAATAAATATATATATATATATATATATATATATATATATATATATATATATATATATATATATATATATATCGATATTTCTATAATATACTACAAGTAACGATAACCTGAATGAAGAAGAGGGGAGGATAATTGCAGCAGGAAATAGAGCCTATTTCTTCCTAGTCAACTACGTTTCTGAAGGAGGATGCAACAAATTAACTTTCAACCTGGTGTTTTAGACGATTTAAAAAAACATTAATTACTAGCAAGTTGAACGATGAAAAAAAAAATGAGTTCTGTTTATGGAGGACACATAGTGTACGGCTGTAAAATACGATATAACTTGTAAAGAGGCTCATTTTATTTAGACTTAAAATAATTTCAATTAAAAAAACAATTTCCCTCAAAGACCTACGTTTAGTACTAAGTCCGGAAATGTATGTATACAGCATTTATAAGTTTATTACGATACTCTTTTTGTAAAGAAATAATTATTTTTTATTTCATCTTTTTTTTACACCCAACATGTTTTAATTAAATAATATCAAATCAATCAATAATAAATCAAAACGTATTGCAGATAAATATGATGTTATTTTTATGGGCATAAGTCGCCTAAACGTTATAAATGAATTGATATGTTTGTGATTGAAAAATAAATAAACGAAAGTCCTGTTCACAAATAAATATACAAGGATAAAACTTGTTTATAACCCAGTAACAAATGCAACCCTTCCGCTATCCCGAGTAGGCTCGGAAGTAAAATTGTTTTTGTTTTTTTGCAGTGGTTATTTTTTTTCTTGCAACTTTTGGTGTAATATATCTTAAATAAATAATGGCGTGAGCTAAACCATTTAAAAACAAAAAAAAAAAAAAAAACATAAATCGTTTTCATTGATCAAAAATGATTAAATTAGCCAAGACAAATGAATATTGAATTATTTATATTTTTTGTTGTTTTTTTATTTTAAAGGATATGTTTAAGGAATAAACTATAGAATTTAAATATAGAACGGAGTTGACTTTGAATTAAGTATGTTTGTTCTCAAAAAAGATTATAATAAAAGTTTAACATCACTCACTTTAAAAAAAATTATTTATATGATTTTGCTCATGGGAGAACTAAAGGAATAGATCAGACATCGTAATAGGCCGAAATATGTTTAAAAAAATTCACCTAATTTAAAACATGTTACATTATTTTTCTTTGGTTTTATTTTCGCATGATTTAAATGACTCACAGGCCTCATGCAACATCTTCTACAATTAGCTCTTCCAAACCATCCTAGTTAACATTTTGTTGCAAAAATTGAGATTTGAACTGAAATGGCAACGAAAAATTATTCAAATGCAGAGGGACCTCATAGAACCAATTGCCGCCATTTTTCGCTGACCGCGATCAAGCCACACTAGTGCCAGTTGTGCAAATCGAAATGCACGAATAGGAGCTGGTAGAAGTCAGTGCAACTTTCCTGATTTTGCGTAAGGTGATGAAAAAACGAGAAAAAAAAAGAGAAATCGGTACGTATGGATGCGACCATTTTTAATGAAGAGAATCACTCCAGAAAATTTAACTGGTGAGCTGATTCTGGATAATTACCTATTCCAGAATTTCACCAGGATGTCCAAACATGATTTTGAATATCTCTTGACAAGAATTGGATCCAGAATCAGTAAGCTCGACACCAATATGAGAGACTGTATTCTTATTTACAACTAGATTGGAGATCGCAATTCGATTTCTGGCTACCCTTGACTCGTACAGAAGTTTAATGAAACTCTTTAAAGTGAACTTTTCATCAATATGCCTTCTGGTACCAGAAGTTTGCGACGTTTTGATAGAAGGAATACAAGAATTCTTTAAGGTAAGTTCAAAACAATATTAAAATGTTTTCAATTATTTAGTAAGATTTATATTTAATAACATTTTAATAAATGATTAATTTCTAGTCAATAATAATCTAGCATAATGGTTAATTAACGAGATAAAAACTAAAATAGATCAGATTATCACTGGACTAAATCCGTATTATAACAATGGTACCCACAACCTAAATATGTTAATTCACCAATGCATAAAACACTTCAATAATAAAATATCTATCATGATACAAAGAAAACACGACAGACAATTAAATAAAGAGATAAATAAAAAATACAGTGGAAAACAAAATTAATATAGCAATATCGGTCAATGTTTTAATATTTTATTCTTAGGTGATAATTTAGCTTTAGAAATATTCAAGCTAATAAAATACTTAGAAAATGAATTTGAAAATATGTAAACTAAAGAGGACCATGCAAAAGCAAATAGAAATACACACATACATTAAGGAATAATTATGTACAATTAAGAAAAAAATAACTAATTCCTCTTCACTCGGGTCGGGTATTTCACATTTAGCAAATGTTCAACTATTGCAGATTATTGCATTATTAGGGTCCATTTGGGGAGAAGTTAAGTTACAGCTAGAATTTGAGGTTGGTGAAGTTACACTAGGAGGCGAAGTTACGATTAACGGACCATACTGACCAGGTTGAAGCATCTGCATGTAACCCCCCCCCCCCCTCCCCCTTCATACAATATTTTGCTGATTTTATATTCAGCCTGTGAGCGTATGTAATCATTATATTTAATCATTTTGTTTGCTACATGGTCGCCGAAACTTGAAAATGGATTTCGTCGTTTCTGTGAAGAATTATTATAATATAATATCATTATATTATATAATATCATATTGATTATGTAATATCAATGGCGTGTTGCTCATCTATTGGAAATTAGCCTTTCGATGGTTTTCCCTTAGGTTCGGCGGATTTGGAAATAGTATATTGCACCTGAAGTGTATTAAAGGACATTTAAAATCCTTGTTCATTTGATAACCTTTCTGAATTTTCAACAGATTGGGTCTAGAAACAAAAGAAAATAATATTTTTTTTTGAGTAAATGGTAGGCAAACAAAGTAAATATCTCAGGTAATATTTGGAGATAGATAATTGAATGTGTCTATATTTATGTTATGTAATTATTTTGTTTTTCCAGATGCCGTCATCTGCTGAAGAATGGAAAACCATTGCTAAAGACTTTGAAGATAGATGGAATTATCCTGTGTTATCCTGCGCCATGGAGGGCAAGCACATAGCAATTTCTTGTCCTCCGAAAAGTGGAAATAAATACTTCAATTATAAACAATTTTTCAGCATTTGGGTTTGGGGTCGGAAATGCGAATTACCAATTTATTTATGGTCAAGCGGGATGTCAAGGCATGATATCAGATGGAGGAGTTTTTAGGCACACCGCATTTGGGCAAACTCTATTGGACCAAGCATTGCAGTTACCTGAATCTGCACCACTTCCTGGGAGAGAAATGCGAATACCATATGCATTCCTTGCTGACGATTCATTTCCATTAACAGAAAATATTATGAAACTGATTTAACTGTCGACTCTCAAAAACGTGGGTTGAAATAATGCAATTTCGAGAGCACAAAGAGTAGTGGAAAATACTTTAGGATTAATGGTATCAGTATTTAGAATTATTCACAAAACCATAGATCTGAAAGTGGATAATACTCAAAAATTGCTTTAGCTTGTGCATATTTACACAATTTTTTGTGCCGTAATCCACAAAGTCAGGCGCTATATTCACCCCCTGGGGCTTTTGATTGTGAAGAAATCGGCACGGGTAGAATAGCATCAGGATCTTGGCGAAATAGCAATCCAAATCTACAAGGTCTCAAAAATATTGCTAGGAATCCTAGCGCAAAAGCAAAAGAAATCAGAGATGAATTCATAAAATATTTTACGAGTGTTCATAACAAGGTCGCTTAGCAAGATACGTATTTACAAAAAAATTAATGTAATATAACGTGTATATATTCATTTATGTAATGTATAATATATTCAATTCTCTTAATTTTACGAAAGAAGTAGTTTGTTTTGACTTTTTTGTGTGATATAATGGTATACATGTTTTATGACAATATTCCCCTTTTCTATATTTTTTTTTTGTATGAACAAAATTTTAAAAAATTCAAAATATTACTTGTATTTTAAAGTTACCAACTTTTTAAGAAATATGAAATTAGCTCGGGTCGTAAATGTACTGCATTTATAAAGCTCATTATTTTTTCGTTTGTCCATTTATCCATTTTGATCAAGTAAACGTAATAAAATAGACGGTAATAAAACGAACACTACCGAAGTGTGGAAGAGACTGAAGAAATAGACGTGGTAGTAACAGCGCCGAAAATAGGAGTTTAAGGTTCAAAACAAACGAACTAATGTTATAATGAAATTGACATCGCGATGAAAAATTATTCAAGTTAAAATGAAAGTACATGTAACTGTAAATTAAATTTGGATGCTAAAAACAAAGATATTGCATTGCCTTCATGTCTTATTTAATTAAAAAATGCATCAATATCACCTATGAAATGTGTTATTTCTGCTATAAAGAGACAATCAGGGTATGACTATACAGTTGATCATGTACCAGCATCAAGCATTTCCCAACCTTCAGTGTCATAAAAACATTCTGAGCTAGATAGCTGTTCATTTGAGTCGGAATCATAAGATGACTCAGGCAATGAATAACAATAACGCGTAGTTGTATGTTACTAGCTATTGAAAAGATTCCTAAACCTTGAGGTTTACCAAAGATGGCTTCTAATTAGATAAAATTACAACCTCCAGGTTCTTAAACTACGCATTCTGCTTTAACAGTGATGTTCCTACGTGCCTTAGAACCAATGTTATCCGCAAAAAACTTCAATTTTGTTTTTTATGTGATAATCGCCTTTTTTTGCACAGACCATTTAAGATAATGCAATAGTTTTTTATATGCATGAAAAGAAGAAACTTCCCCCTTTTTATCAAGTCCAAGAACGTCGATATCGGTAACCTGAAGGAGATACAGAGCTTCAAACCCAAACGTAATTTTGTGGCTTCGAAAATTTTGAGCACACTCGGGACCGAGAAAAAAAAATTATTATTTGTTTACGATGATTTTTTCAACATAAAGGTTTTTTGATGTGCTGAATCCAAATCTGCAATAATTTTTTTATGGAAAATCTATTAGGCTAGTTTACTTAATAATTAAAACACTTTTTTAAAATTTATTTGAACAAAAATCAATTATTTTATAATGCTTATATTTTTTCTTTAACATACTCTAAAA
Source organism: Rhaphigaster nebulosa (assembly GCA_948150685.1). Lineage (NCBI taxonomy): Eukaryota > Metazoa > Arthropoda > Insecta > Hemiptera > Pentatomidae > Rhaphigaster > Rhaphigaster nebulosa. The sequence continues at coordinate 152,039,114 of OX411307.1, forward strand.
AAAATGTTTAGCTGAAAAAAACATGTCGACATCACTCTTCAAACACGAGATATACAATAAAGCATTTTCAGCATGTTTTATTTCTTAGCTTTCTTAGCTCCTAAGGCCCATTGGACAAAATGGAAGGATATGGGTCAACTGTTTTCCAATGTAACCAAACAACAACGTCTTCGATCCCCTCTTAGGAGAACAAGGAAGAAAGGGAGACCGAAGCGGAGGAGGCAACGAAAAGGAACTTCTTCTCAGATCTCGCTTGACGCAGGACAACTAGTCTCCCCTCTGAAGATGACAAATGCTCTGGCTCTGACTCCATGACCTAAGATATTCAGGGGAACCCCATGGAGAGATGCTGAAGGACCATCAACACCCATCATTACAGATAAGAAATTTATGTTAGAACAGTTAATGGCAAGGTCTAGTCTGAATCATTCCATGGTTAACAGTCATTATTTTCTCTTGTAACAGTTTATTATTTTAATTTTGATGAATAAAGATAAATGTTAGGAAGGAGGCACCTATATGTTTTTGAGGCACCTATATTACCTTGGAGGGATTGTGGTATCTCACAATTAGTGTGTAGTAGGCTACTGAACGTTTAACTACCGGACCCGGCTCGAGTGCGGCTTTAGCAGATAAATATTGACATCAGCGGTAGATCGACTTTGGGGTCGGGAGACCCTCCTGGGGTACACCCCGCCCCTTTAAAGTGAGTACCAAATCCTTCAATGGCCTCGGTAAAAAAAGTGGCGGCTGAGCGAAATCCAGGGCACATCGCTTCCAAAATAAAAATGAAAAAAATATCGAGTTAAATGGTCATACGGATATGTAATATATATATATATATATATATATATATATATATATATATATATATATATATATATATATATATATATATATAAAGAAATAACGAAAATAATAATTAAAAAGTTTTATTTCTTGGTATAACGATGGGGAACAATATGAAGGTTTACTCATAAACATTTACATTCGAATTCACTGGAAAGGCCTTTGTACTGTTTGAAGTTGACAGAGGATTCAAAGAACAGGAAACAATTTTTTTTGAGTAAATTAATAATCTGAGAGAGACATGTTACATTGTCAATGGTATAAGAGTACGTTTTAATTTTCCTTTCTGACCAATAAGGGATTTAAAATTATATTAATTCAAAAGATGAAAAGTTGAATTAACAAATTTTCATGTTCCGTCAATTTTCCAAAATAAATAAATTCTTATTCATCTCCATAATCAAACCTGTACCATAACCTATAACAGGATTTTTTTTTAATTCATTTTTTTATAACTTGATCCAGCAATGTAATGCACCGGTATTAATTTCGATTCCTCTTTGACACAAGTAACAAAGGTCTTTATTGAACCCATAACGGTTTAAACACCTCCACCAATAGACTGTAACAGCAAGCGAATCCTTCAGAAGTTGCCACTCCTCGGCAAATAACAATCACATCAGAGCGGAGGTGGCCTCATCAAAGTCAAGGCGTCTTACACTCAAGCGGAAGCCCTCAACCTAACCAAACCTAATAACAACGCTTACCACGCAATTTCTTCACCGTCCTTCCTCATCAAATAACCGGTCCGCGCTGATATAATTGAAACAGAAAAGAAAAAGAATTGCTATAATAATAATTCATTGATGTAAAAAAAAGACCTAGGTTAAAAAATAGTTAACGCCTTGCAAGAGTCAAAGTTTACATAATTATATATATTTTATAACAATTAGCAAATTGTGATATTCCATAAATTTTATTCTCCTTATATTAAACGTACTTTCCAATTATCCATAACTATATCCACGTTTCGGGTTTGTTTAGTCAGCATAATATTGTATACAGGATACTGTATTTGTATAAAATGTTACAAAAGGGTTCATTAGCTCATACTTGTTCGATTAGTTGCCAACTACTGTTTAGTTGTCAAGACAACTAATCAAACAAGTATGAGCTAATGAACCCTTTTGCAACATTTTGTACAAATACAGTATCCTGTATAAAATATTATGCCGACTAAAAGAAAGTAATCCTGAATTTAGAGAAACAATCCCGAAACGTGGATATATTTGTGTATAAGTGGAAAGTATATGTAATATAAGAAGAATACAATTTATGGAATGTGACAATTGCTAATTGTTGTTAACAAATATTAGACTTCCTAAAGTGTTTTGATAGAAAAAAAATTATATTTGAGCAATTTATCTCATTCAGTCACTGATGAAACCCAAAATCGTAAGAATTTGTTTACTCATCATAAAGATTTTACATTACATCATTCACTCACTGTTGGGCGATATAGTCCTTGCAGGACCTGGGCTTCTGCCACCATTCTTCCCCATTCCTCGCGATCTCCTCCAATTTACGATCCCATCTTTCTTAAGTCGTCTTCCAGGTCACCAATCTACCGACGCCTGGGCCTTTCCCTTTTCCTTTTTCCTCCTGGTACACCATTCAGCATCATTTTAGACATCCTACAGGGCTCCATTCTCTCTACACGCCCCAACCATCTTAATCTGCTCTTCTTAATAGGACAGAGGATATCAGGCTCCCCATGCAATTCCATTAGTTCAGCATTGCTTCTGATTCTCCTCCTGAGCTCTTCTTTGACGGGTCCAAAGATCTTTCTCTTCTTCTCAGACCAGAAGAGCTCTTCTGTTTTCCTTTCTCAGAGTCCACGTCTCACTGTCATACACTACTACCGTCCTAATTATCGTTTTGTACAACAAAAGCTTTGCTTTCCTGGAAAGGCTTTTGTATCGGAGAGCTTTTTGCAGGGCATAGAAACATCTGGTTCCTGCTACCATTCTGCCCTTAATTTCAACTTCTAAATTGTTTTTCTCCGTCACTACTCCTCCCAGGAACATAGATGTACTACAGCTGTGAAACGTGTTACATTCCATCACATTTATGTATTATGAACTATCGGTTAACTGGCTAGAACTCACCAGTTTTATGTATAATCTGTACATTTGTACAAAAGTCTCAAGCCTTTGATACCATTATACATGAAAACCTCAATCTCATTAATAAATGTATAAATCTATATATGCCGTACGTTTTTTCGTCAGCAAAAACCTGAAGTAGCAAAGCGTGGATGGTGGATTACGAACATCCATGCTCCCTCGATGGGTCTAACAACAATGATGCTTATAATGAAAATATCCATATTCAAAAACATCTATGCATTTTTTCCATCACTAAGTACATGGAAGCCTTAGGTTACCCCATTCATAAGACCGCGTTATTAGAGGAGTACGCTTCAGAATTAGGTTTACCATAATTCTCCTAGGTCTGATTTCTAAAGTAGTTATTTCCAACAAGTCGATAGTGATAATAGTAGGTAAAATGCAAAACCTTTCAGAAATATGGGAATTACGCTCTCGTTATATTTCTTACCCAAGTTAAGACCGAAATCAACTCAGTCGAATTTTATTCAATCCTCTTCTTTAAGTACTCATCGCAGTACTCATGGCTGTGTCATAGGAAGTTCCAACAATTTCTGAGGCGGGAACTTTCCATTTAATACGACAAATTGGACTGCTAAAAATGTATATCTAACAAATAAAATCGTAGAAGGCAATGGAGGGGAACGAAAAACGCACAAACTTCAGCGATTGTTGTAGTTAATAATTTCTACTTTTAAATTAGTTAATGGAAACTGAATAAAAACATTTTAAATTTATTTTCAGCTCGACAAACCAAAAATCTAATTCACAGAATTGTCTTACTGTAATTGATTAGTAAACTATTTTAGTGTACTTTTGTGTGAGAAGACGTGAAGAAATGCAGAATGCTGAAAATGTTTAGAGTAATGTTTATGTGCATTCTTTAAAATTATTTTTTTAAAAATGGATAATTATTATAGGTTATTAGTTGTATCATGTCCACAACGCACCATATTTTTATTTATGTTATGAATAATTTTTAATTTATTTAATTTTATTATTGTAATTTTTTTTCTCGCCTTGTTCTATTACCTATAACTGTTGATTATTTTTTTATTCTATCAATATTATTTTAATTATTTATTTAGTTTATTATTATTAACATATTTATTTTAAGATTTTATAAATATAAACAAAAGAGTCATTGGGGGTGTTTATTCTAGTATCCCCGCATTGTCAAACGTTAAAAATATTGTGTAAGGCTCAGCCAACCCGATCTGTAAATAAAGAATAATAAAATGCATCATTAAGATTATTATTATAATATTATTATTATCATTCAAAATGCATGAGTTGGTACTACTGAGGTAGCATGAAATTAGGTATACATACATAAAATATTTTTTAGAACTCCAATTCTAATCCGTGTCAGCGATACGAACATGACTAAAATATTGAAAGCTGGTTCCGTTGAAAGTTGGTTAGCAGAGAGAAAGGGGAGGGAACAAAACTTGCTATTGGAAACTCGATTCTTCCCTTACTTATTTTTTCAGAGGGAATGGACGATTTCGTTCAACATTCTTATCTTATACTGTCAAGACTCTCTAAACCCTCTACATCTTTCAAAATTTATATGTTCTACTCTTTTTTTTTCTCCCCTCAAGTTTATCATTAAAAATTAAACAAAAGTACAGGATAGCAATGCCGGAAAAAAAAAATTGCTTTATAAATGTAAAATGTCCATATTTTATATAACATATGGTCCAATTATAGATTACTGCATACTCATCCTCTTCAAGAGCAAACAGTTACTGATTTATATGAAATGAATATATATCGTATATTTCATTAAACATTTATCATGTCTCAAACTGTATTAACATTTATTTTTTAATGTTTAATGTCACTGCATCGTCCTTTTTTTTTTTCCGGCTTAAGACTTCCATTGAAGTCCTATACTGACTGCATCGTCCTTAGAGCGTAATAGTGTGATTGACTATTTCACATACGATCGAAACATAAGGCAGTATTTCGCTGATATCAAGGTTGTGAGAGGAGCGGAGATAGGCAGTGACCACCTTCTACTCGTGGCCGATACAAGGATCGTCCCAGATCACAAAGAAAACTGAAGGTATTTGAAACCCTAAGAATTAAGGCCTTGGATGACCCAGAAAAGAGGGCCCTATATACAGAGAACCTGAAAGATAGATTGAGAGCAATGGGATTCGATGGAGACGTGGAGAAGATCTGGAAGTCATTGAAGACATGTACCCTGGAGGTGGTAAATACAGTATGTGGAAAGAAAAGAACATCTAGTAAAGGAAAACGGACTTACTGGTGGACTAGTGATCTCCAATGGCTATTTGCTTAGAAGAAGCATACATGGAGAGCATATCTTCAATATAGGAGTGAAGTAAAGCTGCGTGCTTACCAAATAGCTTGGAATAAATGTAAAGTAGCTGTATGCCAGGCCAAGAAACGCTCATGGGAGAATTTCGGTAAACAGCTGAACGAAGACCATCGGGAATCCATAAGAACATTTTGGCGAAAAGTAAAGACATTAAGAGGAAAAAAGAATAAGCCCGTAAGAAATGTAAAAGACAGCGATGGAACCGCGCTTACTGACGAGAAAAAGATCCTTAACAGATGGAAGCAACACTTCCAGGAACTATTCTCCAAAAATCCAGAAATACCTCAAGACCAAGAACGAGAACCCTCTATTCAGGAAAGCCTAGAGGCAATAGAAAAAGAAGAAATATAATACGCAATCCAGAGAATAAAGACAGGGAAAGCACCGGAAAAGGATGGTATTCCACCAGAATGCTTGAAATATGGAGGACAAGAACTTCTTAAAGCTCTTCAAAGGCTGTTCCAGGAGACTTATATGACAGAAAGAGAATCCCCAAAGACTGGAAATATAGCATATTTCTCCTGATTCATAAAAAAGGCACCACAATGCAGTGTTGAAACCATAGACAAATCAGTTTTCTTTCAGTGATATATACACTCTACACTTTTATTTTGGAGAGGAAACTCCGACGAATTATTGAAGAACAGTTTGAGGATGAACGGAAAGGCTGGTTTCCGTCCAGGCCGACAGACGCAGGATCACATCTTTGTCCTTAGGAACATCGCTGAAAAAGTCTGGGACAGGGACCAAAACCTATACCTGGCATTTCTAGATTTGAGGACGGCGTTTGACTCAGTCAGTCCCAAGAAGGGAAATATGGAATGCTCTAGTAGCCAAGAGAGTTCCTAGAGAGTTGATACAGGCCGTAAAGTCAGCCTACCGAGGAGCCACTGGACTAGTTAGGATAGACGCCATGGAATCGCAACCTTTCCCAATTGCGAAAGAAGTTAAACAGGGAGATAGTTTAAGCCCCCTTCTTTTTGTAAACTTTATGGACGAAATTCATAAGATCTGTAAGCGCCGTACAGCCTGGACCGCAATGGGAAAATGGAATATGAGAACCGTCCTCGTACAAAGTCGTCTATATACGGATGGCATAGTCCTGGTAGCCGACCCAAAGATGAGACTACAGCAAGCTCTGGTGGAATGGGAAGAAGAGTTGCTCAGGAAAGGTATGTCAATTAATACCTCCATGAGTAATGTTCTGGTTATGGGAAGAGAAGAACAGGAAGACGTCCAACTGGTCTTACTTAGGGACAGTGATTAGTAGCTCTGGCAGGGTAGACCCTGAGATTTCAAACAGAATAGCCATGGCAAATCAGGTGTGCTGCCAGATTACTAACAGCATCATCGGCCACCGGTAAGTGGATAACAAGACCTAGAAGCACGTGTACAAGGCTGAATACCTGCCCACTCTTACGAACGGCAGAGAAAGTTGGATCAAGTTGGACAGACATACCAGACGCATAACAGCAGCCAAAATGAGGTTCCTACGTAGATCCGTTGGGAAAACTAAAACCGCATTAGAAATGAATGAATCGAAGAGCAGTTGGGGGTACCCGAACTAAAAACCACTTTGGAGAAACGACAGCTCAAATGGTTTGGGTATGTCTGCCGCATGAACGAGGACGTAGATCCTATAAAGGTATTAAAGGCTCAGCCCACTGGGAGGAGACCACTGGGGCGACCCAGAGTTTCACACCAGGAATACGAAGAGAGGATTGGAAGTGGAAGAGGCAAATCCCTGAGCAGGGACCGAGAGGAATGGCTGCGCTGAGTGGAGGCTCTTCGACGCTGATAGTGGCAAAAGAGGAAGAAGAATTCACTGCATCGTCGAAATTTTTTTTTCTCCATATCGATATTTAAGCGAAAATCACAGATTTATTTAAAATATACAACCTGGCCAAAATAAATGTCATTCACCGGACTATATTTTTAAATAGAGACCTCAAAATATCTATAAGTATTTATATATTTAAAGATAAACATTGATCATATTAATATGCTAATTTATTTTCTTTATATACTCACTTTTAATTACAATTACCTATATATGAACTTTCGAATCCGAGTTTTCAAGGGAAATTCACGTTTTTAGGTCCCCTGAGACTAAATAACCACTTCTCACAAAAATGGTCTGTGTGTGTGTGTGTGTATGCCAAATTTTCAAAATGGCTACCTCTGAAGTACCTTTAATTTGGTTTATTTGAAATAATTAGCCGTATTCTCATGGTTGGTAGTAATCAAAATTTGATGAATATAAAATATGATAGAATTTGATAATTAACAAAAGGAGAAAAACGAATGAAATATTTCCCCACAGTGAAAACAAATTTCCGAAAATATAGATAATATACCGTAGGAAAGCTAAAGATTTTAGAAACAATTATATCTAACGCAGAATGTGTGGAAGGCTTAGCTTCTAAATTTTCCAAGGTAGTCAAATAAAAACAATACATAAACTTTACAATGGCCACGATAGTAGGTTTAGCTGGAAGCCTCTTTATTTTTCTAATGTTATGTTTCATCACCAACTAGAGATGCCGTTAGTGGTGCGCACAGTTACCCCACTCTCCCCAATTGTTAACGAAGTTTCCATGGAAACTAAATAGAGAATTTAAAATTGATTTCAGTGGAGTGATGACTGAAAGTTGTATGATAAGCACACAGAACCAGATTTTTGTTGTATTTTTGTAATTAATATGAATACATTTTTGTAGGAGAACTGAAATATATAATTATTATTGAAATGTCGCAAAAAAAAAACTAAGTAAAATATTTTATTAAATAAAATAAATAATCTAAATTTCCTTTTCATCATTATAATGTTTATTTCATCATTTTTTTTAAATTTAATTATTTACATTTGTTTTATTTTCGAGATTAATTTGATTTAATTTGAATTTTCGTGAGTGTACTTGAAACGTAAGCGTATTTTGGAACTTGTAATTGTACTTAAACTTCTGCAAATTTAAAATGCTTTAATACTTAATTATTGTGTAATAGGGTGAATATAAATAAACAAATATGCAATTAACCGCATGTAAGTTGCTCTGAAACTAATAAAAGAACGAGAATAAAAAGAGAAAAACAAAATAATTATAATAACTGTATGATTAATTTATTCATTACTTAACACTTTCAAAGTAGGGAGGAAAACGTGTTTATAAAAGTTATGCGAAAGATTAGTGTGAACAGTGTATCGAACCATTCAAATCGCATGAAAAAACATTAAACAAAAAAAAAATCATAATAAAACAGATATATATATATATATATATATATATAAATAAACACACACACACACATATACATATTATTTTATTCTGATATAACGTTTTAGCTTTTATGGGTAGATTAATATTCTTACAAGATCTCGGTAAGGTTTTTTCTAAATGTTTGCATGTTTACTAAATATTTTTGTAATACAAATTTCGTACCTTAATATCAATAAATATCGAAAAAATATCAATGCTTGTCCTATAAATAATGCATTCATTAAGAAGTTTTGTATTGAGTATGTAAACTTTCAATACATAAACGCTTTTCCTAAAGAACACTAGAAAGATAAACAATCAAAGTAAATTTAGGGCTAAGAACTTCACCAACTTCGGATTCAGCACATTAGAATATAGTGACTTAAAAAAATAAAGTCTCTTTCTCAGTTTGCCTAATCGCTACTAAACTGTTTTCGTACCGACAAAGCATACAGAATGTTCGAGTACTCAACACTCAAAGTTTTTGTGTACTAGGGCACTTGCTAAGTGAAACTGGGTGGCAATGTTGATACACTCAGCCGCCGGATAGTCAACACTTAATCGACAAATATTGACATAAACCAGTAGCCAGGATAATTTGCTCCTGAACTCATTTAGAGTTGAAATCAGCTTCCTGTAAATGTATGCGACAAGATAAGTAAGCAGACGAACCCTCAAAAAAATCTTAAACAATAAATAAATAATGATACAAAATGGCAAACAATTTCAAGCTTAAACCCTTACGGTTCTGTAAAACAATTATTCAGTGCAAAAAATAAAATAAAATAATAAATAAACAGGCCGGCGTTCCGTTCCAATATAACCTTCTCGCTTTGAATTTTTTTAGAAATTTTAAATTAAGCTCTTCAGATAGGCTTTGAAAATGTTCTGGACAATCCTAGTACTTATTTGAAAAATGGATCAATAAGGATTACAATTTATTCTTGCCCTCTCCTTCAAGAGTTGCACTCGTCAAAAGTTTAGTTAAGTCATAATTAATAAAAAAATAGCTGTTTCGCGTTTCGGGGCAGAATTTTTCTTATTTTTAATATTAATTCCATCTTATCTGACATTCTAGTTTATCGTTTTAACAGTAGCTATCACATTACGTAATTGCATAAATAAAATAAAAAATACCCTACAAAAACACATTTGTAGCTATATCTCGCTTGGGGGCAGAACTTCACTATGTTTTTCTACTGAAAACCTTAATTTAAGGATTAAACTATTTTTTTATGACAATTTTTTTCGGTCTGCTCATTGAAAAAATTTCTATAGCGAAATACGCGTTACGCTTCGTCTAAAGCTTAAAAATTGATGCATCGTTTTAAAATTTTCATGGTAAAATCTAGAAACAAAACTAAAATTTTACGCACACTCCGCATCCTAATATGTTATGCGTATATTGAGATATGCAAATAAATTTTAATTTTGACGACATTTTTCGAAAAATCGTAAAAAATCAGCAAGTTTTGATATAAAACCGTATATTTTCTTAAACTTATCTAATAACAATTAAAAACAAAAGGAAATACAGAAAATATTGATAAATACAAGAATTATCTGTACGCAATTTTTTTTACGAAAGATAAAAAAAGAATTATAGATTTTTATCAAATTAAAATTAGCTAAAAATTTGATAATCTAAACATTTAAAGTAAATTTACTTAGGAGTAAAATGACGTTGAGACGGTTGCTCTATCATAAATAGAACGACCAGGACGGAGTTTTGTCCCGAAAAAGTGCGTTTTGAACCACTGTGCGGCGTCTCGTCTCACATTGTAGGCATTCCTCGGGGCTACAAACAACAAGAACATAATATTGTCCTGTTAATATTTTGTCGGCATTTATAACATAGCTCTATACTTTTTTGTTTTGATTTCGACCGCAACCCAAAGGATAAGATAAAACTTACCTATACCATTCCCTTATAATTTCTAATTACTGTAATTAATTAAATAAATACTTTGTTTTTTCTCCATTAGAATATATTTTGATTATACTATGATAATTTTATAAATATATTTATTTTGTATTGTTATAATTTAATTCTTCAATGAATTAGCTATAAAATATGTCAAAAATTTCGTAGCTGCTCAATTGATGAATAATACTTTTTTTTCGGAGAGCTGCTTAAAAACAATATTATTAATTGAAGGCAGTGGTAAACTGATACTTCTATTATTATGTATTGATTTTTATTTTTAAATGATTACATATTGTTTCAAACTAATTCAAGGTGTGTGATGGTAAATAAAAGGAATATATAAAATTAAGAGATAAACAGGATCAAAGGACAATTAGCTAAATATCTAATAGTCAGACATAACAAATAGCCCAGGCGAGATATTTAATTTTATAAAATAAATTTCAAATGGATTTTCTCAAGATAAACTAGGAGAAAAATTGTAAATGTTTTAGATCAAATCGTGAAAAAAAAAAAAAAAACCCATAAGCATGCCGGAAAAATACTGTTTTCCTTAGAAGATGTGAACAATTTTTGTTTGAGAAAAATAAAAAATCGTAAGTAATAGCGTTTAAAAAAACGAAAAAAATAAATTTTAAACAACTGAAGTCGGTTAACAGGATTTTCACCCAAAAAAAATATGAACCGCGAAATATGGTCATTATTGGACATTTAATTACAGGTCTTGTAATTGTCGCAAGAACATGTGGCTTTTAGTAATGCCTACGTGCAATCAAAATTCCATGCAAAAAATATTAAATTTTGCGGAAGATGCGAAAATGTAAAAATAGGTGTTCTCACAAAACGCCTTGAGCAAGGCCCAAAATGGTCCTAGAGTATTTTAAAATGCGTTATTTTTTCACAAAGAGTTGCACTACAGCCCCTATTTTCATGAAATATATGTGAGATTCGATTTAATACCTCAAAAAGGTTTTTGAAAATCGTTTTTTTTCTTGCTTCGGCAGATCTGAAGTGCGGGTGAAAGGGAAGTGATACGTACCACGAAAAGTTATTATTTTTGCATGTAATTCATACTGTAAATAGGCCCCATTAAAAACAGTTTTAGTCCTGAAACATGTTCCTATGACAATTACAAGACCTGTAATTAAATTTCGAAAAATTGCGTTATTTCACAGTTTTTAATTTTTTTTTTTAAATACAAAAAATATATCTAATAGCGCTTAAAAATACGAAATAAATAAATTGTGGACAATTGAAATCGGCAGGCAACTCTTCACAAAAATAATTAAACTCTGCGAAATATGGCCATTTATTTACAGGGCTTGTAATTGTTGTAGGGATATGTTTCAGGGCGTAAACTGTGATTTTTAATAGTGCTAAATTAAAAATTGCATGTAAAAATAATGATAAATTTTCGTGGTACGTAACACTTCTCTCCCACACCCGAGCGGTGAAGCAAGAGTTTTAAACGCGTTTTCTGGGTATTTAATCGAACCTCACATATATGTCATGCAATTAGGGTTGTAGAGAAACTCTACGAACAAATAACGCTTCGAAAAATTGTTCTAGGATCATTTTGGGCCTTGTTGAAGCCGTTTTGCGAGACCACCAGTTTTTTATATTTACGCGTTTTTCGCGAAAAGTTATCATTATTTTTGCATGGAATTTTCATTGCACGCAGGCATTACTAAAAGCCTAAATTATCCAAAAACATGATCTTGCGACAATTACAAAGCCAGTAATTAAATATCCAATAATGAACATATTTCAAGGATCATAATTTTTATTTGCGAAAAGTAGTTGAGCGACATTAATTGTTTAAAACTCATTTTTCCCGTATTTTTAAACGCTATTACGTGCATTTTTAAAATTTTTTTTCAAACAAAAATTGTTAGCATCATAAATTGAAAACAAAACTTTTCGGCACGTTTATGAGTTTTTTTTACCAGGCTAAAAAAAAACATATACTGTATAAAACATATATTGTATAAAACATATACATTTTTTTTCTAATATTTTTCTCCTAATTATCACGTCGATAAGGTCCATTGGAGATTAGTTTCAAGAAATTAATGTTTTCCCTATCACCTGAGCTAAAATATTGGAAAGAGAATACTCAAATATTTTAAAGTGTGTCAACTAAGTTATTTAATATTTGAAAAAATTAATATGAGTTAAAGGCCAGTGACCTTTCCTAAGACTTGAACCTAATCCCTTACTCAGTTCCTCTGTGTTGGCATACTAGGAAACCCCCTCCTAGTCCTTGTCCCTTTCGATGTACTTTTGTTAGAATAAGATATTAATGCTGTCTGTAGATCTGAGGTAGTATGAACCATTACTTGTAACCTATTTTAGACAATAAAGTTTTTTTTTAAGTTCTCTATTTGAGCAGCTCTTTAACTATGGATCATATGAAGAGGATGAGTAAGAAATGTACATAAAATCTAAGGTAATAAAAACGATTTTTTTTTACAATGTATTATAGTTATTTGCAATTAACGTGATTAAAACAAAAATATTTGAAAAAGATATATTAATACTGTTAAATGCTTCAAAAGTATTTCATTCTGAGGAGGAGAAAAAAATCCCCGTCACCTTAATGAAATACAAGGTAATCATTTACAAATAAAAATAAATATGTAATAATATATAATCACCACTGCTTTCAATTTGGAAATAAAAGATTTCCCACTAAATTAACTAATTAAGAATATTGTTATTTTTTAAATTCTGCAAATGTAATTATTACAATGGATGGTAAAACGGAGCATTTAGCAAATTATATGTACTGATAGTAGATTCATAGGCAGTTCAGAAGACTACCGAAGAACTATAAGCGCAGATGTTAAATACTGATTAAATTATTTTTATATTTCATAGAAAAAAAAAAAAAACAAGTTAAGGATGAGAATACATAGGAATTAAACTTAATTCCGTATTTATAACGCTGACATGCAATGAAATCAGCGGTTGATGGAGGACGAGGTGGTGGCACAATTTCCCTTTGAGAGCTCCCTGACCAGGAAGAGAATACATCCAACAGGTTGCTATTGTTGTATGCTATTGTTGCTATGGACCTCATTGTTAATTACTACAATGCACTTGATGTCGGCTTTATTGTTGCCATCTTAGGGCCCTACTAATCCGATCAGTTCTGCCACCCCGCCCTCCCCAAACTGCCTCCTGGGAGGGAAGGAATTATCACAAGTGGTTAGATGCTTTGGGACAATATTTATTCTAAACTTCCCAGTCCTTTATAAATGATTTTCTAACTTTACAGTCTCAATCCGAATCCTAAATATTTGTTAAGAATTGTAAATCGTCAAACAAACTGTCCCAGAAATAATATATCGTTCCTTCGGAAAAGTATTGTTGAAATAAATCAATTTTGCGCTTAAAAAAACTTATACTCTCTTGAGGAAGATTCGCTCCTCAAGAAAACTCATAAAAAAAAAGTTAATAAAATTATTATGCTTATACAGTGCCCCAGGAGGAAATTTATGTAATTAAGGGAGGAATTGTCGATCATAAATGTGGTTTAGATCCGCCAATCACACCTTATCGCAATCCGTTTTAGAGATATGATTTTTAATTTTTTTTTTTTTTTCAAGGAAGCAACGGTTTTTCCAATAAAAGCCCAAATTTCCCTACTCTAAATTAACATTTCTCAACTTTTGTCACCATTTTTTGAATCTACGATGAATTTTCTATATCTCTGCTTCATTTCATCAGTTTTCCAACATTATTATATCCAACTTTACGAAGCAAGTCTAATTTCGAAGAGATGTTGAGTTTGGAAGGTCAAAAACGTCTGGTACCAACAAAAATAACAGTATTTCTTTCGTCCTGGTTTTGTTATGTTTTTTTTTTCTCCAAAAATATTTCTAAAGTGGTTTTCGAGATATGATTTTTTAAATAGTTTCCCGAGAAAACTACGTAAATTTCTCTTAAGTAACTGAACATTACACATTTTTACCTCCCAACCTCGATAACTCTTCGAAATATATGTTTCTTCAAATCGGTTGCAGACTTATAGGAAATTTATCGTAGATTCCAAAAATGGTGAAAAAAATTTAGACGTAGAGAGAAGGATTGTGTTAGGTTTGACCTTGAAGCTTTGAGTTTTGATGGTGCTCAACAGATGGTGGAATGTAGGCAAAAATTGTCAATTGTTCACGGCATCGAGCCTTCGGGTTCGTTAGGCCTTGTTATAATAATTATTAAAAATCAGATTACTGCCTGAATTGAACTTGCTCCAAATTAAATGAAGAATCTACCTCTCGAATACTTGGATTCCGTAAAATAAGTCAGTCATGGGTAAATTCGATAGACTTGATGGCATTAAAAAGAATGTGCATTGGCAAATCAGGCATACACACTTCATTAGTCATGGTTGTGTTAATTACTCGGCTCATTAATTTCAGAAATAAATGAATAATTGATTACTGGCGTTCGGAGAAGTGAGCTTATTCCAGAGAAGAGCTCCTAAACTCTGCTTTGGTAATGGCATTTCCAAATCGGTCTCGATGGAACGTCCATGACCCCCTCTCGATGTGCTGATCAACAACCTGTACAATAGAAAGACACCCTCCAATTCAACGACGCACGGTCAAAACTCTGTTGGGGAGCATTTAATTCTGAATTAAGATTTCTACTATCCAACTGTCAAATTCTTATCTATATGAAGTTATTATTTATATTATGATCGCTCGGTCCCTGTGGGGCAGTGGCCTACTCAAATTGCTTTAGACCTACATAGTTTGACCAAAACTGATATACAAAAAAAATTAAAAAAAAGAGAGATGTATCACTTGTTTGTTTATTTATCATCTCATTAATCCCAGACAGATTATTGTATAGATTAATTCATATAAAGCCGATTTCCGCATTAAAATGACAAACTCCTAAATGAGGGGGAAAAAAAAAACCTTCAGCAGCTGAGCTAGGTAACTAAGGTCATATTTTCCCTCTTAAGAGATTTATTGTGTCGCGTCGCAGAACTTGTTTATTAAACATTTTTACAATAATTTCTGTTGTATAACATTTCTTCATAAAATCAATAATAACTGAGATACCGAAGAACTAAAAAAAATAATATAGAAAATATCAAAATGGCGGTGTTGGGAGAAAAAGTCGAGACCCCAATAAGGCATTTTTCTAACATTAACCCAATTCACATATAAATTTCAAACCCTCTAACTCAGTTCGGAGGGCTGTAGAGGTGCAAAAAACCTCAAAAACCACGAAAAAACATTTGGACTTGCGGGAATTTACTCTAAAATTTACCCCCACTTCTATGGTGTTGTCCTGCCTATAAAACAACCGTACTAACCGAATTTCAGCTCATTTGATCCGAAGGGAGCCAATGGGAGTGTCCAAATATAGCAGGGGAGGGGAGGGGGAGAAAGTGTATACAGATATCATACAATCTCCGAAACCAACAAAACCGTGTTCTATGGGTTATGAAACTGATTTAAAATGCAACCCAACCTCTCTCCGATGACCTTCGAAAAACTAAGAAAGTCTATTATTTTCGGAAATGTTTAATAGAAAACTGAGGGTGGGACAGTGCCTGGTAATGACATTTTAGTAGCTTACGTAATTATTAAATCAAACAATTATTTAATATTTTCATTTTTAATATTGCATTACAAAGAAATGTTTTCTTTGCCGTAATTATTTGAGTAAAATTTGTAATGGTCTAAAACTTGCCCGTAAAAATGAAAATCATCAATAAACATTCAAAATTCTATGTGCGCAGCGTACTTTGAAACTGATCAAATAGCTGTTCACTACACACTCTTTACAGAATGATTTATTTAATCAATAGAGAACCATTGTAGATAAGCCTGACCCTAATTTTTATCGAAATTTCTAGAAACTAAAAATATTAAAAGTAACTTTATCTAGTAGCTTAAAAGTATCTTTATCTATACACAAATATAAAGAGAAACTATTGCCTCATCTCAAAATATTCAAAATTAACCCTTCTTCGATATACTGTATGCACCTGAGCATGATGCGCTAAGCAAATCATCGCATCACTAAAAAAAAAAAAACAAAAAAAAAAAACCCTGCTGGATTTAAAGTATAAGAACCCTAAGATCTAGTTATTCACTCAAATATCTTGACTCTAAGACATAATTATTAAATTCCATAATTTAATCAGCTAAAAATCTCTACTATCAAACCAATTTATAAAAATGGTACCAAAAAAGACTATATAGATAATTATCATTAGTAAATACAACAGTAGTAAAATACATAACCAAACATTTAAACAACATAAAATAATCGATAGCAATCAGCAGGGTTTGCACAAAGGCAAAGGGACTGAGCACATCTATTGCTTGATTTTACTAATTTAATTAATAATGTTATATGAACTGTTTTATATATATATATATATATATATATATATATATATCCGAGTATGAAACATATAGGGTGCTCCGTTTCTACCATGAGAGAATTTAAAAGCTACTTCAATATTAGGAAAGCAATAGTGAAACTAGGGAATAGCCTATGTAAACTTACTGATATAAAATCTGGTGTACCTCAGGGCAGTTTATTAAGCCCCGTGTGTATTTAAATATTTAAATGAATGACGTACAAAAATTGATTACAAGCGATAATGAATATTTCTTTGCCGATGATTCCCTCTTGATAACTTACCATAAAAATTATCAGACAGCTCTAAAAAAATTTCAAAAATATTATACTAATTTTTTAAAATGGTCTCATGACATTCCTCATAGTAAAAAAAGACAAAATTGTCGTTATGTTAAAAAATTCACTTCATATTGCTACTGTAGAATTGATCCTGGAATCAATCCCATTATTATGACTGTCTCACAATTAACTAATAAACTTTAAATGTTGTTGAAAAACATATATATTTAGGTGTTACTGTCGACAATAATAACTTTTCTACCTTTTCTGAAGAATCTCATATAACAAGAGTCTTAAGGATATTACGTGCATGCTCCTACATAATTTACTACCTCCAATATTCACTTAATAGGGAAGCCTTAATAATGGTGTACAAAGGATTGTTTGAGTCAATATTAATATATGGAATCGAATGCTACGGGCCCAGTGCTGAATGCTATTTATGAAAAATCACTAATTTACTGAATAGAACGTTGAAAGTTATAGCCAAAAACAGTAACAAAGCAGAAAAACTCAGAACATTGGCAACACTACCACCTATTTTTTTCTACGTCTGAAAAATTATATTCAAATTATAAAGATTGATTCATTTAGAAAAGAAAGTAGTTATTTACACAACGTTAGGAAAAAAAAACTAAGCATATTGAACCACCATTTAACAACATATTCGGAAAACGCACTTAAAACTTCAACCGTATGCCGGAACAACTATTAAATATACCAGCAACAAAAAAAAAAAAAAGAAAAAATATATCTTTCTATTCGGTATTTCATTTTTTTTTTTTTTTTTTTTTTTTTTTCTTGTATTACTATTATTCTATTCAATGTATCTAATCTTATTCTTTATATCTGTTTTTATAATTTATTCTTATTCTTTATATCTTTTTATTCTATTCTATGTTATTTTTTATATACACACACATTTATATATATTTATACACATTTATATTTAAATACACATTTATATTTTTTATATGTTATCTTATTCTGAAACACATTGTATATACAATATTTTTCCATTAATTAATTAAAAACTGCTACTTTTATTATCTTTTTTCAATGTAATTATGTTATTTCAAAATACATTAATAGAGCCTTATTATTTATATATTACATTAAATTCGTATTTTTTTCTTATAGTTAATTAAGTATACTACGTAATGGTTATGTAACATAAGTATTAGATGTACTTTATATGTGACACCCTCGTATGCTTAATTTCTACAATAACTTTCATATTGTATAAATATTATTAACGTTCCATCCTCTACAACACGCGACTAATTTAAATTGTTTAAAAAAAAAAAAAAAAAATCTGTATTTTAGTTATGCAATTGTTATGTATGTTAAGAATAAGAATATGTATGTGTTATACATAGATGTTACCATCTGGTCGGGTCGAATTGTTACATTTTTACTAAATAGACTATTCTGTTCTATCTTTGGAGAAAAGCTATTGCCAACAGACCAACATACCTCGCCGGATATTGGCCATATATATATATATATATATATATATATATATATATATATATATAAGGTACTGTTTCAACAAGATAATGCTTCAGCTGCAACTGCGATTGCAGCTGACAAAATAACACGCCATGGAAATGCATACTCATGCATTTATGATCATTCAGAACCTCATCACATTTCCAGGAATAACTTCAGGCCTTGAGGAAAACTGGAAGAATACATTAATATTCCTCAAGCGAATTTAGAATGATATATGCATAAGAATGTTCGTATAGCCTGCGTGGAACATGGAACAGCTAAAGCACAAATCGAATGAATCGCAAACTTTTTTTTCTTTTTGTCTTAACTCTATAAACATTATAAAAATTCTCAACTTTTGGTGGGGTAGCATACTCGGTTTCGTATGGTTTTTTTAATTATGCATTGTTCATTTTTTAATTTTGTTTTAATTAAAGCACATGGAGATTGCTGAATAAATATGTTTTTGTACATTCGATCCACTCTTGTTCGGGCAAGGCGTCTTTAACAGATATTTTATACTGTGGCATATTGATATATTCATTTATGCCGACAGAACACTACGGACACTGTAGGAAGAGAAAAAATCAAGTTAAAAGACGCAAGCTGTCAATTAGAACCGCATAACGACGAGAATGGTATATAATGTTATATGAGTTATATAATGTGCATACTGAAGAAAATGTTAACAATAACTTTTTTCCAATTTAAATCATTAGGATTTATTAATTATGGTAATTTATGTCATATAATATAAAGTTTTTTCCTATAGGCCGCCGCAATCCTCTCACCTACGTCTCGCTCTTCCTCTTGAACTCGTCGTTTCAGCGTTAACTCTTAATCACTTACATATTTTGTTTGAGCATAAAAACTGAAATATGGTCCCACGGACAACTCAAATGTTAAGCTGAATAAATACAACAAAATAAAATATTTCGAATAATAATTATTATTAATAATTTACATGGACACTCATGAACCATTCCGCAACAATATTTTCTGTTATATTTTAAAAACCTGACCATTTAATAGAAATTATTAAATGCTACATTGGTTATCATACAAAGCTAATTAAACACTATAATTTAAAAGATAAAAAAGTATTTGTAAAGAACATTTTATTTCCTCCGCGCAATTAACACCGAATTTCTTATCTAAGCAATATGAGCAAATTCACTTCCAACATTTATAACACAAATAAGAAGATTTTATCTTTCCCCCCCCCTCCAACCAGCCTCGGTACAATTCTGCTTAAAAAAAGAATAGATATCGACCATATTGACAAGCAAGGAGAGGATGGTACAGAAAGCGGTTAATAAAAAGAAAATTATTGACTTATCAGCTTTTTTTTTTTCAAAATATTTTCTATTATCTAAAAAAGAGAAAAAACAATATCACAGATCTTTCGATATTCTTTTTATTTGAGATATACAAGAGGAACAATGATGTATGATAGCCTAGGACTAGTTATCAAGCAGTTTTCCCCTAGCGCAGCTAAACCCTTATCGTGCATATGGGACGATAACAGATTCCAACATGCCCTTTCTCAAAGAAATTGAAAGTTGATACAATCATTATATAATATATTCAAGGGATAACAATATTTCCAACTAAACAACTTCCGCTCCCACTTTCTTTGAAATTTCCCTTCTTATATACACGGCAGAAGATACTCCCGTGGTCGTTCGTGGTCACACTCAAAGGCGTGGTTAATGATTTAACCCTGGAGAAGGCGCCTGGGTACATGTGTCCCAAATGAAATAAAAATCATTTTAATCTCTCTTTTCTCCTGATTATAAAAAATTATTATTTAGTAAAGTTTAGAAGAATACATACAAGGTGAAACAAGCTATTCAAATTTATTTAAAATATTTGTATCAATTTAAAATTTACATTAAAACAGTTGACAATTAATAATCGACTTATCTTTTAATTCATTTTCTTTTTCAAGCTTTTTCAGTCATTTTATACATACATAAGCACCATTACTACATCTAATGCTAGTGTTTGGCATTAAAAAACCAAATGAATGATATGTTGAAATAACCAAATAAATGATATTTATGACAATAAAATACAGTTTGAACTAAAATAAATAAAACCATTAATTATTAATATAATAATTATTGGATTATATTTAATAAAATTTTTTTTTTCCAATTGATATGGTTACCAAACACAGTCTCAATTCATTATATATGTTATTTTATTTCATTGTGAGTAGCTTTCGGTGTCCAGCAACATATTCATCTCTTTCGAATCATTTCTCCGTTCAAGGGAGGGTTGTTATTTTGAACATTAGTCTATCGTCTAAAACATTTTTTTTTATATATATATATATATTATTTCCCCAGACCTGCATTTTTGAAAATTTATAAGATAAATCACAGTTATTTGAATGAATAAAGTTCTTTATGTATTTATATGAATATTATTTAATAATATGAAATTATACTAATAATTCACATTGTCAAACATAAACGGATTTGAAAAAAAAAAAAAAAAATGTATCTCTAAAATATTTCTAAAAATAATCAGTCTACAAACCTGCAAAGAAAGAGAAATTACGTTTTCAATGAAAGAAAAAAGTGAAACGTAGTTAACTCAACTAGAAATTTCATAGATAAATAAGCAAATTATAGGTGACTATATTGCGTATATTACTAATGACTAATGACTAATGACTAATGGCGTATATTGCGTTGTTGATGCCTGTGTATACACACGTATTCCAAGCACCTACTCCAGGGTTAAAAGATGGAAGAGAATATAAGTCTCGAGTAGAATCATGTCTTTGTAAAAGTTATTGGAAATAAAATTGCACTTCTCAAATTCTTTAGTGTGCTATTCGTTAACTCTTGCATTAGCATATTTAGTGGACGCGAGGCAAAAAACAAACTTTTGGCCTAGCGTGGTCCATTCTTTCTGGAATTCGTCAAGATTTTGTCATCATTTAATGGAGTTTTAGGGTTCTATGGTTTCCCGTTCGCTATATTGTCGTTAGTTTCATCCCCCATGAAAGGTTGTGCGCAATATTTTTTTTTCAATTAATAACAGGTCAACGAATAACCACAAATCCGTTATAGTTATATACACCAATAAGGGCCACCGGAGGGCAATAGAAGATTGGTTATTTGAACGAAGACAAAGTCGGTTCGGACGGCTGGTGGAAGAAATTGGATAAGGCCCGCGATGGATCAAGTCTTTCAATACACGAAAAGGGCGGCGACAGAGGAAAAAAAGAAAGAAAAAAATCTATTCAGGTCACGTAGACATGGAAGGCGGTGAGTAGAGATGGGCGGTGGTGAGCCAGTCATTAGCCTAAGGCACACTTTCCTTCTGGACCCCATTTTTTTAGTTGGGCAACGGGCTTTACCATATTTCCATTTTTTTTTTTTGGGGGGGGGGGGAAATTTCCATCTTGCTCTTTTTTTCTCTTAATGAAACGATTAGCTCCCTGAAGATTGGTTGAAAAATAAATAAATAATATTAAACATAAATTTAAGTTTAAGATTGTTTTAACATATTCTTAGCTGTTCAAATTTTAATTAACAGAACATGGAACTAAGTTTTACTGTAGGACATTTAGTCCCGTAAGAGTAAACAGGCTATACGTGGGTTTGCCTATATTTATAAGATACATATTTTTGTTACTTTTAGATTAAAAAATAAAAGCGAGAATGACGTATGCCAACAGGGACTTCTTCTCACTGGTGAAACGTTTGAAGAGAAGTAAAAAACCCAATTCGAGCATGTGCCTCATACGCGTGCGGGATCTGGATACTCAGCAAAGCGCCTGCAGAACGAATGGACAGGTTTGGAAGAAAAATCCTCAAACGTATGTTAGGCCTTCGATAGAAGATGATATAACGCGTCAAGAAAAATATACAATGCGCGAAGATCTATGTCTCCAGATAACGCATCGGACAAAAATAAAGCAGTAAGGACATGTAGTAAATAGACGGTTTGATAGCGGCGAGGAGATTGTGGAAAACCAAAACGAGTGAGAAGGCATTGCCTCGTGAAGGATACTGAAATCTCGACAATGCGTGCTACCATCAGATATTAGGGGGGGGGGGGGGGATAAGTCACAATCCAAAAATGGCTATATTTCGCGGTTTTTAGTTGTTTTTGACCGACTTAAATTGTTTCAAACTCACTTCTTCCCTGCTTTTAAACGCGATAACGTACAATTTTTTATTTTACATAAAAAAAAAAAAAAAAAAATTGAAATCTTTAACGTGAAAAAAATACTTTTCCTTAATGAATTGTTTTCACCATGTTTCTACCTACGTACCTATTTTATCTAAAACATATACAATTTGTTTCTACTATTTTTCTCCAAATTATCACGTTGAGAAAGCCCATTAGCAATTTCTTTCAAAAAACGAATATATTTACTCTATTGCGTCTGGAATACCGGGCATGTAGCGAGAATGGATGAATTGATAGCGGCGAGGAAATTGTGAAAAACCGAAAGGAGTAAGAACGCATTGTTTCGAGAAGAATGCTGAAATTTCCACCAGGTGTTTACCATCCCAGAATGGGTATCCCTACATGCTTCTGTTGGGTCGCTAAGGAAAAGAAGAATAAATTAATTATAGGTGATTATTAAAACAAACTGATACTAATTTAGACATAAATCAATATTGTTTATATGTGTCCAGTTGATCGATAATTAAATAGTTGAAGAAATAAGTGGTATTTAAAGGGCGCCATGCAGGAATATTTAAGGTAAGATAGAAAAAGGTAAGGTATTCCAGAGAGATGTCGGTAAAACAATAAATGATTCGCTAAATGGAGCAGTTGTATGGGAGGGGAGCGGGCGGCATGGGTCTAGTATTTAATGTGTGGAGAGAGGAACGAGAGGTGAGCAAATCAAGAATATAGGATTTTTAGTTAAAAAAGGGTTGGAAAATTATGATACCTAAGAAGTAGTGTAATCGAAAAAAATAGGGTATAGCCTCCTTAACTCGAAATACCAATCAGATAATTCTGGTGGACACCTCAAGGTGAATCTAAAAAAAAACAATTCAATAGTCTATTTAGTCTCATTCCGAGATTATATGATAAGGAAATAGACTTTGATGGGTCTTTAGACATAAAAAACATGCATATAAATAATAGCATCCTTCTATTTTATTTTTATCAATACCGCAATAGCTCATGGACTATCAGGCAGTTACTGCTAAATGTGTCCGATTGTCGACCTCACGCTATTGTTGAGAGACAGCACTTAGCTCTAACTGTCGTATTTATTCCCTGGCTAATGACAACTTCTCGTTTTAGGGCTGAATGGACCCAGAGAGCATCAGTCAAATCCCGACCCTCACCCTGGCAAAGGCCAACAATTTCTTTTTATACAAATTTGTCTATGCTAGGAGGTATTCGAACAGGATTCCTTTATCATAGGATTGTCCACAAACGAGGCTACCTCTCTTCCATTCTCATGAAATATTTGAGGCAGTTCTTCAGGCAATCCTTTCAGAGGAGGTTCGTTGTAAGGTTGGATTAGGGACAATTCAGGTTAATGGACTTGTTTGGCAACTTCAGGCGGCTTTTTAGATGTTACCACCCTGTTATGTCTATAGTAGGAGGAAAACGAAAAAGTTAATATCATCTAACCTGGGTTGGGATTGAACCCACTCAGTCCCCTTTGCCATCATGGCACCAGCCTTAATAATAATGTTTAGTATGATGAGATTTTAAGCTTATGATCCTTGTTTTGGTAAACTATTTATATATTTGTTACTAACATAATAAAGCTTCTGTGTTAGTAATAAACAATAAATTCAATAAATAAAAAGTCGTTATCCCATTGAGAATTTCGACTTACAATAACTGTCAAAAGCTGTTAGTAGTTTATAAATCATTAAAATTCTTAAATTACTGTATTAATACCAATTAACAATTTTTAAATACATTATATTTTATGATGAATTTACTCTTCACCTCTAGGAAGACTAAAGGAGATTCATGGAAGAGAAGAAAACAACGAGAAGGTTTAAGAATTACACAGGTCTACAATGAAAAAACTTTTGTACTGAAAATACCTTATTCCTATAGTTTTTAGGGTGCTGAATCCAAATATGATATTAAAAAAGCTGTATCATCCACAATATAAGAATTGTGATTCTGCTTATGGTTGGATCATATATGGTGATTTAAAAATGACATGCATCCTCCTTGGTCAGCAAGGTGGTTTTACCAAATTTCCATGTTTCTTGTGTGACTGGGACAGTAGGGCTAGGAATCAACATTGGTGCAGAAAGAACTGGCCTGTGAGGAAGTCTTTAAAACCTGGTGAGAAGAAAATTCTACGCAAAAACCTCGTAGATCCTGTAAATACAAACCATGCTTATGATGTAGCATAGTGTTTCATTAATTCCCCCGTATACCGTATAGGGGTTATACTATATAATACAAAGCATATTGCTGGAAAACTATGGATGATACAAAAAAAACTAAGGCCAGATTTAGATTCAGCACATAAAAATCTATAAAGATCAGCTATTAATGTTAAAAAAGTATTCAAAAAAATTTTTTTTTGTTGGCCTGTATTATATTTCGATACGAAAATTGTACAATAAAGTTTATTATAAGGTACCGACGACTTCGATGGGCAGGGCAAGTGGTAAAGATATCCTCGGTATTTTATTGGCCGAGAGATAAATTTGAAAGAGAAGGATTAGAAGACCAACTGAACACTAGGACATTCCTCAAGGTTCTTCTCTGGAGCCAGCAGCAATGCTTAAGTGAACAAATGAATTAATATTAATATCTTCACAGAAATCTAGTTACATACACTAATTATTGGATCTATCTAATTAACACATTTAATAGAACGAAACTTTTATGTTGGCAAGGTTTTGAGGAGCGAATCTTCCGAATGACAGTAAAATTTTATGCTTATTGTACTAACTCAAAATTAATATGTTTAGTAAAAAGATTACTGAATTCCCGAATAAAGAATTCAAAATTTATACCTTAATTATTGCTCGCAAATAATTAATCATTAATATAGAATTTATTACTTTTACTAACCTAAATATGAAATATATATATATATATATATATATATATATATATATATATATATATATATATATATATATATATATATATATATATTAAGGGAAAGTATTGCGATCGCGAAAAATATCGAATCCGAATTTTCAATGGAAATACAAGTTTTAAGGTCCCCTGTGTCTAAATTGCCAAGTCTCGAGAAATGGTGTGTGTGTTGAAAAGTCGTACGAAATTTAAGATATTGATGTTACAGCAACATTTTCAATAAAATTGATAAACCGGAAGTGCCACTTCATACCATTGATATTACACTTTTTTTTATTAATTTCCTCAAAAACGACTCTTAACGATTTTGATGAAACTGGTAATATCAATGCA
This sequence comes from Rhaphigaster nebulosa, assembly GCA_948150685.1. NCBI lineage: Eukaryota > Metazoa > Arthropoda > Insecta > Hemiptera > Pentatomidae > Rhaphigaster > Rhaphigaster nebulosa. Next base: position 152,065,178 of record OX411307.1, read on the forward strand.
CAATTAAATGGTCTTTAATATCAGTTAGATTTCATCATCATTGAAATAGTCTGACAGGACATAAATGCCGAATTTTCAAAATGGCTCCCTCTAAAGTATACAATTTTGTTTATTTGAAATAATTAACTGACTCTCATTGTTAGTAGTAATAAAAAATAGATAAATAGATAATAGGATAGAATTTGATGATTAACTAAAGGCGAAAAAAAGGAGAAACATTTTCGGAAATAGGGGTAGTAATAAAGATGTATATATACCGTTAGTAAGCTACAGATTTTAGGAAAAATATAATCTTACATATGAAGTCGTAAAAGATAATGGGGAGTGACGAAAAACGCATAAACTTAAATAATTGTTGTAATTAATAATTTCTACTTTTATATTATTTAATGGAAACTATTTGTTTCTATGGAAACTTAGTGTAATTCCCTTGGTAACTAAATAGAAACTTTACAAATTTATTTTAAAGAAAGATGGTAAATAAAAGTTGTGTGAAGCACGTACCCGATTTTTTTTTTATCCGAAAACACCTTCAATTTACAAATAATTTTTTTATATTAAAGTAAAAAAGTTTAGTTTCTGATTAAAAAATATTTTTCCAAAATTAGGTAATATTTTATTTTATACTTTTCCAAATATTACTTTAAGATTACTTCGTTGTTTTTTAATGGTAAAAAAAAAAATGTATGACTAATTGTGTATTGCAGCAGAGTATTTCGGAAGCATTGCTGGTTAATAAAGTATTTCTCTCTGTTTTGGGCTAAGCATTAAATAAGACAAACACACACTATTTCACTGCAATTATTTTCTAGCATTTTAATAAAAAATTGTAAATAATTAACAAAATGATTTTTTTTTTTTTAATATAAAAGAAAGCTGTTAAACAAATAACAGTTAACCCGTAACGTTAACAAATATCAAGTATTTTATTATATAAATTATTAATATTATGTTATTATATAATTATTCATACATTTTTAATCGAATAATACCTAAGTAGGCCCTGGTTCTCTTCAAGAATTCCCTTCAAGAATTATTCAACTAAAATAATTTTCAAACGAATTTGATTTTCATCATTATATTAATTATTTGATTCTTTTTTCTAAATATAATTGTATTTTATTTCAACTTTATCATTATATAATACTGTAGGGATTGGTGTGCCCTGTAATAATTTTACACGTACATGTGGGTCATTCTGTAAATTGATACAATCTATGTCCCAAGGAGATTCTGGCTTCTGTGTAAAATATTTTGTATGCCGACCATTACCTGTAGGGTCTGTATACTTTCACATTGGAGTTCAAGTATTTTTATATCAGGTATCGATTCGTTTTCACGGTTAAACTTGAATTCCAATAGTCTAATTTCCATCACCTGCCCCATAACACGAGATGGTAACTTTTACGGCGCATAAGTTTTCTGTTTTCGCAATTATTAACTTTTTTTCACTCGTGTGTTTGGTAATTTGAACTACTAAATTTTATGGAGAATCAAAATCTTACAAAAAAAAAAAAAAAATATATATATATCACAAAAAATTCCTCTGTTCCATATATTTAATCAATTGCCCTAGTAGGTTTTGAAAAAGGCAGCCGAAAGATTTGCTAAACATTATTTTTTTTATGGTTGGAGATTCCTACATAACTGAGGAGATAACCTGACTTACCCCTACCTTCAGTGTTGATTTTGAGTTAATGCTAGTGCGAGATTTTGGGGCCTGTCATTAGTAATTATATTTCACTGACGCGGTGATTTTACCAAGAAGGTACATTCATGTTATATTTACGTTAAATTACGAGTTTTACGTAGGTGTTCAGTGCTCCATTTTATTTTATTTTTACTGTGAGATGCATGGGCTGGATAATCTTAATTACAAATCAAATTTCTATTTCCCTTACAAAAGTGATGGGAATAGATTTCAAGCGAGCAATGGCGGATCTAGACCTTAATGAGCCCTGGGCGATACGATATTGAAGGGGCTGCTCCTTTGTTGAGGCCGATTGGAAGTGGGGTCCCGGAATAATTTGAAAATTTTGAGGTAAAATGGCAGCATTATATGGCACTTAACCATTTTAAATTTACTCTCAAAACTCGTCTATTCAGCTTAAAGCTTTTGAACTATAAATTCGTCTATAATGTATAAGTTGTTTATTTAATTTTTCTAATGCGCGGGGCTCTGCAGTCCCCCCTCCCCCACTCACCATCTGGACCCGCCATTGCTTGTAAGGAAAAATAGATTAAGCAGCGATCATAAAATTACCGAGTCTTTAAACAAGGAGTTACTAGCCAGTGCTCGTTTGCCCTCGATTCTCTCCTTCAGATGTTGAAATGGACGAATTATTTTTATCTTTCGTAAATTTTTTATTAATTAATATCTATTAATCTCATCGTTAATAATTTCTCTGCAATTGGTTATAAAACTGGCCATGGGTTGAATTTTGTGTATTTTCTATTTCCCTAACCTTCATGAATTCAATCATTTATCCTCCTCTATTTAGACTGACCTGTACGAAGAGATTTTTTTACAGTATCATTAGTATCCTATCTTGAAATGAGTTATGGAAAAAAATAGCGTTTACACTTTACTATTTTTGGAGGAATTGGAATCTAGAAATTCGTACGAAATGGGAAAATGGCCAAAATTGTCCATTCGGAAGAAGAGCGCCACAATACGAAAAAGTGATATTTTACAAGAGAAGCGTTCGAAGTTTCCCTATTAAGGTTTATCGCTGTCCCTCAACTCGCTGATAGAACAGCAACAACATACCTTTTCTGTTTTAAAAAAAAAAAGTTATCTTCATTTTTTGACCATTTAATCATGGATCAAATTGTGGCAGTTTTTCATTAAAATAAACAAAAAAAAAAAATAATAAAAATAAAAACAGTAAAAGCTTCTTTACAGTTTTACTAAACAATAAATTGAATTAAAAAAATAATTAACTCAAATCGTTGGTACTATTCGGCCACCTACCTGGCATGTTAATAATATTATTGAAACATTAAAAATAATTTACTATCTTTTATAAGACAGTGTTTTTAAAGTTACTCACTAAGTTTGAAGAAAGTCATTATGCTTAACTAGTGAACTTATTCTGAAAGAAATATACGGCACTGTGGGATCATCCGAAGCAAAAAAAATCGTATGGAGGCACTATTTTTTTTAAGTGAACGATGTATATGTTTAACTTTACTGAAACGTGAAAACGAAATATACTGGCAGTGCAACTCAAGAGTATGGTCTAGTGAAGAAAATAAACAACTTCTCTCACGGTTCAATTTTTTTACTAGACTTGCAATACCTTGCTTTGGATTCTTTTCAACTTGATTTGCATTGTTTATTTTAGGCAGTCTTTTGAAAGAGGAGAACTTTCTTGGTTTAACTTTTTTTTTTTTTTCCATCCCATTTCCACGGTACATTGCACACAGTTTATCAGCGCCAGTTTATTATTTGTTAAAGCGAACATGAAATCCCACTCTTTTTTACCCCAGAACTTTGTGTTTAGTTAAAAGTACTTCCCCAGGGTACTTTAAAACTCTCTTAATAACTCCCAAAAGAACAGAAGTGTAATATTATCTTGAAATATCTTAACTGAAATATTACGATAGCATTCGGGAAATTTACTTCTGTAAATAAAAATGTCTAATATATTTATTTATAAATAAATATTTATAAAATTTAATTATAACTCATTGCGTCCATAAACGTCATATGTAAAAAAAAAAAAGATCTTCGTTACTCAATTAAAATTGTTTATCGCATATACATAGAAATATCGAACATTAAAAAAAAAAAAAAAGTTTTACCCATCTGAGTATCATTGGCAATAACAAAATGGGAATTGGATAAATAAACGGAAATAATGTCGACTTTTTATCAAATTTCATGGCACAATTAAAAAATAAAATTAATTATTACTAATAATTCTGTCCATTAACATAGTTATTATTTGTTTTATTTTAATCATTTATTTTTCAACTTTATGATCAAATTTAGTAATTAATTTATTTAATATATTAAGCAGGGGTGCCTGATATTTATGAACACCTTATATACAGTGATCAAAATAAGTATTCGTATACCAAGTTTTTCGGGTAAAAATATATTTAATAATTTATTGAACATAAAGTAATTGATGGATATGATAAACAACAACATTTCGCAATTACAATTGAAGTAAATTAGAAACCCGTATAACCTAATTAACAACAAAAATTAAACAATTCATCTTTGCAGGTAGAACTTAATAGTTTCGATTTATGACATACATTGGGAGAATTTTTGTTCAATTCAGATCACTTGGCCCATTTTGAGTATTTGTTTGAGTAAGAAATGTTTTAAGTAAAAACCATGAGCTAAGAACGAACTAACAAGCTATTTTCACAGCAACTGTTACTGTATGAATGTTTTTTTTTTTTTGCAAGATAAATTTTCAATCATAGTTTTTAACCTAATTAATAGGTACAATTTTTTTGTTAGTTTGTTCTCAGCTCGTGTTTATTACTTAATAAATAATCTCTTACTCAAATAAATACTCAAAATTGGCCAAGTGATCTGAATTGAACAAAAATTCTCCCAATATCGGTCGTAAATCGAAATTAAGTCTTACCTGCAAAGATAAATTGTTTAATTTTTGTTATTAATTAGGTTGTACGGGTTTCTAATTTCCTACAGATATAAAAGTTAATTGCGTAATGTTGTTTTTTTCATATCCGCCAATTAATTTATGCTAAATAAATTATTAAACATATTTTTACCCGAAAAAAACTAAGTGTACGAATACTTATTTTGGCCACTATATATAAGGTGTTTATTGATTATGTCAGGTATGTGTATATATATATATATATATATATATATATATATATATATATATATATATATATATGTGTGTGTGTGTGTGTGTGGGGGGCTCACTACTCTCTACTACAATATTAATTAAAAGATTTCTTTTTAAATATTGTATAAAAATAAAATTAAGTTAACATATTTTTAACGGTATATCTGTACACCAGAGGTAAATTTTCGTGGACAAATATATATATATATATATATATATATATATATATATATATATATATATATATATATATATATATATAGAGAGAGAGAGAGAGAGAGAGAGAGAGAGAGAAATCGTACCAGAGTAATAAAGTTATTTTTCATTAATTTGTAAAATTACCTAATTAAGATATTGCATAATTACCCAATTACTTAATAAAGGCAGTGTGATCAGTACTAATTAACAAAAATGAGAAAACGTATTTTTAATTTTGTGATGTCTCAGGAAGAATTACAAGTTTTCTAATAACTTACATCGTTAACTTATAATGACAACGATTCCAGACAAATTAACACTCACACACAAAAAAAAGCCAATACATTATATAATCCATTAGAGGGCAGTGTGACAATGGAAAAATGAAGTGACTCTTATCACATTTTACACAATTTAAAAACGTTAACATTGCTAGTTTGAAATCTACAAATAGCATGTATTGTGACGCAATACATAGACCTGATGATGGGGCATTTGCTTCGAAACGTCGTCATTGTAAGTTAACGATGTAAGTTAAATAATAAAATACATTAATAAATTTAATACATACAAACCCTATAAGAAAAAATATATATAGGTATATCATATATGTAATTTCTAAATTAGCCGAAATTAAAAATCAAACCTATTTTTGAACATTTATACCTTTAATTATCAAAATTTAGATTAACCGTCATTCTTTTATCCGTCAGTTTTTGTTATCCGTCAGTCAGTTTCAGTTATCCGTTTATAAAAAAGGTCCGTTTTTTTACTCATTACGAGAATTAACAGTTACGAGAATTTCAAAGGAAAATGTTTACAGAAAAGCATTTTTCTAATTTTTATATATTAAAAAAGAAAAAAGCATAAGTAAATAACCTATTTACATATATTCGTAGGCTCAAAATATCGGAATTGTTCTATTCACCAGGAAGTGAAGTAACAAGAATAAGAAAAAAATAAACTTACATTCCAAATCTAGGAGCGGTGGCAACATTAAAACAAGGCTATAATGTTCAATGCCCTGTATATTTGCTAATAGTGGCCCGATTTCGAATATTTTTTCTTTGTTTTGTAGGGAATTTGATTATCTTTCAAATGAGAACTTGTATAATGGACGAAGAATGCACCCTTCTCGAATTAGGCGCAAATGAAGTGTTCTTTCCCTCATAACTGTTGTCCTCCCTTCACTCAGGGATGTAGAACGTGTATGGATAGTTAGAGGGCTTCAAGGAGAAGACTTGAGGCAAGTTTAATAAAAATCATCTGAGCCGTTTTGGCGCTACACTCAATTGGAAGAAATGCCATTGCGCAGCCGCTATAACGCACAGGGTGCTCGATTTGGTACACAGGCACAACGGGTCTAAATCCTACGAAACAAAAAGAAAAGGAACAAAATCGGTCCACCCGTTCAAGAGTTGCTCGTGGAAAAGTCAGAAACAAAGAAACAAATTTAACTGCCTTAACGGAAAAATATGTGAACAATTTTTATACTGTGCACATCTACATAGAAATATATATCCAATGATATATCTATTTCCCCCCTACTATGCATACACAATTTGCCGTAATCGGTACGCCAAAAAAACTGTTTGCCTATTAATATATTGATGAAATATATAAATATAACAACAGTAGAATCCCCCCCCCTCCATCAATCAGGAATGATGTGGCCAGAGCAATCACGGATTAGAGATGGTAAGATCAGTAAATAATTTTTTTTTTTATATTATTGACAGTTATTTAATTAATTTTCGAATAATATAAATCTATACATAAGTATGTAATATAGAAGTTATACGAAATTTAATGCAGCTTGCAATAAAACTGCATAGTACTGGCGATAAATTAAATGTCACAGTATACAAATAAAAACTTTCCCGATAAAACGAAGACAAAATTCAAGTAATAATAATTTAGCTTATTATACTCCTTTAAAAAAAAACAATAGAGGAAGAAAACAATTAATAAGGTAAACAAAAAAAAAACCGCGAGATTTCTCTTCAAGCAGAAGATAAAGGCTCGGCGAACTTTTTAATTTGGTCGAGATAAAATTGTGGGGGCCTGGGTAATGCGCCCCCTACCAGAGATATTTATCACCCCCCTCGACCTATCCTCTTGATAACCTGCTAACAGCGAAATATTTCATATCCAAAAATGCTTTTCGAACAAGGGAATGGAAGTTATCTTCCATGAGCCTGCAGGGGACGTCTTTAAATATGCGCGATTAAAAATTTATCGGATAATATTAAATAGTTCGAATATACCTATACAAATCTGTCAACAAAATAAAAATATAAGATTTAATATAAGATTTAATTATAAATATATATAATAATTTATAAATATATATATATATATATATATATATATATATATATATATATATATATATATATATATAATTTATAAATATATAAATATAAGATTTAATATAAGATTTAAATGGAAAATGTGTGATTACAACACTACAAGCACATATTTTTAGTTTCCGAATATCAAATAAAACCCTAAAAAATTACCCTTCGTTTTAAATTTACATTCTCCAAGGGAAGGTGGAAAAAAATTTCAATTTCTAGATCTTTATTTGAATGTTTTTATCTTAGTTATAAGACTTTTAATACGGTCTTAAACATTCAAATTACAATTAATATACCATGACACCCAAGCAAGGCTGGGTTCTTAACCATGTACATATTATAATATAAAAACATTATTTGTGATCAAGAAATAGCAAATATTACACTTTTACACCATCGCTGTAAACATTGTCGTAGTAAAAATATATATGTTTATAATATTATAATACTAATCTATAATACATGTAACTCAATAGACCAGCCAGAACGCTCCAAATATAATTACTTCATTTAAAAAAATTTGGCCTCTCTGATATTTAATATTACTTTTTCTTATTTTTTTGTCTAAGATAATATTATAAAAGTGTAATATTTACTATTTCTTTATCACAAACACTGTTTTTATATTATAATATGTACATGCATAAGAACCTAGTCAGTCATTAAGGCCATATTTATGTGTAATATAAAAACATTATTCGTTATCCAGAAATAGTTAAGTTTAGGGTGATCCAATTTTTTAAAACGAAATAATTGAATTTTGGAGCAATCTGAAGAGTATATTGACATATGCTACGAAAACGGTGTTCTACAGAGTAAAGTACATTAAAAGAATTTTTTTATTAAAAACTGGCGTCAGATTTGGTTTTAGCACTTTGAAAAACCGCTATATTCAAATTTTTAAGCAAATCAAAAAACAAAAATTTCTATTTTTGTCCTAGGGTACCTTTATTAATTTCGCCCTTCAAACTTTTTTTAAGATTCAAATAATCGCTCATAAATCAGGAACCCTTTAAACGATTCAAACCAAATTTGGCTGTTGGTAAAGGTCCTCATACTGCACGATATGCTTTAACCGTGGTCTTTCTACGCGTTTTAGAAAAAACGTTATCCGCAAAAAAACTTCAATTTTGTTTTTATGGTAATCTCCTTTTTCAACACTGGCCTTCTAAGATGATGCAATAATTTTTTATATGCACAGATAGAAGAAACTCTCTTCTTTTGAACGATTTCAAGAACGAAAAGATGTGTGTTAACAGAATTTTTTTATTCAAAACTGGCCGTCAGATTTGGTTTTAGCACTATGAAAACCCCCTATATTCAAATTTTTGAGCGAATCTAAAAATAAAAATAACCTTCATATTTTTTTTTAAATATATAAATAATGACTCATAAATCAGGAACGATTTGAATAATTCAATCCAAATTTGGGACATCCGTAAAGGTTCTTAAACTACGCAATTTGCTTTTGACAGTGATGTTTATACGTGTTTTAGAACCAATAAAAAATCAAAAATAAATCTTTGAACCCTTGATATTAAACCAGGACTGTGATAAATAATTATAAAAAATTAGGAGATAAGACAAAAATAAATGTTTTTTTTTTAATTTAACCTACAGAAAAAAATAAGAATGTCATATTCACATCCCTTGAGTGTTTTAACAGCTGACTTCCCCTGAATGAGCAGCCGTATCGCCAGTTTACATTCACTAGAAACCATCACTCTACATTCCCTGCTGTCTTCAAATTTTAAAATGAAATGTCCGTAGGTACGACTGTCCTTAGGTATAGCGTTCTCCCGTACTCCGAAAATTATAATTTTGGTACGTATATTTTGAGATATGAATTTAAAGGATAAAGAGCATTTTTACTTAATACATCAACGTATAATCAATTTTAATATGGATTCAAGGACACAGAAAGTGAGAAATAGAAAGAATATCTAGCGTTTATTAAATGTCAAAATTGTTGTAGATAAGATTATAACATTCAAGATGCATTCACGTAGACGTATTAAACAAATACTGATGAAACCAACATTTAAAATATAAATTCAAACGATCAACTTACAGAATCGCTTAGGGAGGGCGATAAGTTCTTATGGGCATTAGCACTTATTATTTACAGATACCTGATCGTAGAGTAGAGAACTGAAATAGAAACCGCTTCAGAACATTGTTTGAACACTATTTCAAACAGAATTTTTCATTAAGTACATAATGTGCTATTGAGCGGGTGTTCAACGAAACCATCTAATTCCTCTCATATCCAATTCATCCAAACTAGTTCCTGAAATCTATTTCCAAATAAGCTAGATGCTTCCACATAAATAGATTTAGTGATAGTCCTTGTGAAATAACGTGATAACCAGCTAATTCCAAGAAGAATAAAGAAAAATACATAAAGCGTCGATACAGTTGAAACCAGGGGACAACTTCTCTCTTTCAGGTAAAACGCCTACCTGCCTATTTAGTTGATTACTTCACAGAAATTTAAAAAGAGGGAAGGAGGGAATTGTAATAAGATGATATCAAGTGGTTTGGAAATGTTCAGTTAGTTTATCACAATGCTTGAACCAGCATTTTGAGCAATTTAACATTCGCGTAAACAATATTGTGTCGTGTTGGCAAATGATTATTATTATTGTGTTTTTTTATTAATTTTTTTTTTATATCTTAACGTGAAAAAAAAAACACTTCGGCACGTTGACGAATTTAGTTTATCAGGTTGCTACATACCGATTTTATCTAAAGCATATACTATTTTTACTTCCTTGGACGAAGTATTGTAATCGCGAACATTTTCGGTTTTCAGATTTCAACGAAAATATGAATTTTGACTATCCCTGAATTCATTTTGACTAGTTTCGTCGGGATGTCTTCTATACTTACGTTCGTACGTCGGTGCGTATCCGCATAACTCAAAAACGATTAGCCGTAGAAAGTTAAAATTTAGTATTTAGGATTGCTAAAAAAACTAGTTGTGAACTTCCCTTTCTGGCGCACATCCTGGAGTAGGATTATACTAGCATTAATATTTTTTCCAAAGTAGGGCATACCCAGGACGAACTTCCGGTGGCGATGGATTGATAATAGAGCAGTTAAATGGTTTTAAAAGGAAGTTACCCAAATTACCCATGAAAATTTGTAAAGAATTTCAAATTTTAACTTTCTTCTTTTTTTTTTACCTCTAAAACTAACCACGCTTCTGATTCATGATGGATTTTTAAAAAAACAGCAGTGGATAGATACATAAATAAGTCGGGAGATTTAGAAATGATATCAAGAAGTAGATGGAGAACCAAAGGGTGAGAAGATCGAAAATACTGAAAGGTTTTCATGGTTCCTAAAGATTGAAATAGAAAAGCACCAATGAGGTATTCCTTTGATAAACTACGATAACCCCGCCATAGCTCGTAATACCAGAGATAGGAGGGCGTCTAGGAGCCCCGGAGATGAATCTAATGAAGCAATTCATTAATCTCTTAAGCTTCATCTCGAGTATACTAAGTAACCCCCCTCGTTCCCCCAATACAGTAAGCATTCGTATTCAAAGTTGGGGAAAATAAGAGAAGATTGCAAGGAATTGATGGCTATTTCGGTTGAAGGGATCTGAGGAACTGAAGATCGATTTTCTCGTGATTTGGCAAATATGGTTATTTAAATGCTGGTACGAAGTATGTATATATATATATATATATATATATATATATATATATATATATATATATATATATATATATATGGGTGGTCGAGCGGGTTAACGCGCATGCAAAATTGCACCTACTCACAAACCCAAAGATTGTGAGTTCGAATCCCGGTACCGGCATCACTTTAATTTAATTTAATTAAAAATTCAAGCAATTTATCACCCCACCCCCCCGAGTATGTGAGGCCCGTCAGCCTACTGGAGGCAACTCACATAGACCGGGCGTAGGAGTGATGATCATACCCCGAGTAACTAAAATTGCGAATCGCGGTGTAGTTTTTCAGGACGTAAAATAGCCGCCCGGAGGTTTGGTCCATGGACGGTCTGCTTCGCGGAAAGAAATATAGGTCCCCGTGCGCCTGCTGACTCCGAACATTCATAATCCGTGGATCTTGACCGGTTTGTCACTGTCCTTGAACCCGAAGGAATCTGTGGGAAGGACACTGCCGAATTGACCCAAAACGGGCCGGTTATGGAGCTATGGATAGCCTATGGAAACCATGGTTCGTAGCAACGTGAGGTTGGGCGACCCCCTCCAGGCTGTCTGTTCTCCCGATAGCAATACATGTCTATATGAATACCACATAGCGCGGCCAAAGATCTCCATGTTCCAATCGAAAAAATATATATATATATATATATATATATATATATATATATATATATATATATATATATATATATATATATATATATATTTTTTCGGTACATTTATTTATTTATTTTTTCAATATATATATATATATTCATCAATCTTAAATAATATAACACAAACTCAAAAACTTAAAAAATGTACTTTTTAAATATAGGAATTATATTTTTCAACCTAAAATATATTTCTTTAATGGTTATATAACTTGAATTTCAATAACTTTGGCTAAACTATGGTCATGAGGGATGACTTTGCCCATTTTTAAAGTTTATAATCAAATTTTGATTATTTGTACCCCGCTTTTCCAGAAAAATAAATCACCTCATTTGTGTGACTCTGATCAGGAGCTATTTGAGTAGTGTAGTGTTTTTTCTTTGACATCATTATCCTTTGTCACCAAAGATTAAGAAGAGGATGGGCTAATTCACCTCCACGATAGGGCTCACTTTGCCCACCTACCTTTTCCCTATCTTTTTAGCTTTTAGGGCAGTCACCACTGTTATTTCGGAAGGACCAGAAAAAAAGAAAAAAAAAATTGGTTTAAGGGAATATTTTCAAAGGCATTTTTTTAAAAACAATCATATGCTTGAATTACTGACACTCACTAAATACTTGAACAAATACATTGAAATCAGATTACAAAAAAAAATAATAATGGTTATAATTGAAGGGCCCAAGAAAAACTCAATAAACACGTCGAAGCAGAGAAATTTTTACTTCAGCAATTTAAATAATTGGAGCCCAATCAGCCCACAGAGCTCTCGAATATCAGGCCAAAATGAAACATCCTATGAGCTTCAATGTAGAACATAATCTGTGTCTAATATTTCTTTTATTGCACGTGATGTTGACAGGTTTAGTGTTTAATATTATATAATAAGGAATATTACTAATATTCCTTTTATTTTACGTGATGTTGACAGGTTCATAGAAGGGTCAGGGGAAAATGGTCCACAGTCTTCCGCATCGCAATCCCTATCGTGTTCTGTAGTGTTCAAACTAGACTGCTCATCCCTCCAGTACATTTACTTTTAAATATGAAAATTTAAAGGAGTAAACAAAAAAAAATTCGAAAAATTTTAATTAAACAAAAACGATCCAATTTCAATCTTCATTATAGGCCTAAATAAACTGTGTAGTTAATGTAACGTACCTCTTGTTAAGGAAAGCTACAAAAACAAAAGTTTGTCACCAGTAAAAATCGTTTGATTGAAATTCTGATAAAGAAAGCAGCTTTTTGGAATTATGAAAAATTTCCCGGACGCTAATAACTCAGTGATGCCAAGGTTACATCTGGGAACGTTGACCAAGTGCATTTTGCACCTCTGGTGGCAATTAAATAAAAAGAAAAAAATTGAAAAATCATTTATTTTTTTTTTAAACTAAGCAAAGCTAACCCGGGGGAAGGGGGGACAAGTCACCCCGGTTGACGGAACTGCAGGAAGTAAGGCGCAATTTCGTCTATACTGCATTACCAAACTGTCATGAAGGCTTAGTATCACAAAGCGCCTTTGCGGTCAGTCCGTATAACAATAATTTAGTGTACATAGTAGTTGTTAACACTTACACTTTAAATTAATTTATTTCTGTTTATTTCAAATCTATAATTTGGCGCTTTATCGCAGAAGTAACTTAACTCCTAAAATAAAATTTTACAGGATTTTTTTAATTTTTTTTTTTTATCAATTCAAAATATGAAGCTATAAACTAAATTATCGACTTTCTAGCTTAGCCCTGAACTTGGCAGAACATTTTTATATATTAAAAAAAATAATATTAATTACAAAAAAATGTTAACATAAATTATATGAGCCCCTAAACTTGGCAGAAAATTTGATTATGAAGATGAACAGAATCATGAGAATTAATGAATAAAATAACTGTATCAAGTATGACATATTCTTATATGATAAAAAACAGAAAAAGACAAATTTGGATATAATATAGTTCAGCTCTGAAGCGTCCTTTTCATATTTACTTTATTATAATGCATTAACACGTTTATAGATGAGTATTTTATTTTTAAATAATATTCAAATAATTCACTTGATTCAATTTCAATATGATTCTTAAAAAAAAAAAATGAAATTAAAGTTTTGAAATCGTAAATATTTTATATAATGAATAAAGATCTTTTATCAACCCGTAATGAGTTCTCATTAGACAAGACATAGAACTCCCTAACTTGTTGACCTGAATCGAGATATAAAACCGGACTTGTTGGAATTTTCAATTTCTGAAAATAATATCATTGAAGGACTAGAGAAGATACCATGAAAGAAATTTCCTTCATCATTCCGTAGTGATGCTTGATAGGTATTGATTATCAACTTTAAGGGCAATTAAAGCTTATGGTGACATTCCGAGTAAAACTTGCTTATATCGGAACAATTCACTCAATAAAAACATTCAAAGCACTCGAAGGTGTCAATGTAAGCTAACAAAGTATTTCAGGAATAAGCATTTTACTGGTCATAATTTTTCTGTATTTACAATATAATTAAACATTTACACGAATATACCCTTACTCTTTACAGCTTAATAAAATTCAAACGTAATAATATCAAAATTACCGCCATGTTTTTTAGCATTAACGGCCAAACTCTTACATAACCTTCTCAAACTGCAATTTACCCGCAATATATTAATTATGTTTTTTATCAATATAAATTTTCGCCACCTCTCCTAAAAATGCACACACAGATACCCGCAATAATTTCAATAATAAAAACTATTTGTAAACTAGAAGTTTATTGTAGAACATGGAGCTTAGAACTAATTCTAAATAAATCCAAATTAATGATCTGCGGCAGAAAAAATCAAAGTCAAGTAAGAAGAAGTGGTACTTTAAGGAGAAACCAATCGAGACAATAAACTATTAAAAATATATGGGCATCTGTCTAACTCATAACTTATGTTTAAAAGCACATTTTAAATTTAAACACACAGCTTGCAAAAATATTTTGAATGTGGTTTGGTCTAGATAAATGTCAAACGAGCAAGTACCAGCGAAGCCAAAAATTTATTTTTTTAACTCTACAATAAGTGCAGTATTGTGCTACGGTGCGCAGGTATGGGGATACGAAAACTCAGATTAAGAGGAGAAACCGCAAAGATATTTTGTAAAAAGAATAATTGGGGTGCCTGTTACTGTACCGAACTACATGCTCTATCTGGAAATATAGTTACACCTTATCGATACGCATAAATTATCTAGTAGAGGTATTAAGTCTGCAAAATAATCGGTTACCAAAAATAACAGCCCTTAAAACGATCGGAAAAAAATTACTCTTATATCCAGATTAAATGAGCAAGCAAGAGATGGATTCATCGAACGAGCTAGGAGTGCTGAGCATCATATAATGTAGAGTAAATTAAATTATGATGACATCTATTTTGAGTCAGGGAAAGACATACATTACATTAGGCGTATATTCAAGGCTAGAGGAGAATTATTTATTTATTAAACTACCAACTTTGGACAAATAGAAGAAATAATTGCTCGTTGTGCAATTTAAATGTTCCCGAGGATACGATTCATTTCATCTCGATCTGCCCTGTGCTCACTCACTTTAGAATGATTTTCATAGGAAAAAAAGGTACTCAATCCAAATGAAACGTTGCAATTACAGTATAATTTCATTTTTATTTTTGTATTCACAGATCAACGGATTAATTAAGAATAAAGACACCTCGACAGACGGTTGTAATTACATAACAACAGTAAAACGGATATCCTACCTTCGAAGTGAACTGTTAATCTAATAACCTGGATAGAAATATAAAAGGAGGAAGTGAGGGATCTTTTTGTAATTGGTAGAACGCTTCAAAACCAATCATTTTCCTCTATAACTGAAATTTAATTCAATCATTGGATATCTGGTCGGTAAATCCTTTCTGAAAACCTTTTCCTCTAATCGGGTTTTCTAAAGGCATTTAGTAAGCTTTAACTACAATTGAGTCTCGAATAATCCGATACATATGGGACAAGGGTATGTCGGATTACTAGATGATAAATCAAAACGTGCAACTACAGGATGACACTCAATATGTATATATTTACTATGATAGATGTATAAATATTTATATGTACAAATAATATAGAAAAATATTTTATCATACACGCTACCAAATATGTAAAAGAAAAGTATATAAATCACATTATTACAGAAGGCATTGTATTGTGTGTATATATATACACAGCCGAGCGGGTTAAAGCACTAGCAAAAATGCACCTACTCACAAACCCAAAGGCTGTGAGTTCGAATTTAATTAATTAATAATTCAAGCAATTTTTCACCCCTCTTCCCCCGGGTATGTGAGGCCCGTCAGCCTACTGGAGGCAACTCACAAAGGCCGGGCGTAGGAGTGATGACCCTACCACGTGTACCTAAATGGCGAATCGCGGTGTGGTTTTCCAGGACGTAAAATAGCCGTCCGGAGGTTTGGTCCTTGGACGGTCTGCTTCGAGGAAAGAAATATAGGTCCTCGTGCTGACTCCGAACAGCCATAATCCGTGGATCTTGACCGGTTTGTTACTGTACTTGAGCCCGACTGAGTCGGTGGGAAGGACACTATTGAATTGGTCCCAAAGGGACCAGATATGGAGCTATGGAAAGCCTGCCGCTGCACTATGGAAACCGATGGAAACCATGGTTCGTAGCGACGTGAGATTGGGTGACTCCCTCCAGGCTGTCTGTTCATCCGCAAGCAATACATGTCTGTATGAACACCACATTGCGGGGCCAAAGATCTCCATGGTCTATAGTGCCAACCGAAATATATATATATATATATATATATATATATATATATATATATATATATATATATATATATATATATTTATATTCATCTACAAGAATATAAAGGATATTTAAATATATACTTCCTTGTCCAGATATTAAATAATTTCTCCTTTTTCAACCATTTTTTTTTTCTCTCTTCCACCGGGTTCACACAAGATAAAATTGTGAGTAGGAACTTCAAACAGTACAAAATCTGATAGAGTAATAAAAAAATATATTTTACTGTGGAGAGCAATAATTCACCTGGAACGTACGATTATAGAATAGACAGTACAACTTTTCGTCTGCATGCGGTAACACGAAAAATCCATATACCGACCAGTACAGCATCGGACTAATGGAAGTGCCGGACTATAGAGATTCAACTGCATATAAATTAAATATTGTGGACTGTGTCGTACATGTCTTATAAGACAGAGAATTCCAACTTTGAAATTCATTTAAATGAAAAAAAAACATAAATTTATCAAAGACTCAGGAGTAAAATTAATCCATCACGTTAAAAACACCCTCAAATTAAATATATATGAAGCACTTGAAATAATAAAACCCTTCAAATTCAATCCAGATTTTTGCTTAAATTACCAAATAAATATCTCCAATAGTCCAATCTTTAACTTGTTATAGCTGGGAATATAACAGAAAAACCAATTACTCACCGGCATTACTGGAAAAAACCCGACCCTTAAACTGTTTAACTATAAACATCCTAGCTACATTTCGTTCATTGTTAGTTCAATGCGAGAAGAAACAAGTACAAACTTTTCTGTTTGGTATAATCCATTTAAACCTTGGTGAGTACCAAAATGTATTTGATTTCTTGTCTTAATTAAATTCATAATTCATAAATGTTTTTTAATACTGATTTATATTACATCTAATTTAATATGTATAATAATACCAAAGTATATTTTGAATTGCTTATTTTTGCATTTTTTTTAGAACTGAAGATTAATGTATAACATTCGAAACTAGTATAACATTAGAAACTAGAAATTTATAGAAGTGGCAAATAATTTATCAATTCCTAATTTTTCGGTATAGGTAACGAATGTTAGGTCTTCTAGGACGATATCAGCGAAAAAATGTAAAACAAATATAACGGAAAACTTTAACAGTAACAGTTAATCAAAATCGCATGCTTGATTAAAAATATCTTCCTTGAAAACCAAATAAACCGAAAAATGTCAAATGCTTAATCAGCATTGCCCAGATCTCCCGACAGTCAATAGGTTTCCTTGAACTATTCCATCGCTCCTAGTTAGGTATGTGAATATCGAAAAAAATCGATATATACCGCAACGATAGTTTTTTTATATATCGAAATAGTAGATCGATATATCGAAAAAAATCGGGCCCCGATAATTTTAATCTTTTAAAGGTACACACACATGTACCGATATTTCTGTACCGATATAATTAAGTTATTGTTTGTATAATACCGAAATTTCTATACTAATATAATTAAGATATTGTCTTATCGAGTTCATTAACAGCAGACTTTAAATATTAAGAAACAGGCTATTTTATATCCTCCTTCCGGTTCGTTTAGGTTTTGATTTTTTAATTTGATTAAAGAAATAACGGTATTTTGAAATATGGATATTTCTCTGCCAATATCAGTAAGATATTATTGTTATAATATCGATATTACTCTGCTGATATCATTATGATATTGTTTTTATTATGTTCATTTACAGCAAGATTTCAATAATGAGAAGGAGGTTATCTCTTAATCTCCTCCCGATTCTCTAGTTTAGGTTTGTTTTTTTTTAATTTGATAAAAGAATTAACAATATTTTGAAATATTGATATTTCTATGCCCATGTAATTAAGATATTGTTTGTATTAAGTTTATTTCCAGCAGGATTCAAATATCAAGAAACAGGTTATCCTCTTAATCTTTCTCTAGTTCGTTTAGATTTTTTTAAATTTTATGAAAATATTAATGATGTTTTAAAATATCGAAATTTGTATGCCGATATTGTCAAGATATCGATATTTTACATGCGATTTTTTCAACACCCCTATTCCCAGCTTAGATAGTCAACTTGCAATCTCCTTGTATCCACCCATATCTTCCATTATTTTGACAATGTGTGTTATATATAGTGGATTCTCCATAGTGCTCGAGTATAGACTGAAGCAAACCATGAACTGATTCTTAAGGTTTGCCTTCGAGTCCTCTGGGACTTGCCATGTTTCTCGCCATTACCTCAGGTTAAGATGGCTCTCCTCCATACATATGCAATACATCCATTATAATGCTATTAACAGCAATTAAAATTCTTATATCTACAATTTCCTTCAATTCAATGCCAAAATTCATTCTTATACACCATTCTATATCGAGTAAGTCATGTTTCCCAAGGATCAAATAATTCCATATCTTAAGAAGTATTAACTTTTAACTCAATAATTATTTATTTATTTTCTTTTTCTTTTTTTTTTGGTACTAGCTCCGCAGATCAGCTGGTGGGCATGTCCTCTTCACAGGTCGGCTAATGTTTTCGAAACGGTGTGTTCATCGAATGCCGAATCTACTTCGATCTCGAAATCCAAAATCCAATCACTCCAGCGTTGTATTATTATTTAATGCAGTATATCTATATTAACAATTTACGATTACATTTTTGGTGTTTTAAAAAAAATTATTTTACTGAATTTATAGGTTCTAAATGATTTATACATGGTTTAAAAACGTATATAATTTATGATAAGGCATTTATTTATTCCAGAATGGGATCTTCATTCATGGATTCTAGTTGAGGGGAATATATAATTTCAGGTTCTTCACATATTTAAAAAAACTATTTAAGTTTAATGCTAAAAACTTAAGAGGAATAAAATTAAATATAATTAAAAAATATTTACGAATACTAAAAGAATTAAAGAAAAAAAAATTACACATTATAAATAAAACTATGCTGAGTTAGAGAAAATAAATAAATTCTATAACATCACGAATTAAGCCATAGCCCCCTAATTTCAATAAAATAGCTTAAAAATTGTATATAAAAATTGCAAGGGACAAAAAAAGTATAAACAAGAAAATAACAACCAGCTGAAATTCGTTCTGACTGATATCCCCACCCAAAGTTTAAAAAAGGGTGTAATCAATGATCTTTCAAAATAAAGGTAAAAATTAAATATATAATAACAAAGAAAGTGATCGTCATCGCCTTAACAGACATGACATTTGATGTACAGACCGTCTCAAAAACATAGCCACCTGTCAAGAGGAAACGTCCACCAGTATCTCTGCGGAATTAGTACCATTTTTTTGCCTAATCCTTCCAAACATTTTCCGTCTAAAATAAAATTTTGGGACACACAGGACTTCTGGGTGTTGAAGAATGAGTACGACATACCCTTGATAAAAAAAAACCTACTAACACCAACGTATTCGCGTTCCCCCTCAAACAGCCAACTTCTCCTAATGTTCATCCAATGCCTGCGAATTACAAATTATCCTTAGTCAGTGGTTTTTTTATGGACAGTTTTGTACGAATGTATTTTAAAGACGTGTAGAATTTCAAAGGAAATAATGAAAATTAAAGGGTAAAGCAGCGATAGTATCATTTTACGATTGAACATCTGGAAACCAGACAATCTATTAGGTTGGTAGGAAAACAATTTCGTTTTTTGTATTGTTGATATTAAGATAAGTTATGTATTAATGTGTTAGTGTGTTATATCATTTCAAAGCGCTAACTTTGCTTTGTATTTTGAATAAAAACTTTCAAGATTTTGTTGATTTAAGTGTTGTTTTTTTTGCTCTTAAATAGACAATGGAGAAGAAGCAAATCCGGGCTATTTTCCTGTACGAGTTTAAACTGGGTACTAAAGCGGCCGAGACTGCTCGAAAAATTAACGATGCGTTTGGGCCAGACGCATTATTGACTATTGTTCAAGTAGGTGTGGTTCAACTTTGGTTTAAGAAGTTTCGCAGTGGAGATGAGAGCCTCGAAGATCAAGAAGGTCGTGGGCGTCCATCGGTGATTTACAACGACCAGTTGAAGGCATTGATTGAAGCAGAACCGCGCTCAACGATTAGAGAGCTTGCGAAAGAGTAAGGCGTCACTCATCCGACAGGTTTGGGTCATCTAAAACAACTTGGAAAAACCAAAAAATTCGACAAATGGGTCTCACACGAACTGAAGGAAAATCAGAAAAATCGCCGTTTCGAAGTGTTATTGTCTCTTTCTCTGCAGAAGTTGAACGAATTAGGCTTCGAGACTCTACCTCATCCGCCATACTCGCCAGACCTTTCGCCTACCGACTACCACTTTTTCAAGCATCTCTACAACTTCCTTCAAGGGAAATGCTTCAAGAACGAAGGCGAGGCCAAAAACGCCTTTAACGACTTCATTGCCTCCTGCACTCCGGAATTTTATGCTACCGGGATAAATAAACTTGTTTCTCGTTGGCAAAAGTGTATTGATTCTAATGGTTCTTACTTTGATTAATAAAGTTTATTATAAGCTGTAACATTCATGTTCAAATCTATCGGTTAAAAAACGAAATTGTTTTCCTACCAACCTGATATAATTATTACTTGTCTTTATTTAATACTAATCAATAGCGAGGATTCAAATGTATTAAAATGTAGGATATAACCAAATAATAATATAATGAACCAAACTATTCCAACCAAAGCAATAAATCTTAATTGTAAACTAAGAATTTTGAGAAAGGATCTCATAAATCTCGTATTGAATAGAATTGGGAATATGAGATATACCGAAGATCCGCGAAGGGCCTTTATGTTATTACTTTTCCTATTCCGAAGGTTCTTATTTTGATAAAAAGATGTTGAATTTTCTTATCATTATGGAACCGCGCTTACTAATAACAATAATAAATACAGTCCACAAAATAATTGTATAAATAACAGGCCATAGAAAAATACAATGTGTAGAAAATAAAAAAAAATCGTAACTTATTTTATTTGAATAAATGCAATATTAAATATAGAAAATCATTAGAAGGGTCATTATTAAATAAACCATCACTTTGGCTGTTGAGGTTTCTGGAAGCTCGACATTATTCATTTTATCGCTATTTTTTTTTTCAACCCCTCAATCAGCATTCAGTTCGTCTCTAATCAGATTACATTTTAAGATATTTAATGTTTAAAAATAAAAAGTTCGCAAAAATTCAGTTCGAAAGCAATTTCAAATGTTTTCACTTAATATTTAAAATTTAAAAAATATATGTTTTGATTACTGGAGGTCCACAACAGCAATTGGTCTTACTAAGTAATAAAAATAAAAAAACTTGTGAAAAATCAAGACAAAAAATTATTAGTGCGTGATCGTGACATAAAATGGACTTTCTTATTTTTTAAAGTTTCTAGAAAATCGAAAAATCGTAAAACTCGCAGACCAAGTCAGACTTCGTCACTCTTAGGCAGGATGCAGCACTTATATAGGGTCAAAGGTTATTTTCCAAGAATGTGAACATAAGATGCCGAAACATAAATGCATATTTACTAGCATTTTTTTTTTTAAATAGAAAAAAAAAGATACTAATCTAAAAATGTTGAGTTTAGCACTATTGATTAAAAAACGAAATAATTAATATCGATAGTCAACTTCACAGATGTTGTACCAATTTGGTCATTACAGCACAAAGAGTTGGAAAATGTCTGATCTACATTACATACCTGAAACTAGTGTTATAATAACATCAAAATAGCCAAATATACAAAAAACGAAAGGGAATTAATAAATAAGGAATTAAAGGAAGTGGTAAAATCATAAATAACTTTTTACTTGGAACTATAAAATTTGTACTTATATATATGAGAATATGGTACTTATATATTTGTACCGATATATGGGTCCACAAACAAGTTTTAGACAGTTAAAAAAAAAATTAATAACTATATTATTATGGACACAACAAAAATATGGGAATAACATATTAAAGAGTACAATATTTCCATTCGTTTATAAATTACTCTTAAAAAAATTGTCTCACAAAATTAGAAAATATCTAAATACGTTGTTTTTTAAGTATTTAGGGCAAACATTTTTTTGTACAAATCTTGATCTTTTATACTCCCCTATTTAAAAAACCCATTGAGGATTGTACACTCGATTATGAAAATCTACGGATACTCCAATAAAAAAAACCGATTACATACAAATTATAGACACTAAAATAAGAAATAAATAATACTAGCGAAGAATAAAAAAAGTGCTTTGAATTATCATTAAAAAAATAAATAAATGAAAAACTAGTTATATATTTTGGCTTTAAAGAGATTCCAAAACACTTAATAATTTTCCTCTATCTGCATTACTGGCCGAGATATGGGCGTATGAAACCTCTAATCGGCATGGTGATGAGTTCCGAGGATCATCTGTGACTTTAGCGCAAAATCAAAAAAACAATCGGTCGGTAATCTCGGAAATAAGCCGCGGACGGATTTTTTTAAATTACATTTTTTGATTCTACATACCTTGAAACGTAAAACCTATAATTTTTATGGGTAGGGCAAAAAAAAAAAAATCTTCGTCGATTACAAAGTTTTATTATTGAAAATATTAAAACAAAAAATCATAAGTTTTATTAAATATGACATTTTTTTTAAATTAACAACGATAGCGCCTTAAACGTTTAAAAAAAAAATTCTTAGCGAAGTTTAAATAACAGATATGCCAGAAGAAAAAAAAAAAAATAATATTCGAGCTGTACAAAAGTCAATGGAAAGCTGGTAGAACTTTAGCAACAAATTTATCTGACTAATCCCGAAGTTGGGCCTACACATGCCCTGTCGAACTATTGTGAGAAATTATGTTTCCAACTTATCATGACTTATACGAGGGAATACTTCAAAGGTCTTTCTCCAAATAACGCAATCATTCGTTGTATAACCCTAAAATACGGTCACGAACATACAGTAATTTTGTCAATACTAATAATAATAAAAGGCTTAGCGAACCTGAAGGTTCGATGCCGATACCACCAATCGCATACAAACCTCTGTCCACCGACTACCGTCCAAACCCAAATCCATTAGATCACCCTTAACACAACCCTACCCCTCGGACGTTTACCAGTCGGCTCAGCGTTCATTAACTTTTTTTTTTCCTCGCGCGGATCTCATTACCGCGTAACGGAGCGTCCCACGGGTGGCGGATGTGGGGATGGTCGGTGGAAATTCCTTGGAAGTTCCTCCCGGCTAACTCCGATGGACTCGCTGACCAACAATTAGAGCGCCTCTCAGGCTTGCTGGAGGGTGTGACCTAGGTTTGAATGGAATGATATATAAAAATTTACATTGGATGTTCCCTTAGAATACGTATCGTGAATGATATAGTGGCTCAAATATTTTAATTCATTTAATAATGCCAAAATAAATAAATAATGAGATAAAACAATAATAAATTAATCATTAAATACAAGTATTTACATTGATTAGGGTAAAATGAAATCATAATTATCGGAGAGATAGGAGATGGACAAAGATACGCGAATTAAATCGAATATAAATGTATTTACCTTGGAAGACGAACGGGAAAACTCAAAATTTAATGATTTTCCAATTTTGGTGTGATCATTATCGGCAAGATGATTATTTTTTCATCTAATTAAAAAAAGTATTCATCGTGGAATAGCTGGAAAGCTGTTTTTTTTTAAACTAAACTGCCAAAAGTAAAAAAAATTAGATCTAAAAATATGTTTGTAATAAAACAATACCTTACACAAGTTACCTCCAAGCATTTACCTTAAAATTGCTATTCATACAATTGTAAGGAAGCCTGCAATAATCAGTTGAAATTTGATGATGAAAACTTCAAGAGCCGTTTTCTCAAAAGGTGTAAAAGATTTGGAGTTGTGTCGGTCTTCTTCCAAAGTAACGATATAAATTTTCGTTTATATATTCCTTCTCATTATATATTTGATTACTTTCTTTCAGTATCATATTCTTGCTACTATTTATTTTAATATGTTTTCTTGTATTTTTTAAATTTTGTTTCTCATATTTTTATTTTTATACTTCATGTTATGTCTACTTTTTACTTTGTGTTCTATCAACATTTTTTTTTTTAATGCATTTTGCTGATTTACATTTATGATCAATTTCAGCTCTGACAAAGAACTACATGTTTGGACCGAAACGTCGTTATATTATAAAAAATAACAATATCGTTCCGTTATTTAAGTCACTATGATTATCTTTAAAATATAAAATTATGATACAGTCGTCAACAATACAACATCTCTGTGAACTGTCTTAGAATGGGGATTGGATGACGGCATATTTGGTATACGCGATCTATTCAGGAAAGGGTTAGATCGAATATAATACCAAGGTTTTTAAATGGTATTAAATCGGAGAGCAGTTATAAAATTAGCTATTAAAAAATTTGAAACATACTACTATTTTTTAAGGATTTCGGATAGGATTTTGGAATGTGAGGATGCATTCCTAGCTCGACATAGTATGTCCAAATAGACCTTCTTGTAGTATATATATATATATATATATATATATAGACCATGGAGATTTCTGGTCGCGCAATGTGGTATTTATACAGACATGCATTGCTTCCGGGAGAACAGCCTGGAGGGGTCACCCACTTCACGTTGCTAACAAAATATAAATTAGGGACAATTCGACAGTGTCCTTCCCATCGACTCCCTCGGGTTCAAGGACAGTGACAAACCGGCCAAGATCCACGGATTACGGCTGTTCGGAGTCAGCAGGCGCACAAGGTCCTATATTTATTTCCCCGAAGCAGACCGTCCATGGACCAAACCTCCGTGCGGCTATTTTACGTCCTGGAATACCACACCGCGATTCGCAATTTAGGTACACGGGGTAGGGTCATCACTCCTACGCTTGGTCTATGTGAGTTGCCTCCAGTAGGCTGACGGGCCTCATATACCCGGAGGGAAGAGGGGTGATAAATTGCTTGAATTATCAATTAATTAAATTAAAGTAGTTCCGGAACCGGGATTCGAATTCACAACCTTTGGGTTTGTGAGTAGATGCACTTTTGCAAGCGCGTGAACCCGCTCGGCCATTCCGACCCCTCATACATATATATATATATATATATATATATATATATATATATATATATATATATATATATATATTTATTTGTAGAAAATAAGGAGTTTAGAAACTATGTTAGTATAGCGGCTCCTAAAAAAAAAATCCTAACAATCCTATATGCAATTATATATTATATATTATATATCCTATCGCTATGCAATTATAATTATAAGAGTTTAAATGTCTTATAACATCCAGTGACGAAATTTTTAAGTAAACTAAAACATGTTGACAAATATGACCTTGGGCCTTGTAAAACGTGATAGATAATTAATTTTCAGTTGGAATTAATGTAACAGTTTAACGTATTAAAAAAATGCCACGGAACGTATTATCTGCTATATTATGTTTAAACTAAATATGAGTAAAAAAAATCCACTAATTTTCTATTAAAAAACTGTTTCTTGATTTTTGGAACATTCTTTTCTTTTCTTGGAAACCTATTTTAAAATATTTTGTTTTATATTTCATTATTTAAATGAGTATTATATAGATTAAATTAATACAAAATAAAGCAAATAGATCTCGTTAAAATTAATTGTACAAATAGAGAACTACAAAATAATATTAATGTGCCCGTATCTCTAAGGAATTAATTAACCTTATTAATCAATGGTAATAATTATTGCATTTGCTGATTAAATTGCCTCATCTCTGAATTAAGTCCTCATTATCAATTATTACAATTATTTGGTTTAATTGAGACGGAACTTTATGGACATTGCCATCATTACAGCTCTGTTGAAACATAAACTGTTATAAAGTGTTAGCTTTTCCACCTACCCCTCTAGCGATTTATTAATTTTTAAGTTATTCGTCTCCCACCTAACTTCATATGCCTACCATCACCACGGTATAATATTACGATATCAATAATAATTTCGAAAGGAGGAGCTCAATAAAACGCTGAAAACTATTACCCTATAATTTATTAATTTTAAATTGTTAAGGGGATATAAAAAAAAATGTTTAATTTTTTATCTGTTGTTGTTTTTTGGAGGATTAGGTAAAATGATTCCAAAACACTATATATTTTTCTCTGTCTTCATAAATAGCCATTATATGGTCGTAAGAAGCCTTAAGCCGGCCGCTATCATGAAAGAAAACGAGGATTGCAATTTCGAGTTCCGAGGATCATCATGTGGTGACCTGAGACTATAGTGCCAAATTTCAAAAAAATCGATTTTTTTGTAGTCTCGTAAAAAAAAAAAACGGTTAAAGCGTACGGCGGACGGACGGTTTTTAATAATTCGATTTTTCTATTCTAGGTATCTTAAAGCGTAAATCCTCAAATTTTGAGCGCGATTAAATTTGTTTTTTTATTGGCCGATTAAAAAGGTTTATTATTAAAAATAATAAACAAAAATTCGATAATTATAATAAGATTTTTAGAGGTAGATACCAGTGAGTATTGATAATTCAGGCATCTGATAAGGTAGGCATATGACTGGGATGTTACAGCAACATTTTCGCCTAGTTTGGCTAACCGCAAGTGCCACTTAATATCATTCATTTTACAAAATAATAAGATTTTCTCGAAAAAGGCTCTAACGCTTTTGATCAAGCTCGTTACATCAATGTATAATTAAGTGGTCTTCAATATTAACTAGGTGTTTATTCCTCGTTAAAATAGTCTGACAGGGCTTCATTGCCGAATTTTTAAATTAGCTTCCTCTAATGTACCTTTAATTTTGTTTATTTTAAATAATTAGCCGTATCTCGTTGTTATTTGTAATAAAAATATAAAAATATAAACTATGATAGAATTTGATAATTAACTAAAGGAGAAATATTTTTCCGAATTGAAAACAAATTTACGGAAATTAGAGTAGTAATATAGACGTAAAATATACCGTTGGAAACGTAAAGATTTAAGAAAAAAAAATATTGTCTAGCATATAAATAGCATAGAATGTAATGGAGAACGAAAAACGCATAAACTTAGGTGAATGTTTTAGTTAATAATTTCTACCTTTATATTATTTAGTGGAAACTAAATAGAATGTTATACGATTTATTTTCATCTTGACAAACAAAAATTATATAGTATACAGAATTGTACTGCAATTGTATAAAAAAAAAAAAAAATTATTTTATTTTTGCGAGAGAGGCCGTTTTCTGTTGAAACTATTAAATAGTGTTTAGAAAAATAAAGACAGGCTGTTGCTATTTCACCAATTTATTTATTACGATGCAAATTTTCGGCCTAAAATCTATCCTCACGCATCTCTGTAAAAGGTCCTTATTTAGTTCAATTTATAACATATCACAGAATTAAATATTCTAATAAATACCATATACATACTCAAATTATTTAAAATGCATATACTGTCATATTTAAGTCCATTCCGGACCAATTCGAAATATACAGCGTCACTAAAAAATAAATAATTATAATAAAAA
Organism: Rhaphigaster nebulosa; assembly: GCA_948150685.1. Classification (NCBI taxonomy): domain Eukaryota; kingdom Metazoa; phylum Arthropoda; class Insecta; order Hemiptera; family Pentatomidae; genus Rhaphigaster; species Rhaphigaster nebulosa. The sequence continues at coordinate 152,093,225 of OX411307.1, forward strand.
CACAATAACAAGATTGAGTTTGGATCAAATTTCATTACAGCTTAAAATGCAAAATTCCTATTATGTTGGCATCAATAAAAAAGTCATCACAGGTGAAACTCCAAAGAAGAAGGGAATGCAATGTTACAGCCAATTATGACAACTGAATAATTTACCAAGCAATCATTAATAATTATGCACCAATTAATCTAATATTCATATTAATTTAAATAAATCAAAACTTCAATTTAGCAATTATCGGATTGGACTTAAATATGACAGTATATGCATTTTAAATAATTTTAGTATGTATATGGTATTTATTAGAATATTTAAGCATATTTAATTCTGATATGTTATAAATTGAACTAAATAATGGCCTTTTACAGAGATGCCTGAGGATGGCTTGTAGGCCGAAAATTTGCATCGTAATAAATAAATTGGTGAAATAGCAACAGCCTGCCTTTATTTTTATAAACACTATTTAATAGTTTCATATATAGTGTTTATTTAAATTCTTTAAAATTATTTTAAAAAATCGAATATTATTATAGGGTGGTTAGTACAGTTGTGTAATGCGCACCCCAGCGGTTTTTTAAAATAAATATTATTTTAAAAAATTTAAAATTGAACAGATTTGAAGATAAAAAGGTCAGTTCAACCTTCATGGTCAAGTTTATATTTATATTTAAGCTATGGCTATATATATATATATATATATATATATATGTGTGTGTATATATGTATATATAAGTGTGTTAGAATATAATATGATCTACATCTTCTTGAATATCATTTCAAGAGTTTCAGAAGCACCCACACACACTCACAGAAGGCAGGTATGGATCACTCACTTTGACAACTTAATTATAACAGTTTGAGAACTTGAGCTCTTAAGGAGTTAGCCCTGCAGCTTCTTCGCTCTAATCTATTTCCTCCACTTCTCACTTCTGCTTTAGACCGTTAACATCACTTCCCAAAGGATACGACACAGAAGAGCATTTTTGCTTAGCCAAATCCGATTATTCCTTGAGTAGCGGTCCTTTGAAAAGTTTGATCAAGTTGGCTTGGGAGTCAAATTTCATAGTGTACTCGGTCTTCTCTCCCATTATAGTTCGAAACTAATTGTCATTGCTCATAGCAACATCAACATCCAACAACCCCCAAAATGTATAATTGGAGACCTCCAGTTCGCAGTAATCCTATTAGATCCATTTGGACGAGGAAAACGAACTGGAAGTGAAACAATAATTTATATATACAACCCTATTTTATATATAAATTATATTATATATATATATATATATATATATATATATATATATATATATAATTTTTTTTATTGATGATTTTTAAAATATTTATTCTAATATATCCTTTGGCTAGAATTGATTTTTGTTAAAACGATGTAAATTAGAAAAGAAGCGTGAATTAATACAGTAGAGCGAGAGTAGATTATTCGGACGTCAATCTACCGGACCGTCATTTATCTAGCTAATCTTGATTTATTTATTTTCTACAAAATTAGGATGGTATTGAAACAATTTCCCGAGTTGGAAAATTAAACTATAATTTGAAAAACTCGTGTATTTATTGACACATATAATACTTACGGAATGAACATGCTCGCAGTTTCTCGACTATTCGACACTTCAATAGGTGAATTTTAATTTTGTTTTAGTACAAACAGATTTATTTCAACCTACACTAAAGTAAATGCAGAAAAATAAACTGTAGTTTATATGTAAATTAATTGCTATGATTAATAGTAGTAATCTTTTTATTTTTAACAGGCTCCAATCACCTCCTTAAAACTGTTCCTCACATCCCAACTCCGTTCCTAAACAATAATCCCATAAAATTCAATCCAACCATCAAAAACCCGAGGGACACCTCTGAATTATCCGGATAATCGACGCTCTACTGTAGTTAAACTAAAATATTGTATAATTATAAGTTGATTATTTTTTTTATTTTATTAAAAGAAAAACTTTATAAGCGTATACCGACTTAAGAATGGCACTAGTTAGCCGAAACTTCGTGAAAAATAAATGAAAATAAAAATTGTTGGTGACTATTGGCTAAAAATATAACACAAAATATCGTGACCCCGAGAAAGGAAGAAATAAAACCAGAAAATGATTTTTACTTTGTTCTTGAATAGAATAATTTCTATTTCTATTTCCACGTATGTCATATTTCTAATAACAATGACAAAAAAATATCTTTATATCCAACTGAACAGAAAAAAAAAAACGTATAATCTCGTGACGAAATCCAACCCGTTACTTTTCGGAAAGTCGCAAAAAGGTTCCATTCCAATATCGAGACAAAAACCATTAACCGGGAGCTTTGAGCTGGAGATAAAACAAATACCTAAAAGCGTACGTCATAGAGTGGCGATATTTCGACGATAACCCATCTGTCACAAACAAACTTTCCTAACAAATGGATATCTGGATATTGTTAAAGCCAACGCCTCGGCTTCCCATTTCCACAGAATTTTCGCGACGGGGAAAACGTTTTCCACTGCCAAGTAAAGTCAGCCAGAAAGATCGATTAAAGAATATATCACACTGTTTAATAATTAATATTTTTACTGCGGCTAAAAGAAGTCAGATTTAAAAAAAAAAAATTTGGAGCGGTGCGTGCATCTTTCACTTATCAAGTGACTTAAATTAAATATTAAAATTTTCTATTTATTAGTCAAAAGTTAAACATGCCATTATGAAAATAGGCTAATGCAATAATATAAAAGTGGGAGCAGCAGAGTTTCGTCACTAATGTCGTATTTTCACTAAAATACAAAATTGATAATATAAAAATGGCGGGGGTGGGAGATAAAAGTTGAGATCTCCAAAAGGCACTTATCTAACAGCAACTCATTTAACATATAAATTTTCAACCCTCTAACTCCATTCAGGGGGGGTACAAAAAAACATAAAAAACGCGAAAAAACATTTGGACAAGCCGAAACTTTACCTCCAATTCTATAGTAATGTTTCATTTAGAAAAAACCATGCATATCGAATTTCAACTCATTTAATCCGAAAAGAGCACCTAGAAATGCCCAAATGTGTGTATGTATGTATAAAATATATATATATATATATATATATATATATATATATATATATATATATATATATATATATATATATTATTATTATTATTATTATTATATTATAATTAAATCATTTTTGCCCTTATGGACAGTGTTTGAACTTAAATATCTCATAATGACACAATTTTCACTTCTTTCCCCTCTTCTTCTTCTCTTCCCAAAATATCTTCATCCTGTTTTCTTTGTTCTGTCCACAATGTTCCTATCTTCTTCCTTTCACTTAAAAAAAATTTGACATTACTAATTTTATTTCTGAATTTTTCTCTGTATCCTATCATTTGCTTGTTGATCCCCAATTAATTAAGTCATCCTCTATTTCATGATACCAATTTGTTTTCCTACTTGAACTGTTTACTACATCAAAGATTTTCTTAGTAAGTCGTGTATTGTTCATTCTCTGTTTGTGCCCACAGACAGTTAGTCTGCGTTTTCTAATTATACATTTGATTCTGTCTGTGTGTTCGTATAGCTCTTTGGTGGTTCTTTTTATCCATTTCTGTGTACTGATCCAAATACTTTCCTGAGATTTTAACGTTCAATTTTTTCTATTTCTACGATGCCAGATGCTCCAATTGTGGTCGTTTCTGACGCATACAATGCTTCTGGTAATAAAGCTGTTTTGTAATGTCTAAGTTTCGCCTGTCTTGATATGCTTTTCTTATTATAATGTGACCATGTAAGTTTGTATGCTTTCTGGAGTTTTTTCGTTCGTTCTATGTTAGACACTTTGTTTGATCACCCTATTTGTTTATATTCTCCTAAGATTTAAATTTATATATATATATATATATATATATATATATATATATATATATATATATATATATATATATGTTTATACACACACACACACACACACACACACACACACACGAAACGTACTTAAAATGCACCTACACCCCCTTCGAAAGTCAATTATTTTCGGAGAAAATTCACAACTAACATACGTGCAATGTTGGTCTATCATTGAAACTAATTTGTGCCTCCAGAGACTGAAATATAATTATTTTTGGCTATCGAAATGAGACGTGCAACCTCTGGCATGGATAAGTGATATTAGCTGGTAAGTTATTAATTGCTATTGATGTATTTTTAAGTGTTGTTATTTTTGTGAACAAACACACTTTCCTTAAAATATCTTTATTATTTTTCTAACATTAATATTTATTTATTTTTTACCCACAAACCACCAACGTCTCGAAAAAAAAATATTAATACTATAAAAATAATAAAGATATCTTAAGAGAAGTATGTTTGTTCACAAAAATAACAAAACTATTTAATTTAGCAAGGTAAATTTCCGTAATGTAGTAGTAATTTTATAATATATGTTTATTTGTTTGCACTTATTATTACGATTTATTTATGTAATAAAATAACTATGTAATAATAAGTATGGCATGTTTGAAATTTTAAAAATATTTCTTCTGTACATAATATGTAAATAATAATATTAATATTTCAGGTACAAATTTCAAATTTTTTTAAATTGAAAATATATTTCAGAAATGAATTTTAAAAAATTTGAAATTTTAAAATATTTCTTCTGTACGTAATATGTTAACAATAATGTTAATATTTCAGGTATGAATTTTAAAAATATTATGGTCATGGACTATTCCCTGGTATAATACTGCAGGTAAAGACCCTGATTTTTTACAACTTTGTGAATGCCCCAATTCACTAAGATACCTACTGCAGTAGCGTTAAAAATTCAAACTAAGTTAATATTATTGAAATAATCGTACATGTATAACATACCAATTCTGTTGCCCGAAAAAATTGGTATGATTCGGCTTGTCCATGCAAAATTTTCAAGCCGACATATGTACCCCTGCATCGAAAATTATTAACCAGTTTTAAATACGCAACCTTGTGCCAGTATTATATACTGGTCCATCACCGTCTAATACTTAGTACCATATAATAATATTTATTAAAATGAAAAGTAAATCAAACATGGGAATTTAAATTATATGGGAATCAAGCTGCCAGTGCTTGTATAACACGTTTGAATACTTTCAAGTTTTTCAAGCAATAATAATGTTTAGGAGTTAATGTTAAAGATTAAAAAAACAAAAAAAAAACAGAGTTGTTCACGGCCACATAGGCTGCATATCAAAAGTAAGTATGCATTAAGTCATGAGTAACTGCTCATAACATCGACTCAATTATAATGTTCGTGCACTTAATGCTACGATAAAAGCACGCAAGTTAAAGTATACAATATTGACTCAAGCCAACTTAGTTGCTTAGCATAATTAATCCTCTCAAGTGAATAAAATAGCTTTCCTCACTTTTAATTTAATAAGAAAAGGCAGAGATGAGAATTGGCCAGGAGAAAAACTAAATGGTTATCCGTTATTGGTGAATAAATCGTATTTTAATTTTATTTTTTCGTTTGGCTCCTTGAAGATCTTTTTAGATCTTTGGCCGCCTGAACCAGCCTTCTCTTGGGCAACTGGGGTGTCGGTTTTTGTGAGGAAAAAAACAAAACAACAGGCTATCGTTTATTCCTGTTATTTTACCTTCAAACATAATTCCGGTGGGGATGATAGTGGTGCCAACATTCCTTTATTTTTTTCTCGAAGAAATGAGTGATTTGTAAATTAACCTATTAAATATTAAGTAAGCAAGATAAAATGGAATATGTATCAATTCTAGTTAGCAATGCTTTAGCGTTCGGAAAAATAAGTTGTGCAAGTCTTAATGCTTATTTAATAACTTGTTTAAACGGTCCCGAATCCATTACACCATATTCTTGACCGCGATAAAAAGCCGAGTGTAAGTCTGTTTTGTAGTTATAAGAAAATTAATGTTTTGCGAATTTTCTTTATAAGAATTTCCAAAGTGAGATAAAATGAAATAATGGCTCCATATCAGCCAGTAAAGCTTTAAAATTTAATAAAATTAGTTATGCAGGTTTATTTGTTAGCAATTAACGTGAAAAAATCATGTTTCGAGTTCGACAATTTTAAGTATTTTTTTTAGTAATATTTTCCACAACAGAGCAAGTATGCAATTTTCAGCACTTTTTTTTGTTTCAAGTGCAGTAATTTTAAGGGTGTTTTTAAGGCCACAGAGATAGGGATTTTTTTTTTCAAAGGATGAATTTCCTGTAATTTTTTTTTAAATTTTTATGAAACCAGCAAACTGGCAGACTTGAGAAATAATTGAGAACGAGACAGAGAAAGAAAATGAGACATAATAAACTTAAAAAAAAAAAATCTGTAAACCTCAAAACCGCAACTGCGTAACTGGTGAACGTTAAATTAGCAATAGAAATTTAGTTGTATTGTAGTCCGTGTAACGGTGTGACTTTACCTACGAAGGAGTAAGCCTAGGAGGAAGGCGGGTGGGTAAAAAGTAGGATATTTATCTAATTTAATCTTATTTATTATAATTTATATTATTTCATTATTTTTATTTTATTATTTATTTGTTTTAATTTATTTCTTATTTATTATAATTTACCTAATTTAATTTATTTATCAAAAGATTTTTTTTTTTCGTTTGAAAAAACGATTATAACCAATGGTGTAAAATAACCGGGAAAAAAACGGTTATTGACATCTCTACTTCTTGGAATATTGATTCATAACTGACTCAGTTAAACATTTTTTGGTATTATGGAGAAGAGAAAAGAGAGAGAATTAAATTATTTGATTTTAAACTCACACAGTTTGAGTGTAATTCACTTCCGAACGTTCTCACCCGATTTGCTAATATAAAATTATGTCGAATATGAGAAGGAAAAGCTATCAAATCATACTATGACAAGTTTTTGGCATTAGGCGGTTAATGTACAACCCATTCCACCACTAAAAGTTTACGCTACAGCAAAATAACTTTTTTTTAACTTTTGGCTACAAAATTAGGGTTTCTCATCGGTAGAACTGCAATTAAAGTCACCTGTTAAAAGGCTACACTGTCATGTTTTCAGACATACTGGAGGATTACAAGGAATAGACTGGGAAGAAATGTTACAAACCAGAATATAAATAATGGAAAAAAAGATTTACATTTTAAATTAAATATGCGACGTATGGTATGATAGTCTGGAGTAAAATGGATGATATTATATGTGGCTTAATAAAGATCATTGATGATTTAAAATTAAAATTAAATTATTACTAAAAATTATACATGATATATTTAATTTTTGCAACGGAATTCACCAGTATTAGGAAACTTTATAATAAAACTAAAACGATTATTGGAGTTAGAAGGGGTTGTTTAGAAAAGGTATGCCCGTGTTTTCAACTTACCAACGTTATTTCATTTTAAGTTGATAATATTTCTGAAAATAATTCATGACTAAAAAAGGTTTAAAAGCTAATGGAAGGCTTGAATATGATGGTGTCATTATATTAAGGACACGGGTGACACTAATCAGCAGTAATCCTACGATTGTATTTCCAGCTGCTATTTTAGTTCCCTGTCATACATTTCACTGCCCAATTATATTAATCCCTATCATAGCAATTAATTCCCAATAAGCTAGCAAGTGTTTGTTATTAGCAGTACAATGAACTAATAGGGTCAAAATTTACTTATAAATCCGATATTATCAAAATAACAGGGTAACCGGAACAGGGTAAATTTGCATAGAAAAACATGGGAAGGAAAAATATAAATTTCAAATTCATAGAAGAATTTTTGTTATCGTATCTATATTAATAGAATATCTATCTATATTAGATAGAAACAGAGCTTTATTCTGGGACTAGGCCTCTTGAGAATCAGAAATATATCTGGTCAAAAGACTACATTAATAATAAAAATTATATATATATATATATATATATATATATATATATATACACATACATACCAAGATATCATACTGCAATTTAAAAGGATAGCACGTTTTCGTTTGCAACCGCTAATCGCGCAAACTACTGAACCAATTTTCACCAAATTTAAACAACACCATCTGCATGGTGTCTAGAAGGTTTAGGAATAATAAAATCTACCGATTTCACATAAAAAAATTAATTAATAAATTTCTTAGAAAAAAAAACGTCCAACTTGCGTACGCGTCGTAGCCATGACAACTTCACAATGCAAGTGGATGCAAGTTGAGGACAAAAACATTTTAAGAAGTGTAATTTCATACTTCTTAAGAAGTGTCTGTGTGAAATTATTAGATAAAAACGTTATTTTTTTAAATAAAACCAGAGGGTGCGAAAAAAAAAATCTGAATATGTGGAACGAATTTGAGTGGAACAAAATGTCTGCAAGAATGAGATGCAACAACGTTAAACAGTTATATTATAGGGGATTATATTATTTTTATATGAAAGAGGGTTATATTATATTTATATTAAAGGGGGTTATATTATATTTATATTATAGGGGGTTGTATTATATTTATATTATACGCTTTCTCCAAAATTTCATTTTAAACATTCATGTAAGTCATTATTTACATTGCAGTAGAAATAACAAATAAAATATAATAAAGGAAATACTGGAATTTCAATTTACAAAACGATGCTTATCCATGCGATATTTTAGAGATTGAATGATACAGTTTATAATTAAAATTCAGAAATGTTTATTATTCGTGTGAAATTTTGTAATTTTATTATCAATTAACATTTCCGTATATTTATACAACTTAAAAGAAACAAAAATTTTCTTTTCACCTTTTCTCATTTTTTTTTCGATTAAAAAAAAATGATTAAGGTACCAAACGAAGTATTTATAGAATATGAAACACAGGGCTAAATAAATGACCACTGTCACCCCTGACCAAAATCGTGTCATTTTTATAGAAAAACCAGTGCTGACCGTAGTAACCCCAATATTGGTGTACATTTTTTTAAAGCAAATCATCAATGATAGTTTCTTTTTATACTAATAGTTAAATAAAATATAGAAGAATGAATAGCTATGATCTGGTAGACAGCATGGTCAAATATAAACAAATAATACAGAAATATAAAAATTTCAGCTGTGGTAAACAAATGAAACGAAGCATAAATGTAAACCTTTTTTTAATGAATAATTAATTTAAATGACTTTGTTCGTTAACGTTTAGTTTTTTTCTATTATCATTTCCTTTCCTAAGAAAAGTGGTGTTTATCATTTCCCCCTGACGAAAAAAAAATTATCATTTGCAACAGCTGATCCTATTTATGTTTTTACATATAATCTGTTTTTTTCTTTTAAAGTATTAACTTGTATCAGAATTTCTATTCGTATATATTTATATACATACTTTATTGTATCACTAAAAAAGTTTCGTTGCAATCTGCAACAATTGAAGTAATCAAAACATGTCTTTTCTATTTTGGTAATTTTCAAATATGGAAAAAATGTGCCAATTTTATAATGGTTGAAAGAAGAGTTGGATAGAAATAAATTAGCATACATGAAAAAAAAAAAATAATAATAATGATTTCTGCAACTTGAAGTAAGCCCAAAAAATTGACTTCTTAAAAAAAATCTTGAAACGATTTGTATCGTCATACGATTTTTCACATTTTTTTTCAGATCTGAGATCATTCATATATTTTTTGGGCCCGGTTGATTTATCAGGTCTTCTATGATTCTAGAATCACCCCCCTCCCCTCCCCCCTTCGTGAAATGAGTACTTATTATATTATCTAGGCGTAGAAAACCATTTTTTTTGTATTAATATATGTTTACAATGGGAAATAAAACGCTGCTCATTCTAGAACAAGCTTAATAATTAATTATCACTTAATAATTAAATAACGAGTTTCTCCCTCATTATAGTTTTATTAATGATATTATCAAGTCAGCCCATAAATAATGTTGGTATTTAATTGCGTGATATGAGGGGTAGGAAAAAATCAATGAAACACGCTGAATCTAAAATGTTTTTACCATCTTGTTCCATAACAGTTTGTCATCTTGAAAACAAATTTTGTATACCTTTTCTGAAAAAATCTTTTGGTTATGAATTAAGGAAAGCCAACACCTCGTTTTCACTTCATGGACTGAATTCATGTTCCTGCCGCTTAATGAGTTTTGGAGACTGCGAAAAAGGTGATAATTTGAAGGAACTAAGCCAGAAGAATAATTTCTCATCCAAGGTCCTTGTGTTGTTTTGCAACATGGGGCCTCGCATTGTCATAGTGGAATAAAAGGCCTCGCCTATTGATAAGTGAGGGATGTTTTTCCTCAATTGCCCGCTTCAATCGATCCAGCTGATCACAGTAGAGATCTTTAGTGATAGTTCAGTTAAGAACAAGGAACTCATGACGAGGGATTCCTTCCATATTCCACCAAACAGACATCATTACTTTTTTCCGATGAAGTCTTCCTCTCGCTTCTGTTCACGATGTTTTTTCAGTACTTCACCCACCCTATCCTCCTGACTTAGCGCCTTCGGATTATCACCTTTTTCGCAGTCTCCAAAACTCACTAAGCGGCAGGAATATGAAATCAGTTGATGAAGTAAAAAAACGAAGTGTTGGCTTTCTTTAATTATTTCTTTTATTTCTTTAATTCAAAACCAAAGGATTTTTTTCAGAAAAGGTATAAAAAATTTGGTTTCGAGATGGCAAACTGTTGTAGAACAAGATGGTGAATACATTTTATATTGAAAGTGTTTCTTATTTATTTATTTTCTCCTACCCCTTATATCACGCAATTAAATGCCGACATTACTTATGGGATGACCTGATATTATTGATAACTCGAGTATATTGGAACCGGCCCCTGAAGGGACTTCGGCAGTTTTTTTTTTTGTATATTTGAAAAAAAATAAAAAATAAGACTATTTGTATTAATAATGCTATTTTTACTTCATTTTTTTTCTTCACTTTTAGTAAGATCACCCACCTGTTTACTTCGATTGTCGCGTATGAAGTGACATCTATGAGACAATTCAAAAGCGAAAAAAAAAATAAAAAAAAATTATTACGTATTAAAGTATCCAAGTGGGTATCGTTTGTGGGAATTCCGAACTCTAGGGAATTTTCGGTGACAGGAAAGCGCGCCACCCTGCCACTAAGTGCACTTAACATGCATAAAAGAAGAGGCATAAATGTCTAGAGGAATAATAAATGAAAAGTACTGAAGGTAATGCGCCTCCAGTACCTTTTTTTTTTATTGGAAAAAAAAATTATTTAATGTCCTAATAATTCTTCAGAAGAGTGAAATTGTTTAATATTGCTAATAATCATACATTTTCTATGATTAAAGCTTAATCCGTTTTCTATGAGACAATTGCTATTTCAACATTTTAAATAATTCGATAACATTTAGAAAGCATGAACTAAACGTAGATATAATAACTAATATTTCCATATAGCTTTAATTCTTTATACATACATACTAAAAATGTTTGACATTGTAATTATTTCTGTTATTTATTTTTATTTTTATTTTTTTAATCATAAACATCTATCTTTATATCCTTCTAACTTTTATTATATTAAATAATATACATTATTCAGGAAAGATCAATACATCATAATTTAATTAATTGTAAAAAACAACTTCCCATTGGCATTTAACTTTATTATCAAAAAAACATTTTTATAATATTGTCATCGACGTTTCGAAGCCCTTCTCCGTCTTCAGGATGCTAATTTTCTACAATACAACATAAAACATTACAAGGAATAAATATTCATAACATTATTTTACAGCATATCTTGTTACTTATTAAAATTTCATATTACCTTTAAAATGCACAGTGATCTCCCCATATTTTAAAAGTAATATGAAATTTTAATAAGTAACAAGATTTGGTGTAAAATAATGTTATGAATATTTATTCGTGGTAATGTTTTATGCATATATATATTTTTTTTTCGATAATAAAGTTGAATGTCAATGGGAAGTTATTTTTCACAAATAATTAAATCATTCTAACTTTTATTAATTTATGATTACAGAAATTTTCTTTCATTTCGAGGTTTTCATTTAAGTCTCTTTTAAATTTTCATTTAGTTTACTACTGTCACATGAAAATTTTCCAATCCCAGTTTTCAACGGAAATACACGTTATATGATTATTATGATTTCTATGATTATGTCTAAACAAGCAAGTCTCGCAAAATGGCCTAAGAGTGATAAGCCAAGCTCAAAAAAAACAAAACGTCAAATAATTTTTATTAAACTCGTAATATCAATATACAATTAAATGTTCTTTAATATTAGCTAGACTTTACCCTCATTGAAATAGTCTGACAGGGTTTAAATGACGAATTTTCAAAAAGGAAATAATTAATTGTCTCTTATTATTAGTAGCAATAGTTTTTCAATCAGTACCTTTTGAGTATAAAATGTACCTTTTGAAATATTCCTGAAAATGACTTTTGGCTAATTTTGAAAATTCATATTAAAAAAAAGGACAAAGTTTTCAAGGTTAAAATTTCTACAATCAAATTATAAAACTATACAAGAAAAAAATCAAAGTACGAGCCTGAAAAATGTTTCACTCATGGTATTGAACTCACCAAATGATAGGGAATAACTGGTAAAAAAAACCATAGCAATCAAAAATGTCGAGCAACAAAATAAATTCAATCTGGGTGATCTCAAATGGGTTGACCCTTATGTGATTTTTAAAATATACTGATGCAACATTTCATACCAATTTAAAAAAAAATTCAACGTCAGACCTTTGAAAATAATTCACCAAAAAAAAATAAATATACGAATTTTACAAAGAAAAAAAATGGCATTTTGATATCTTACTGAGTTCTCTAGGATAAGGAATTCTGAGTGGATTAAATTTAGCCATAAAATAAGGGCCATGCAATTTATTTGTATTGAATGTAAATATTAAATTTTCTATGATATGTTTGTTTTATCAAAAACTCATTTCTAGTTGCAGCCATTTGAATTACTCTTAAGTCAACGACATTTCAATACCGAAATAGAGTACTATAATTAAAAAAAAAAAAATCAAATCCTTGAAATGCAATCCAAACCATTTAATCTGTAATATGCGTTTAGATTTTTTTTTCAATGTTTGTCGGCATTGACTATCACCCAAATCAAAACTAAATTTAATAATATTAAAAAAAAAAATGGTAAAATACATACAGTCACAAGCATCCAAAACAGTGTTTTTTCCAGTGTACTTACCTGAAACAGAGAAAAAGATAAAATATAAAAAAAAAGAAGCTTTTTAAAGTCTAAATTTATTAAAATTTTATAAAATCCAGAATGAAAATTATGCTACTAAATTTTGTAACCATTCAAGGCAGTTAAGAAAATGAAGCAACCATGGATTATATATCTATTATATATCTTCTAGTGATGTTCTCCCTTGTAAAATTTACCTAAAATTATTTTTAATATTGTATTAACTCGTTTATGAGATTATAAAATTGAAATAATCTATTTTTATTTTCTTCGATTATCATTTCATTACTTTTGTTCTTTATTTATTTATTTTAACATAATTATTGTTACTATCACCATCTCTAATTTCTCAATTTATTGAGAAATTACTAACACATTTAAAAGATTTTGTAAAATAATAATAGAAAGATGTTATGATCATAAAATTATTTAATGAAGCTATAGTTTTAAACTTATATTATTATTTAAAAAAGATACATTATTATATAGCATGATAAAAAAAAATCGATACGATTTTTCAAAATATAATCGATATTAAGAAAGTAAGGAAAAGTTGAAGCTCCTATCGAATTTAATATCGAAACAATAATTTTAAATAATTAATAAAGGCAAAATTGTTTAATATTTCTAGGGATATTTAAAAACATATGCATTTTTGAATAATTAAAAATCTGTAGCACTACAATCGATGAAGGTTCTTGGGTGATGTTTTAGGTAAAGAAATACTGTTTCGAGTGGATGATCTGGTCAACATCACGGCCTAACCACAGGATTTTCCCCCTAACCAATTGAAGGGCTCCTACTTTATTGAGACAGGATGTACCTCAGGAGGGTTTCCTGATTTCAAGAGCGAATCACTGGTGATAGATTGAAAACAAAATTACTATCTACTCCAGGAATTCAAATCTAACAATGGAACCCATTGTGTAACTTTTTTTTTTTTTTAACCACTGTTCTTCCGTGGATTATGATAATTTAATAAACGTATGCGATAAAATAAATAATACACACAGAAATAAACTGAATATAATTTGACCCAAGAGTAAACCGCAATTTCTCGTTTGAAATTCAATTAAAGTCGTATTTTGTCAATTACTGGAATATAAATTAATATTTCGGCCCAAACTTCTCCAAAACCCTTTTTAAAAATTAATTCAAAAATCTAAGAAGACTTTAGAACATTGGTTAACAAATTAATTAAAATGCTGCTTTTCAGATGGCCCATGATACTCTCAGAAGAAATACATGTCGCATTACTTTTTCTAATATGGTCTACTAAAAGCCAGGTTTTGAGTTGAAATTAATTTGAAATTATTATTTTTTATTTATTAAAACTTTCATCCGAACTTTAAAAATAATATGGATGACAAAGCTGATTATTTATTAATTAGGAAACTTCGGTGCTTAAAGTTTATAGTCAACAAAGTTTTCGGAAGGATCTTGCGGCTTGTAACATCATGTGTTAGTAAGTTTCTTACCGGCATGAAAAGGCGACACGGCCTAACATTTATAACTCCTGTCTAAATTAAACTTCGAAAAAATGAATTTTAACGCAAATTTAAATAAATTTGTATTTATTATTAATATTTATTTTCTTTATCATTATATAATAAATTTTCAAGTCCAATGTATTATTAATATAATCTAAAGTGACTTGCGGGGGCCTCAAATTTGGAAGAGGTCGAAGTATACCAATACTTAAGAATCAAGATTAGTAACGATGGCAGGTTGGATTCCTAAATAAATCTGCAAATTAACTACTGCTCCAAATCGTTTGGCAAATCATTTGCCACTGGTTTGGATCGGAGCATTTGTGAATTTGGAGCATTGGCAAAAGTACTGGGCGTTCCTGAGCGGTTTTCTTTCACACATCAAAGGGATTTGCCATTGTGTTCCATCCTCAACAGTGACGAACTATTTGCACAACGGTTTCCTCATTTTTACCTAAATATTGGATTTCGAAATTGTTGTTACTTTAAAGTTGGTATTGAACTAATCAGCGATTCATAACATTTGGTTGTTAATTCGATTTATTGTTTTGTTTCGTACTTTTTTCTGCGTTATTAATTCAATGTTTGTAAACCTATTCCTAAAAATCAGCTAATTTTATTCAACGGCTGTCTTAGAAGCTCACAAAATATTGTTGTTAAATAAAAAAACTCCTGGTAGCGGTAGGAAAGTAAAATATATATATATATATATATATATATATATATATATATATATATATATATATATATATATATAGAGAGAGAGAGAGAGAGAGAGATAGAGAGAGAGAGAGAGAGAAGGACAATCAATCTTTCTTATTCAATACAATGGAGAGAAAGTTATATTCTCTCGAAGAGCAAATAGTTATGGAATTAAAAAAAATAAATAATCCTCAGATGCTAATAAAATAATATTTATGCGTGAATATTTATGATATTCTAATAAAATAACATTTCTCCTTACATCCGAAAATGTTTTCGCACGAGGTCTGCTAACAACTGACCCCTATAAAATCTGAAATACGTTAAAAAGAAAATGTGAATACATATTGATGTGAAAAATTCATATTTATAATTGAATGCTTTTGATAATCGCACTTGACTGGATAATGAATTAAATGAGTGCGTTACTGACAAATGTTTTCACAAACATTTGGCCAACGGTTCGCCAAATTGTTTGTCATGTGTTTGGATGCCGCATTTGAACAGTTGTACTATCTATCACATTTCTGGTGCCAACAGATCTTGCACAATAACCCCCCTCCTATGATCTTCACTAAAACCCGAAAATCCTCTAGGACGCTTGCCCGTCGAATAAACGCTTATTATATTGTTGGTGATCCATTCGTTATCCATGCCGACAACGCTGCACGTCCATTTCGTTCGTCTCAATTATATTTACTGGAGGGAAGTTCATGAGATTCGGCCTAGTGTAGCCTTCTAAATTCTCCGGTTGACTTATCCTATTTCAATCCGAACATTATACGAAATAAATTATTTTCAAAAATCTTAGTAATATTCCTCAAAATAAGCGGCCACGGTTCGCATCCGTAAAGAACGGTAGAAAGGATAATAGCCCTGTGAATTCCAACTTTCTGGAAAGAAGGAGCGAACATAATTATTTTTGAAACAACGAATTAACTAGCATTACCCCCCATTATTTTCTCTTGGATTTCGTTATTTATAGCAATTGTAGACACCAGACAGTTAAATTTTTCTAGGTGCTTAAAAGTATTCCCTGTTGTATCAATGCCACCGAAATCACCGATTTTTCTGCTACTGGTCATATATTTCATTTTATCCATATGTATACCAATACCTAATTTCTTTCCTAAATTTCAACGACGCAAATTTATTTAGTTTAATACTTTCCCAATCTTCACCTAACAGTGTCAAATTACATGTGAGTAGATAGGTATCTCCCGGGAGGAACTGACTCCCCCCCCCCTCTTACCCTCCACCCCGAGGTATATTTGGTTAGCTACGCCTTGCCAAATCATCAGAATACCCAGGGTATTTTATCACCCAGAGTTAAACCATACTATGTATGAAATATCTTTCTAATGACGTCTCCAGAGATAAATTACAAAAAACAAACAAACAAGGGAATTAGGGTTTCCCTGTTTTAACCCCGGACGGACTTCTAACTTTTCGGGATAAATATTACCGGTTCGAACTTTATTAAATATTTCGGACTTGCACATCCTAACTATTTTCGAACAAATATGTAATATTCTAGGATAAGAAATACACAAACTTCAAGCAACGGCAATGAGTTCGTCAGTACGTGTAAACAATGCATTTGGAGAGATTTTTTTTAGTTTTCAGTTTAGTTTAGTTTGCAGGTAAACAATGCCTCGAGCTAAATAATTACGAGCGAATAATGAACATACGTGGAAAAAAAAATGCAAGCAAAAATGTTCCTAAAAGTTAATATTTTAACTTCAGAAGAACATGAATATGATTTCGAGATAAAAGAATCTGTCGGTTGACGACCCAACAAAAAAGTTATTACAGGAAATAGAAGATAAGAAAAGTAGGAGTGAAAATGGCTTTTAGACTAGTTTCTTCAGTTCGGAAGAGGGGGTAACATTCTATGAAACTTTAGAACGAATAACTTTTTAGCCTAGAATAATTGTATTATTCAGTTCTAAGTAAAAATAAAAATAATAAAAAAAAACTACAAAACTGTTTAAAAAAAATGATAATAACTTTGCTTAACAAAAACACAAATACAATATAATAAATAAAATCATTTCAATATACGGGCCATTCTTCGAAAAAAGTGAAATCTCAATCCCATAATGAAATCGGGCTTTTTTTGCTGCATCTGGCGACAATTTATTCATTTTGATGAAGCGTGGTTTTTAGTTGTCTTATCAGGAGTTATTTTTCATATTAATAATAATTTTACAAATGTAAAAATGTTTTAAATATTAAAATCCTTACTCCCTCAAGTGTACCAATACTTGATTTTTAATCATCGACTTAGAATAGATGCCAGAAAACCTAACCTATCGCTATCAAAAATAAATTAAGTAAAGCAAGCTTATGGTCGTGCGCTGGTGGGAATACGGTGTCTAAACTCAGGGCCTACCCCAAGCCAGGATAAAGGAGGAGGGTTAGAGGTTGAGCTCACCATTCTCTATAAAAAAAAATCGTGTGAAAAAAGGTGGTGAAACCAAAAAGAAAAGGAGGCCCTGACTCGGCAACTGGAAATTGTCATTATCTGAAGAAAACTTGGATAGCAATTTTGTGAATCATTATAGTATTGAAATTTAAAATAGAAAATAATAGTCTACCAGTCCAATTATGCTATCTGAAAAAATTGCGGCAAAAAACTCGAAACGTGAAAATATAAATGGAGTGTGGATGCCATATGGACGAATCGTCGGGAAAATGTTTGTGAAAATATGTGGTTAAAAAAAAAATAATATTTTAAGAAATATCATTTAATTAGGAGAAATATTGTTTTATTAGGACCTGAGGATTAATATTTATATTTTTCAATTTTATAACTATTTGTTTTTCGAGTGAATAGAACTTGCCCTTCATTGTATTGAATAAAAGAGATTTATTGTCCTTCTACGATTTTTTTTTTGTTTTTTTACTTTCCTACCGCTACCAGGAGTAACCTTTTTATTTTTTATTAAACAATTTTATGAACCTCAAAGACCGGGGATTGAATTACGAACATTAGTTGATTTTTAAGAATTGGTTGACAAATATTGAACTAATAACTCAGAAAAAAGGGCGGAACAAAACAATAAGTCGAATTAACAACCAAATGTTATGAATCGCTGATTAGTTTACTATCAACTTTAAAGTAACAACAATTATAAAATCCAATATTTAGATAAAAATGAGGAACCCATTTGGCGAACTGTTTGCCAAACGGGTTCCTCAGTTACTGGTGCGGATGGAACACAATGGCAAATCCCTTTGAAGTGTGAAAGAAAACCGCTCAGTAACGTCCAGTACTTTTGCCAATGCTCCAAATTCACAAATACTCCGATCCACACCAGTGGCCAATGGTTTGGCACAAACGATTTGGTGCAGGAGTTATGCCCTGGTTTATTTCGGAATCCAACCTGCCATCATTACTAATCTTGATTCTTAAGTATTGGTATACTTCGACCTCTTCCAAATTTAAGGCCCCCGCAAGTCACTTCAGAAACTTTAGATTATATTAATAGTGCATTAGACTTATATTATATTTCTACTTATAATTGCTTTCTTCCTTTCATGGAAATCAATGGGACATTGATAAAGAAATAAATATAAATAATGAAGAAAAGGAATATTAATAATAAATACAAGTTTATTTAAGTTTGCATTAAAATTCATTTCTTGGAAGTTTAATGCAGACAGGAGTTATAAATGTTAGGCCGTGTCGCCTTTTCGTGCCGGTAAGAAACTTACTAACACATGATGTTACAAGCCGCAAGATCCTTCCGAAAACTTTGTTGACTATAAACTTTAAGCACCGAAGTTTCCTAATTAATAAATAATCAGCTTTGTCATCTATTTTATTTTTAAATTTCGGATGAAAGTATTAATAAATAAAAAATAATTATTTCCAATTAATATCAACTCAAAACCTGGCATTTAGTAGACCATATTAGAAAAAGTAATGCTAATTTTTAAACATATGTGCATGTACCGGAGTAAAGAACGTTTCTTCTGAGAGTACCATGGATTATCTGAAAAGCATTATTTTAACCAATGTTCTAAAGTCTTCTCAGATTTTCTGAATTAATTTTTAAAAAGGGTTGTAGAGAAGTTTGGGCCGAAATATTAATTTATATTCCAGTAATTGACAAAATACGACTTTAATTGTATTTCAAACGATAAATTGCGGTTTACTCTTGGGTCAAATTATATTCAGTTTATTTCTGTGTGTATTATTTATTTTCGTTGTGGACCTTATCGCATGCGTTTATTAAATTATCATAATCCAAGGAAGAACAGTTATGCAGTTCGGTTTTTGGTCTTCAACTAGTGTTGATCTTAATGAAGAAATATACGGGTCGGATGTCAGCAAATGATGGTGTAAAAAAAGTTTCTTTTTTCGATGCTTCCCTACTTTTTTTCTTGAGCGAGATTCCCTAAATTTGCTAAAATCCATATTCCTGGGCCTCCTCCGTCAATTTTCCAACTGGTATTATTTTCTGGTTTATAATTGTGTATAATATTTTTGAATATTCGGAGCACCTACTGAGATACGGAAACGTGAAAATCTGAAAAACAAAAAATCAAAAAGTTGGATATGCCTGTGGTTTCGCATTAGATATGATTACCTTAGATATCTTTGTGAGTACCACGACATTATAATTTGGATAACTGGTGTAGTCTAAAATTACGGTAAAAACGACTTGTCAAAAAGAGAGATGGAGATATGTGAGTCTGCGAACGTAGTCTTTGACAACACCAGTTACCCAAGTTATGTGATAATCATGAGACGCAGAATTCGATGCTCTTTAATTTAATATACCATAACTTTTTCGATAATAAGCAATTCGATTCGAACATAAATTGACGCTTCTGTTAAGTTGCTGTAACATCCCAATATCACCTACATTAAATACGTCATTTCAGTTCCGTACTACTTTTAATTTTTGCGCTAGGCTCATCAAATACACTCGCACGCACGTACACTTTCGAACTCGGGAGACCTTAGAACGTATATTTCCGATGAAAATTCCATTCCTAAATTTTTCACGATCGCAATAAATTCCCTTACTATATATTTCATATAGGTAAGTGAAAGTAATAAATGGAGAATAAACAGCATATGTTGTTTTTATAAATACGAGACAAACGAACTGAAAAATGAATGATTTAATTCATAATTATTTTTACCTATAAGCGTACACTTAAATTTGTTTTAATCCGGCTTTACCGACAATCCTGTTGCAATCCGAGGCAACTCGAGCTGTTTAATCCATGCGGGCAATTCAAGGGATCATTAATATTAAAATGTGGTGGAGGTTTTAGCTGAAAAGTAGCTTCCCTTTGCAGGTTCCTCTTGCCCAGCGGCAGCCCTACCTTGTATAATTGAACAGTTGAGGGCATCTAACGTTTCTTGATCAACCGGCATTGTACATTTATAATCTCTTGTTAGCAGCGTTCAAATACTACAGTAATTCCCATCACAAAGTTCTCATTATATGTTAAGAATGGAATAATAATTTTAAATTGTCTATTTACAGAAAACATATTTGTTTGTGTGTACCTACTTATACCTATCGTGTTTTTTTATTTTTTCAAAATCGATGTTTTTGACCTATAATAAAAATAAATAAAAAAAAACTCTTAATGTAACTGCATCTACTCCATAATTTTATTCGTTTCATTTGATGGGTCAATTGAACGACATGGTAAAATTGATGTATGAATTATTGAAATTAAATTTTTTTTTTTCGCTTATTTTAGAAATACCAATTATGAGAAATGACTCTTATGAAGCAAATTACCGATAATCGTATAACAAAAAACATGTAAAATAATATAACTCCGTTATAGTTGAACAAAGAGATATATACAAAATTATTTTGAGTTTATTCTTATAAATGATGATTAATTTATTAATCATTCATTGAAAAATAAGCTGAATAATTTTACGTTATTCATTATTTAACTAAAAAATAAATTATCAAATAAAAAAATATTTGCTAAATAAATATAAATTTATAAAATAATTTGTTTTATTTATTTTCCTTTGTGAACATTAAATTATGCCATATTTACATCAATGTTCTAAAAATCTAAAGCCAATACCACTGACTGACTCACACGTATAAATTAATAATAAATATTCAGAACAAATAAGATAAAATTGATTATTCATTTTTTTTTGGACAAAAACAACGAATAATTCGTAATGAATAATGAATAATTCTAAAACTAAACCAGTAATTTGCTTATTAGAAAAATCATTCATGATAAAAAATATTAAATACAATTTTTTTAAATAAATGATTCTATTAGAAATTTATTCACGCCCAACACTATTATATATCATATTATAGTTATTTAATATTTCGATTTTATATATATATTTTTAAAAAATATAAGTTCTGTAATTTATGTTAATGCAAATATACTATTTTAGGATATAATAGGAAGATTCCAAACAGAAAGCCTCGAGCCTCTGTGTACAACTAACCAGTCAATGTTTCGCCAATTCAGGCATCTTTAGGACAGAAAAAAAAAACAAGAACACATATTGCAGACAAAATACAGCACATCTCACATCAACAGTCCAAAAAATACACATAAACAACAGACAGTACGCCACTCCAAGACATTAAGACAAATATCGAAGGAAATAGGAGGTAACATTACAGCATCTGAGGAAGGTTACATTCGTACAGCTGATAAGCAGAAAACAGGAAATGCACGCACCAAAGAACCAGAATGTAACAACAGGCTATGATAATAAATCTAATAATAATTATAAAAGATAAAGGTAAATACTAAAGAAAAAGGGAGTATAAATTCAAAGTAAAGAAAGGTTATAATAAAAATAGCTGATCAGCAAACACAGAAATACTCAGAAATATAAAAACCACTAGACAATTAAATACAAAAGACAATTTAGTTAAATTTATTTAAAATGTTTAATATTTCGGAGAAAAATAATTCAAATGTCTACTATCAATCTTATAATTATCAGAAATACCCAAATTCTATTCAACGTGAGTACCCACAAATATCTATCTCTTTGAGCAGTTCTCTTTTTAAATTACTCGGACCTTATCAAAATCAAAGGCTTGTTTAAATATTTTCGAGTGCGATGCTATTGAAGGTTAACTTTCGCTGGTACAGCCACGGTCAGTTTGCACTGCTCGGCAGTCCAGGTAAGACGTATCGATACTGCTTCGTCCTGACCGCTCCAGAAGAAGGCAGACTTTCAGTAGTACAACCGTTCTAGGTTATGCTATCATAACGAAGGAGATTTTTGATGATACCGCTGACATTCCGACGGTTCCTATGTTACCTTTATTCATTTTTTCGTCATTCAAGACAAAATTAGATGAAATATTGGTAAAAATTTAAACAAAACTATGTCAAATCAATTCGGTAGGATTGAAGTAACAACAGTATTCATTACATTTTAGATCATATACCAATTGAGAAATTTCTCTTAAAAAAGATTTTCAAATATTAAAGACATTTTAATCTTAAATAAATACTCAAATTCAAATAAAAATAATATATATTCTTTAACTAAAGTACTGATTTACTAATCACACAATGAAAAAACAGTATCTGCCGTGATTTCATTAGAAATACGTATAATTAGAGATACACCTTCAATTTTTATATTTTCTATTCGCAATACTACAAGAAACCATCGCTCTGTAGAAGTTGAGCATTAATATGTACTTAATTGGTACATAATTGTTAAAATTTTATACAGATATAACCTAGGTTTATTATTGAACTAGGGAAAACGACGTGTGCTGATTAAATTAGATAACTATTCCACCACCTTGTGTATTTCTGCCCTTGCGATATAAAACCATTAAATTTAAGCATAAAATTTGTATTAACCAATATTTTAAAATAGGATGTTTAGTGCAAGAAGAGTTGGCCGCTAGACAGTAACAGTTAGCGGCGAGGGTGGGCAGTACCAGCGAACTCTCTTAAGGCTCTTTCCTGAAAAACAGCTGTTACCCTGGATAAGAATTCGTACGTAACTTTATTCGTATCACTTCGTAAGAGTTCGTACGAAATTGTAAGAAGTAAACAAATTATTGTTCATAGATGTGTTTACATTGCTTGCGCTATTTTCTTACGAATTCTTACTAATACTTACTCACTCGTAGGTCTGTTTCACTACGTCCGAATTACTTTGTTTTGTTTTTTGAAACAGTTTTTGTCCGAAATTCGTGTTATCTGTTTCAAATGTGTATTGTTAAGAATGGATTGCGAATAACTTATTCGCACATTCGTGGAGAAATTAAATCTCTGGGATCAAACAAGTAAACAATATTACAACGTATTTGCTAGAAATTATAGATCAGTGATCACACAAGGCGGTGCCATTTTATATGCCATTGAAACAATTAGGTTGATTTGACTTACATATTAGATGATAATATTACTCTGCAAAGGGATGCCATTGGTCAATCATTGAGTATGATTATCAGAAAATTATTGAACCATGGAGTGATTCAGACTGGACTTGGTCATTAAATGTTTTAACATAAATATCTTATCTGGAAATAATTGGTGTAGATGATCTGGAAGTTCTATTGTGTTTATCTGCCTGATGACTCAGGAACGCCTCCCATCAGTGCCTCAGAATATCTTGAATCCTGGGCAGAGAAACCCTCCTAGTGTCCTAGCTTGAGTGTCTTGATTTTCTCTTACCGCTTCTATACCTCCTTCCTGGGTCGTCTTCACACTTTTCGACTAGTAGGGGGTAGAAGAAATTTGTTGATTGGCTAGATATCCGGCAGTAGGCAATATCTGTTACGTGATAGTCCAATCTATCTCCACCAAGAGACGGAATTTTCGGGCCAAGTCTCCACCTCTGTCGGGAGGAGGGGGAGGGGGATGGGACAATATTTCCGAATGCATTACAATCCTCTAATTTAACGATATCTTTTACCCCTCCTCCGCCGTTTTTTCGGGATGCGAGGGTGACTGGTTTCCTAAAATTGATTACGTCTCCCGAGACGGACCACATATTGCCTTTTCCACACTGCCTAATTCTCTATAGATTTTTAAATTAACTTATTTCGTATCTCTAAGGGTAAAGGCTGGTTAAGTGTTGTGGTGACGGCTTCTGTCACATGTCAATTATCCTTCCTTGACAAGGGATGGCCGGCTTACCTTCCTGTCTCTCACTTATAGGTTTTAAACTTCAGTCTGTTATTTATACTATTTGACTTAAAATAATTTCACTCCAGATTGATACATATCAATATATATATATATATATATATATATATATATATATATATATATATATATATATATATATATATATATATATATATATATATATATATATATATAAAGACAGACTACGGTTGTCGGACTATCTATTTATTTGAACATCTATTAAGTCTAATAAGATAATACAGTAATAATTACAAACTTGGAAACCCTCAATTCAGAAAGCAAATTTAAGTTAATTCAAAATAAAATTAGAACTTGAAATATTATTGAAACTTTTAATAAAAAAAAAAAAAAAGTTAATCTCTGAATTCATACCATAAATTATCTGCAAAAAAGGGGGAAAAGTAATTTGACATCTCAATCAACAATGAATAAAGTAGGGGTTGAAACTAAGCCAACGACTGGCTTTGCAGCCTTTGATAAAATTAATTGTATTCAACTATTTTTTAACTATTCCGAACCATGCTGAAGATAAACACCCTCTAACCCCTATAAATAAGTCACAAACTTAATCTTAACCCATTTTACTAACAACTTCCTAAAATATTGTTCATTCATTACCCATCCTTTTAAAGTTAATTTTATAAATTGTGATGCGGGTGGTATAACTGTTCTTATGCTGTTTACAATTTGTTTGAAATTTAAGTTTCGTAATATTTTGACGATAATATCACAATTAATATTATATAATGATCTTATCATCTCCAATATTGTAAACTTATCCCTTAACAACAATCTATCTAGTAGTCAACTTTATACACGCACTAATTTCATTTTTCTTACCAATCGATTCCCGATATTCCTAAACAACTATGGTCCCAGATCCTTCCAATTATCAAGCAGAAGAAACTTCTTACAATTTGATTGAACCTCCGCTCCGTTCGTGGGTACTTAACTGGATCATAATCTCAAAACCAGATATAAAAATAGTTTTTTTTTTTCTAGTACAAACTTATTTAGTATTTATCGACTTGATACCACGTATTTTGGCTTATATTGTTTTTTTGTTAAGACAATTTTCGTCGCTATTACAATCTAAGTCTCAGATATTCCATTTATTATTTACTTACAATGTCTGAAATATTTTCTGCATAGTCCAGAATCTCGGGCTTTATTCCAACTTGTACACTTCTATTTTCTTGAGATATTTCTTCTCTTTACTTATATTCTTGTTTCATAAAATTTTAAGTGGCTACGTTGAACAGCATTGTTAACAGACTTAAAACCATATATAAAATTTTAGGCGAGATTTCATTTGTTAGATCTTAAGAGGCCGTAAACACATTTGCTTTAGTTTTTCGTAATTGGATTTCATTGGAACCTATAATGAAATGAATTTAATTAGAATCAACCAAGATAATGTGGCGTAAATGTGTAATTGTCTGTTAAATCCAGACCCTTAACTGATAAACGCTGTACGAATTTTAAACACTGATGTATCAGAAACAAGCCACGAAAGTTCGCTAAGGTGAAGTACAACGTGTTTTAAAGATAATAGTTCCAACCTTTTAATAAAGTTGTGTCCTTCAACTTTTGCTGTACAGCTGTATCGGTGATTAGAAGCTGTTCATCAATATACTTTGTGATTTACACTTCTTGACAGTTTTCTTTCTTCTTAAATTTCTATTATTTCATTTTGCAATTATTCAGTTTTCTATTATTTTGTTGGATATATTTTAGTGACTCAAGAATTCATTGATTTCGTTTATTACAGGTTTGTAATAATAAATAATTTAAAAAAAATTCTCGTTAATATTTCACCAATTCTATTAAATTGTGAATATCGGATGATTTTGAACCAAATAAATCAAGAAAAAAAAAGCGAAAATCATCAAAAATTTACCGTCAGTTCCCCACCCGGTATTGGGTATAATTTATTTCAGGTGGTGGTGGGTGGGCTATTCATTTGGAATCATTATGCACTGGCGTCTTGTTTATATTCCGGATCATGTGCTCTGATGACATTATTATATAATATATGGTCTTTAATAATATATACACAGCTCCTTTGCGAGATAACTCAACACAAAACGTTATCTACAAATCACATTATCTACAAAGCAAAAACTAAGCGTACTTATGAAATAAATTTTCCATCGCGGTCAGGCATATTTTAGAGGAATGTCTCAACAATGAATAGAATAGGACTGAATCCAAATTCATCTAGCGCTCTTAATGACAATGAAACTTCGGTAACATTGGTATTTAATTTTTTGAAAGCACATCGCCTCTTGTCTAAATTATAGCATTATAGAATTTTCTCCATTTTATTTTTTATTTTTATTAATTAATTTATTTTTTAATAATCTATTATTTTATTTTATTTTTTTTATTATTATTATTATTATTGTATTTTTTTTCAAATATTTTCCAAATCTCAGTAAATCAAACAACCATGGGCGTTGATGACCAAAGGATTTTACGCCAATAAACAAAAACAAACAAACTTTTACATTTATAGCGTCATATCTTTAACTTCAAACCTGATCGACAGATAGCGCTTTTCATAAAATGTCCTGACTCAAAAATAATTTATTATAATCATAAAATAGTTTTATCTTTAGTTAAATCATTAGACATGATACTTTAAAAATCAAACTTTAAAATCTCTTCTCCTTTTGCAGCGAGACCTTGAGAACTTTAAAGTTGTATTCTCAGAAAGAATCAATTTTGAGTTATGACACGCTTCTTGCAAAGAAGCTATATGTGGTATTTACCAATTTAGGATATATTTAGATATATAACTTTTTAAGAGTTATACATCTATGATTACCATATTAAAATCGGAATGCTTTGTTCATGCTCCGTTCATGCTTGACAGATGAAACCAGTATTTTAAGCCCCAGGGATCTTTCCGTCCTCTATATTTTCTGGATTAATTGCAACCGTTTTTCTCTTTAACGTTTTCCTTCTTTGAACAGACGCTACTCCAACCATGCTCTGGTCTTTTGACAAATTCAATAGATATTTCTACAACCAGAAAGTCAGGCATATTAACTAGCGGGTGAAGGTCCTCTGTGCGATCCACGTTTGCCGGGTCGCGTTAATATAAAAGCCTCTTGAAATGCTCCGGAAAGTTTCTTAACATATTATGGTCATTTAACTATTTCCCCATTTTTTTTTTGTCCGTCTTGGATGGTCTTTGCTTTATAAACAACCCATTCACTATTAACATCAACGTGAAATGCACATTTACAACCATCTTTCCAATTTTCTTCGAAAACGTTTATTCTCTCTTTTCGCTTTTCTTATGGTTTTATTACCCATAATTACCCATATTGGGATCTGAGAATTGTTTATCCGTAATTCTGACACCATTACCTATGCAAAGGACTTTTTTTCCCCTACGTACAGGATTTCACGAATCATTTTTTAGCTCGGGTTTTCCAAAGTCCTACAACCTCTAAGCTGTTTCTTTTGGCCTTTTTTTTTTTTTTTTTTTTTTTTTTTTTTTTTTTTTTTTTTTTTTTTTTTTTTTTTAACATTGTGCAAACTCATCTAAAGTATGTATGAGTTCACGAATTCCGTTATAATAATACAATAATATATGCTTAACAGAATTTGGGATTTTCTTCAAACAATTTTGATTCGCATGCTTTTTCCGAGAAGAAAAATATTTGTAACCTTAGGGTTGGTTTATAAAAGACACCTTCCTTGCACAACTTTATGAATTAAATAACAACAGTGATGATATTTAAGTGGGTTCAGGTATGGAGATCTGAATTTCATACAACTGATGAGAAGACCAGTAAAAAAGAGATTAGGAATACGAAGCATCATATAATACTTATCAGACAAGAAAATTTTCAATTTAAAATACCGCAACTGACCAAGACACGGACCTAAAACTTCAAATTGATGTTCACCTCTGACAAGGTGATGCAGCCATGTTGTGCAAAAATCGGAATGGCTTACGATAAAAAAGGAATTCCATCCCAAGTAATCTCAGGAAGCAGCTTACGATATGATCTTCCACGCCTCGGCAGGGAAGGGGCTTCCGTCTCTGGAGGCTGTATCAAGAGACGTCTCCGGAGAGCGGGCGACACCGGGGGGGGGGGGAGGGGGAGGATAAAAACATGTTCACTATCTTCGCATGAGGGTGAAACTTGACGGAGAATCGATTTACTTTAAATCTTTGCACGCAAATCAGGGCTCAATTTACAATTCGGAAAACTGAGAAGTTTTCCATGAGTTTTCCAAAGCTATACACAAAGAAGAAGAAATTTTTAGTCTGTCTATCATGGCATTTGATGCAGCATTTCATCTAATGTAAAACTTCGTTATAACGCTCCCGGTTATAACGATTTCTCGACTGTAATGCTCTTTATCCTTGGTCCCGTTCACAGTTGTCTATGAATATTTAAGGCACAGGCACAAAAACACGATCTGCGATATCTCTAGCTATATAGAAGTGGATCGCTGCCGGGCTCGATCAAGACTGGCTCGCTGCGATAGATCGCCTTCTGTGTGACAAGCATAGTGCAGTAAGTAGTTATACATTAGATCGCAGATCGCAGCAGCAGATGTGTCTGAGCCTTTCCTGCTGCGATTTCCCGGTTATAACGCTCTGAATGATTTTTTTTTATATGGCATTTATTTAACGTGTTATTTTATAAATATCAGAAGGATTGACTTGAAGTGTTGAATACAGTATCGGAAGAAAACAGCAAAGCGGTAGTTAACAAAAGATTAATTGATTCGTATTTTTTCAGCTTAATTTTTCTTTGTTTACATTTGATTGTGGTTTGATCATAGATGAATGATGAAAATTGGAGACAAAGGTCCGCTTATTTAAAAGGTTCTGATGATTTCGATGACGACCTTGTGACCAACGAAGCTTTAAGATACTCTAATTGATGATAATAAATTATCGAAAAAGCCAGAAAAGGAAGATAATGAAAAGGAATCAGTAAAAACAACAAATCGCGTTAAAGACGATTCGCACTCTTCGGAAGTACAAAACGAGACTTTTTAATAACTACATAAATTATAAAATATTGTTTTAAAAATACCTTATATAACCTTAAGCAAATAAATCGATGATTCTTCTTTAATCGTGGAACATTAAAAATGTAGAGTTAATGCGTTATTATATTGCAGTTTAATTTAAAAAAAATATATATATCGGTTATAGCGCTCTTCTTCTCTGGGCCTTGGGAGAGCGTTATAACGAACTTTTACTGTATTTATTTTTGTTCGCCCTTTGATATATACCAAGAGCCATTAAACAGAAGTGCAAAAACAGTAATAATAATAAAATAATCGGCGAAATAAACAATCATATAACACACATCACACCTCTGTGGATCAGAACGAGCGAGAACTGTGGAATCAAAACTAACAGCAACGAATATCAACAGATCAGCAGAACTCTTTGGCAAGAACATGCACCATCTTTCCTGAAATTTGATGAATAAATTATGAATTGGCAAGATCCGTTGCTTAGGACTTAATCATCACGAGTGACCAACGTGACTACTAGACCACCTCAAAACGTCCGGAATAAATATCGGATAACGGATCTATGCAATATATATATATCATAAAACGGAGTATTGATGTCTCTCTGAAACAACGGTATACTGTATACGGAGTAGAACTGTTCTCCTCCGAGCATTCTATCTGAAAGAATTTTAGAAGCAAGGTATGTAAAAATTGCACCGAACAATAAAAACAAACCGTTTTGGGAACCGGTTATGGATCCTAACGTAACCAAAAAGAAAGACCATCATTCCGGCTACCACTTCGATTTACTTTAAGTGAATTCTCTATATACATAGTCCATAATATTTTACGCTCTCGACCGTTGGCTTTAGCCTTGGTTTGGTGTATATCCGTGGTTTCTCTCGCAATCGCTCGTTGTTCGGAGCACTATCGGCTACTTGATAGTTGAGACAGAAGCTGCTAAAGACCTCAGCTTGGGCTGAATCGTTCGACTGTGAAGCTACCAGTTGAATATCTGGATAATTACGTCGGTACACTTTAAAACCTAGCAATTATGCAAATCGCCTAACAATTATGATCAATTTAACAACCTCTTAAGAGGCAATCGTAACTATTTATTTATAGTGTTACTATAATTCATGTTTGAGTATTATATGCGGATGATGTGGTTCTGATTGTTGACACCCAGGAAAGGCTTCAGGTGGCTGTCGAAGAATGGTCGGAAGAGCTCCAGAAGAAAGGAATGGAAATAAATCCTATTAAAAGTAAGGTGATGGCTATCGGCCGAGACGTGGAAGACCCAATTCATATTTCATCCAATAATAAGCCGCTAGAGAAGGTAGATAATTTCCAGTTCCTGGGCATGATTTTCAGCAGAGATGGGAGAATAGACCAAGAGGTTCTACATAGGGTCAAGAAGGCTAATGGTGTGTTCTACTCCATCTGCACTACAATATTAGGGAAACAAGAGATAAAGAAAGAAACGAAAATAGCTTTATTTAAAAAAGTATTTCTGCCTGACCTTCTATATGGTATGGAGAGTTGGACTGTCCTTGATAAACACGCAAGCAAAGTAACGGCCATATAAATGAGGTACCTTAGGAGATACTTGGCAAAACAAGAAGAGACTGCTGGAGAAATGAGAGAATAAGAGAGGAACTGAATGCAAGACCAGCAAATAAAATTATAGAAGAACACCAACTGAAACGGTTTGGCCATGTTTACAGGATGGGCGTTAACCAAAAGGCTAAATGGCTCTTGGAAGTAAAACCAGAGGGAAGGCGACCTAGAGGCAGACCAAGAATGATGTATCACAACTATCTGGAGAGACTTGGGCGAGCCAGATGCAGCACGATGGTGGATAAGAGAAGGGCCAGCGACAGAGATCTGTGGGCGAAATGGGCCGAGGTCATTCCTCCACGCTGATGGCACTAAGGAGGGGGTGAAAGAAGAAGAAGTATTTCACGCTATACAAGCTGTTTTAGTTTATATAGCTGGTTTACACAATTACCTTAGCAACTATCTTCCATTCCCATCGCTAGGGGATGTCGCCAATGTGAGAAGAGCATTCATTCAGATTTATTTATTTTTTTTAAATTCTATTTCTCTGTTTTGTTTTTTCGTAATCACCATTTATATAAACATGCAAATATGTATATAAATCATATTCTATAGGGCCACACCTTTTTGATCATTACAAATGTACCTGTAATTTATTCTAAAGGGACTCCAGTCCCAGAATAATAAAAATAAATAAATAAAAAATTTAATTTTATAAATATAATTTATAGATCCGGAACCGCGCTTCTTCAGACATTTATAGATGCAGACCTTGGAGAAAACACAGAGACCAATGTGGCCCAATCTATCACAGATGCAGACCTAGAAGATGTCATATTTTCAAATGTTATTAAAGGAGGCAGCGGCCACATTTACAAAGCCAACACTATACAGATAATAAAGCAGTTCTATAAATAATTCAAATTCGGGAATAATATAAAAGAACTTCGAATAATTATACGAAATAGGCATTTTTTTTGCAAGATAAGTGGAACAAGATGGCGTTATAAGAGTGGAAAGGACACAGCAAAGACCCACAGTATATAGGCATGTTGACGAAGCCTCTTCACGAACCGAAATTGGCATCAGTATTAAGTGGAATTGGGCCTTGTAAATATTTATTCAATGAGGGGAGGGGAGGAGGGTTGTTGAACTGTGTTTATTTTGTTATTAGTGCCAGCCGGACATCTATTTGTATTTACTTCTTCTTATATTTTCTGTATTATATAGAACTAACAATAAATAATATAACAATTTATTTTTCTTTAAAACATTACGAATTAATGTTCCTACCGAAGTCTAGAAAATATATCAGAAAGTCTTTATTATAAAAAAAATACCGAAAATTAATGAGATCGGAGCTGATGTCATCCTGCCAATGAAGAATTGATTCGCGAAAAAAGGAGAATGCCAAAAATTTACATTTCTGATCAACTGAAAAATATAGGCTATAACCGCATGGATGATTACGAAACAATAATATATATTTTTAAATGAAGATTTATACGTATTTGTACGTTCCATCTGTCGAATCATTGCGTTAAAGGAAGGAGTTGTTGCAGTGAATTCCTCGCTTCGATCGAAGCATTTGATCAAAGATTATATATCTTTGTATTACACTTTTATCCGTTTATTTTAAATTCTGTTCAGTCATTGCTACCGCCAAATGTTTTAATAATTTTTCAAATTTTTTACAGAGTTTCAGATTAAGAAAAGAAAGAGATCATTTCAAGTTGCGATTACACCAAAACCGGACTTTACTTTACTAAAATCTTGTAGCGAACCCGTATCGTGTATTTAATAGGAGACGACGACACCGAGACCGGACTGGACTTGAGCGGACTTGACTGATTAAATGCACGATAAGGAGTCACTACAGGACTCCGGTCAAGTCCGGTTTCGGTGTACCGTACCTTTACAGAAGGATTGCTTCGAAAAGCCCTTTCAGATAGTCGACGAAACTACTTAGTAAAGACATTCAGGTGAATTTAGAAAAGTGAAGAGATACCTTAATTATAGGAAAGTAAATGGTTAGAAAACATGACTTAATGCTTAAATATATTTCAATGAGATTTTCTTATTGATGATAATGATGTTGAAAAGTTAAGTTAATTGAGATATTAATCAATGATATAACTTCAGTTTATCTCATCATTGTAATCATTATGAATGATTTTGTATTTACAAATGACTTATATTAGTACAGATGTATTAAAATTTAGTTGTCGGCGTAAAATTATTATTATTATGGTATATTATTGATTTGGCTGCCAACCGTGTATATTGTCAAATTATTGAATTAAATGTAATAAAATTATTATATATTTGATATATTTACTACATAAATTTGACATTATTATGTTTTTTGATTTAAGGTGAATGATTTTATATATAAAAATATATGCAGGCTGTTGCTATTTCACCAATTTTATTTAATTAGATGCAAATTTTCGGCCACTAAAAGCCACTCAGGCATCTCAGTAAAAGGCCCTTATTTATTATAATTTATAACACATCACACTGTTGAATATACATAAATATTCTAATAAATAACCATATACATACGAAAAAAGTTTTTAAAATGCACATAATGCCATATTGCCTTTTACAGAGATGCCTAAGGATGGCTTGTAGGCCGAAAATTTTTATCTAAATAAATAAAATTGCTTAAAATTAAAATTAAAGTAAACAGAGTCAGGGGAGTGATGGTATCTTTCACAAATAAGATATTAAATCTATACTTCACTTCATCGTGCCTCCATTTTAGTATATGCAATAAAATGTATCGATTTGAAAATGAGAGAGGGGCATCTACATCACTTAATCCGGCACTGAATTGATGGAGAGCAGTGAAACGAAAATTTAGTATTTCACAGATATACTTAACCAACAGACGTATGAGGCAGGATGCGGACCGAAAATCCATTTCCCCGTCAAATTTCACGTGTGCAGAAAACGCCGGATTCGATCATGCCAATTTGCCCACTGCCTTAGGCAAAAATAAGGTTTTCGAGGATGGGTGCCATCCTCCTTCAATCTAACCTCTTAAAGAAAAGATCCTGACAACTCAAACCGAAGTTGATTGAATTGACTGCTGATTGAATTTTTCAGCTAATTTCCGCAACGTATTTTACAAATAAAAACACATATTGCTTGAAAATCCAATAGACACCATTCATGGGCTATGGTTAAACTGAGTTTTGATTCCCAACTTACTGTAGTTTATATGCCCCGCAAAACAACCCCAAGTAAATGCCTACTAGTCACTAGTAAATGCCAAAGAATTCGGAATATAAAATCAAATAAAAATAATAAAACTAATTCGGAATTCCTAAATCATAATTTAAATAGCCATAATATTAAACTACAATCTACAAGAAATGTAGGTAAATCTGCATGTTTACTTAAACCGTTTACCTATAAACATTCTACCTACCTTTCGTTCGTTGTTAGTTCAATGCGAGAAGAAAACAGTACAAACTTTTCTGTTTGATATAATCCATTTAAACCTTAGTGAGTACAAACATGTATTTGATTTCTAGTCTTAGTTAAATTCGTAATTCATAAATGTTTTATAATACTGATTTATATTGAATCAAATTTAATATGTATAATAATACCAAACTATATTTTTAATTGCTTATTTTTGAATTTTTTATGTGTTTTCAGAACTGAGGACGAATGTATAACATTCGAAACTGGTTTTCAATGAAACAAATTTATAGAAGTGGCAAATAATTTATCACTCCCTAATTAGATTGATCCTTCTATACAATCATGCTGATGTCAACTGACTATCTTATGCTATGCTAACCTCGATAATAACAAATCTATGGCAAACGATATCTTTTGGTGTGGTAATATTTTTTCCATTCCTAAAATATGGATTCAAATAAATATATCAATTTGAGTTTATTGTCTTACGTTAAAAATTTAATCTTCGAATTCTTTTTATCGATTTTCATAAAAATTGATATGACATTAGAGAGACTTATACTTTTTTATGGACTCAATACCAGGTCGTTACAAAAGTCTTTGAGCATAAAATAAGTTTAATTTAAATTTCAATATAAAATCTACACATTAAAATTATATTCTTCACAATGTAGGCCACCATTTGCCAAATACTTTAACCCATCTTTCTACCAGAAGTTGAATTCGGTGGTGATACGAGTCCATGGTTCCAAAGCGAAAAACTCCTCACACGACCCTCAAAATTCCCCATTTGGCATCCTCGTTGTTTTCGAATTTCCGGCCACTTAATAAAATACGGTGCAACGTCAGGTCTATAAGGAAGGTGGTGTGGTTAGGGGTAACACCTTCCATTTCTTAGACTTAATGTGAACGTTGGGCAGGAGCGTTGTCTTAGTTTTATTCAGATTCACCAAAACAGGGCAACTCTCTTTTCAAAACTATATATATTCTTTCGGGTTGTTCTTTACTGTGAATAATTCAGCGTCAATAGCCCTGCCATCTGGAAGCAGCTTAAAGTGCAAAACACCCACATAATCCCACCAAATGCAAAGCATTATCTTGATGGTTGTTTTACCCAGAATTGAACCGCCTGAACCAAAAGGCTGCCGAATTACGCATTTTCACCTTCCACCACACAAATTCTATCGGCTGCTGCCATGGTACTAAGTTTTTTTTTTTTTTTTTCCAATAGTGGCTCAGAGGACCACGAATGACGACTTTCGTCTACGACGTTTTCGGTGAAATTTATAAAACGGAATGAAAGGCAGAGACAGTATACATAACTAAATAAAGGATACAGACAATACGGACAACTGTAAACATAATTATATTAAATTGATTAATTAAATTAAATAAAGGATTAGTCAAAGTAAACAACAATATTTACATTTTTACATCAGAGTCGAATAAGGATATAATTGGAAAGTTTAATGTGAGTAATGAATTAATGTATAAAGACTTCTGTAACTGCGGTATTCATAAAAATAAGTATTCTTACACGGGTAAAAATAAATCATTAATTGAACATAAATTTATTGATGGATATCATAAAAAAACATTCCACATTAATTTTTACAGATGAAGGAAGTTAGAAACATAAATTGATTGACAACATAAATTGAACGATTCATCTTTTCAGCTAGAACTTAATAATTTCGATTTACGGCCCATTTTGGGGGAATGGGTTGGTAATATGCAGAAAAAGTATTCATGCAGTAACAGTTTTCGTGAAAATAACTTGTTAGTTCTTTTCTCTGCTCATGGTTTTCACTTAATACATAAACACTTATTCAAACTCAAAACCCAAAATGATCCGAATTGAAGGATGATTCCCTCAAAATAGGTCGTAAATCGAAATTATTAAGTTCTACCTGAAAAGATGAATTGTTCAATCCATGTCGTTATTTTGGGGAAATACTCTTTATTTTTCGGTATAAACATTACTTAGGTCGCACATTTTGCCCAGAAACTTAAAAGTTAAAATGTACAAAACTATTATCTTGCCTACAGTTCTGAACGGGCGTGAAACTTTGCCGCTAATCTTGAAGGACGAACAACGCCTTAAGTATTCGAGAATAAGATATTGCGTAAAATATTTGGTCCGAAAAAGGATGAGTCAACCGGAGAATTTAGGAGGTTACACAACGCGGAATCGTGGAGCATGCACCCTGTTAATATAAGCGAAGTGATATCATCGCGACGGTTGAAATGGGCTTTGTAAAGTTGTTGGGCTTAGTAACGAACGAATTCCTTAAAAGCTAGTAAAAGCTGAGCCGACTGGTAAACGTCCGAGGGGTAGACCGAAACGTAGTTGGGAGGATTGTGTTAAGGGTGATCTTATGGATTTGGGTTTGGAAGGTAGGCGGTGGATCGAGGTTTGTAGACAGCGATTGGTATCGGCATAGAACCTTCGGGTTCGCTAAGCCTTTTATTATTATTATTATTATATTTTCTTTAAAATCGAATAATGAAAGATTCTATGGCATATGATTTTTTTTTTTTTAAATAAAGGAAAGTATTGAAACATATTAGTTAAAGAACACATAATAAAGATGATATTTAAAATTGTTTAATTTATTGGAAATTGAATACATTTTTCTTTAAAAAGTATGTTCATAACGACATTACGAACGAAATGTAAAGCAAAACATTTAATAAAGCAGTTATTGGACTTCATTCGATAGAAGCATGTGGATATATTAAAAAGGCAGAATAATTCAAAAGAGAAAATATCCGTCATTTGAATGATGAAAATGATCCCGCATAATTCCCAACAACGGTACATATCATAATTGCTAAATTCCGAGCGTGCCATGAAATTCTCCCGATGGATTAAGACCCACTTTTTTCTTCTTTTTTTATACCAATTTCGTTATAAGCTGGTTAACCGATTAATGCAAGGAGTCTCTTTCGTCCTACGCTTTATAAACGGGACTTATTAATTCGGCAAACAAGCCCTTCGTGTTTGCTTTAAGGAAGGACCTCGGGAACATATTCGTCTTTTTGCAGGTAACTCGGGGAATCAAGTATTGGTCAAGAATTGAAGTTTATAAATATCGGTTAAGTGTGGGTAGTTTAGAAAGAAGAAGAGTGGCTTTAGCGAGCAGTATTTACACTTCCGGGCGATGATAAAATATCAAAAAATCTGATGTTGACAGGCAAAAGTAGTTTTATATAAGTACTTATATCACGGCAAGTAGATCAATGCAGAAACACGCAATCATATAAAAAATTGTAATTATCGAAAGCTTTGTGCTTTCCATTAGATGGACATTTTACGTAGCATAATAAGCATTGTCATTTGCCAATCCCGTTTTCGAAACGGATTATCATTATATTTACAATTACAATTACAATTCATTTCTATTTACTCGTCTTTGGGGATAGCCCTCACCTCCATACAAATTGTGTTGGCCATAACTCAACATAATAACGAATCATATACAATAACGGAAATATAATAAAAAATAATATTACTAAAATAAAAATAATTATCTTAAATTTGATAGTAAACATTTAAAACTATACATGGGTTCTGCCTGAACATAGATACAAAAAGAAAATAAATACATGAAAATAAGAATACAATTTTTTTTTCTTTACAAGAAGATATATAAAGATTTAATATAAAGTAAATAAATATACCCACTTACACGCACACTAAGACTAAGGCTAGCGTCCACTGAATACGCAAAACATGGATAGCGACGATATGCTACGAATTTTAGTTGCAGCAAACGTTGGAGGTATCGGGGTATTCCAATTCTTTCCAACAGCGCTAATAATTTTGAAATATTTTGATGATATATAATAATATATAATTATCGAAGTAAATAGTTTTTTTTTATTGATTTATCTGGTTATTTTATTTTTAGTTTATTAATAATATGTGCAAAATAGACATCCAAATTTTCAGTATCTGCTTATAAGTTTACGATTTTTTTTCTGTTTTTGGTTATACTGATCACTTCCAGAATTCTTCAATTTCTGATTCGATTTTCATTGTTTAAAATATTAGGATTTTTAAAATCACAAAAAACCAGGCTGTCAAATATTTCTTCCATCCCAAACCTACCACATTTTATTAGAAAAGAATCGATATGCCGTCGTGAAGTTCGGATATCATATGTAACAGAGGTGAATATCGCATAACAAAAAGCAATTTATGACTCGACCTAGGAATAAATTTATCATCCTCAGTCTACATTTTTAAATTTATTAAAATTAAATTTAATTACCACGTAAAGGAATTAGCGTTCTTCAAGTTATTACCGTTATTGAGGAAGCTGCTCACAGCTAGAAAGATATCTCTCAACAGCGGGAAATGAAGTCATGAAATGAAACGGCAGGTCCAACGAAACAGAATATTTTACTTTGGCCTGTAGTCAGCTAACACGGCCTCATGCAAATTTCCACTCCGACAGTCAACGGCTCTTATGAATATTATATGGATGTCTCTTAAATCCAAAATCCATCTTTTGCCTTAATAGCTTCCAGTAGATCCTTTTAAGTGTACCTTGGGAAATAGAAGCGGGAAATGGAAAGTTTTTTTTTTATCGTCATCCAACACAATAAACCAAAGTAATAGGCAATGCCCTAAGCCCTTAAGTACTTAAAGTTTATAAAAGAATATTGCGGGTACGCTGATATGCCTGATTTGAAAAGACGCCCAACTAAACGAAATATAATATGGTGATGAAGCGATGAACTAAAATGATGGTGAGTTGGTCTAAAGAGACGGTGAGACCGGGTCTCAGACGACAGGTTTAAACCAAGGCAAAACGATTTTCAGTTCTAAATCGGTATTCAAAGTGAAGGGAAACCCAAATAAAACACAGAGCTCTAGAAGGCACGTGGCGGTGGTCAAAGGATTTCAATGACAAAGTAGAATAGGTTATAATTAAATACATATATCTGTGGTATCTCAAAATCAACATTAAATTCCAACTTTCAAGATATTGCTGTTTATTATGAGAACACCATACGAGGAATTGAAAGAACTGTTACCTATACCATTAATTAGGTGTTGAATCTAATAACTTTGATTAGGTGTTGAATCTAGCCTTATATCTTCTTGGAAACGTCCGCAGTAAAAAGACTTGTAAATGGGAGAAAAATTGAAAAAGTAAAAATTTGGACTTATAATTTGGACGAGGTATTTTTTTTAATGTAAATACATGTGTGTGTGCGTATATATATATATATATATATATATATATATATATATATATATATATATAGAGAGAGAGAGAGAGAGAGAGTAGAAAAGAATACAAAAAAAAAAATTTATTCCAACAAACAAAAATAACAACCCAACAATAAAAAACAAAATGAAGAATGAGGAAAAATAGATTTGCTACCAAAAAAAAAAATTAGAAAAAAAAATTAATTCACCCATTAACAAAAATGTAATAATAAAAAAAAATATTTACATATATTATTTAAAAAATATTTAAACAAATACACATAATCACATACTTAATAAAGAAAAAAAGATAGTTGAAGAAAACAAAATTTATATACAGAAACGTAAATCGGAAATAAATAACATGCAGAATATATTCTGATCTAGTAAAAATGAAATCGAAAATATCAAAAAAAAAAAAAAAAGTAAAGCAAAAAAGATAGAAATTTTATAATATACAGAGAAACATTTTTTTTTTTTTGGAACTCTATGAAAATTGTTATGAAATACTTTTTCATATTCATAAAAAACATGAGTAATGAAACCAAGGTCTAATTACATAATACATTATTAGCCACCGTCAGTATTGTGAAGAGGAATTGGAATAGAATTAGATCCTTCTATAAGGAAAAGCATGCCGGATTTTAAGAAAGAGGGAAGGAATTCCAGAAAGTGATGGAGAAATGTTAACATGAGGCAGACCTATGAAAAGGGGAAAGGGGGTAGATACAGGACTTCAATTGAAGGAGATTGTAGACATAGGAAGGGCGATGATTGTTGATTATTGGGTAAAACAATGTTTCTAGGAAATATTGTCTACGAAAGGAGAGGAAGAGCCACTTCAACTAAGCGTGATGGTGGGAAACACGGGAACGCCTCGTGGTCCCAATAACAAATCTTACACAGCTCTTCATAATTATCCTGTCTATCCACGAGATGCACCGAGAGGCCAACGTACATCACGCAGCCAAAGCAAAATTGGAGAAAGATGAGGTAGGATACTAAGAGTCTACGCTTGCGTTTGGGTAGGAAATAGCGGAAGCGATTAAACAGTTTGAAGGTGAAAATTGACCATCGAGAGATATGGTGTGATTCCAGGAGAGGATTTGGTGAATGACAATGCCTAAGTTTTTCACAGAGGTGTAGAAAGTGATGGGACAGTAGTTGGTATATAGGGTAGGGAAGTTGGTATTGTATCTGAGAAGGGTTTTGGAAGCAACGAATATTACCAGAGTTTTTTCAGCGTTAAAACTCAAAATTCCGTGGTCCTTAGTATACGTTAATGTATGTGCTATATTTTCCTGGTTGATAATTTATACTTGTTGTTTAATTATGTTTTTTGTTGGGTATGTCAGATGAGGGAGTCTGTCGCACTAAGCTTTCCTATATGCCCAGCAAAACAAGATCTCGGACGTTTGACACGTTAAAAGTGAATTGAGAAAGGATCATTTTTTTGTACAGGTATCCTCTTCCTCTTCGATTCTAATTCGCATTTTCCTACAAATCGACATTCCTATAGTGTGAGATCAATGTATTACAGGTCCTATCAAGCATAACTATAAAATAATGCAGGTAATTCCTCTCTATTGTATATTCGCAAGTCCTATTACATATTATTTCAGAAATAAAAAGTTCACGAAGTTAAGTTTGATGCTTTGGCGGCTAACAAGTTGATGAGGTTTATGTAGTGACTAATGAGGAGGCATTGAGAGTTGATTCAAGGTCTTACTCTAAAATAATTGAGATATTGCTGTTAAAAAAAAAAAAAAAAAAAAAAAAAAATCTAGGGCGTCAACCACAACAAATTATTTACATCATTAAAATACGAAAAAAAAACTTTTCTTTAGGGAATTGATGTAAAAACATATCAATTAATTTGCCAGTATAATTAAGTACCTATGATCAACAGACATCTATGTTTTATGGCAGAGGTATCGGTAAAATCGATTTTTGATTTTTGATGTTTTTAAACCTTGATGATTTTTTTTATTCTAGCGAAATAACAATAATTTAAAAAATTAAAATAATTAAAAATTTATTTTAAGTAATTAAAAATAACTAGAGGTTTGAAATAACAATAATTTAAAAAATTACAAAATTAGACTATATCTGTCTAATAGTGAATTAAGCGATATAATTAAGTAAGAAAGAAATCTGTAACAAAATTAATAATATTTGTTGCATATTTTTTTTTCTTATCCTTTATTTTTTTTAATCATATACCTTTTCTAAACCTTTAGCCATTGCATGTGTGCACAAATATTATAATTTTATTACATTCTTAAATATTAAACACATACATATTACAATTTTAATAAATTTAATAATAGTAAACAATATTAAGAAACTACGACAATAAGGAAGATAAATAAAAAAATATTTTTATGGCAAATTATGTGGTATAAATAGCAGAATTAGAGGCACGAGTAGGGATGCCAAAAAAACATGTTATTGCAACATCCATATTTTACTTTCTTTTCAATGTTTTATAACCATCGATACTACATTTTGTTTTAAATTGGGAAACCGGAAGCGGTATTTTACTTGAAGGTCATAAGAAACGTACATCAAAAATTTATATTGAACATAATGCAAAACATCTCAAATTTGGTAAATATGACTCTCATATCAATGTAAATAGTATACTAGATTATGGTTAAAATTGGTGAGCCGGAAGGGGTACTTTACTTGAAGATCATAATAAACTTACATCAAAAATTATATTAAAATTAAATACAGAGATCATATGGTTCGGTGATAAAGGTTATAAAAACGATTTTTTTCCACTCCAAT
This sequence comes from Rhaphigaster nebulosa, assembly GCA_948150685.1. Taxonomy (NCBI): domain Eukaryota; kingdom Metazoa; phylum Arthropoda; class Insecta; order Hemiptera; family Pentatomidae; genus Rhaphigaster; species Rhaphigaster nebulosa. Next base: position 152,135,766 of record OX411307.1, read on the forward strand.
TAAACATTTTTATTACTTGTTTTAAGTATTAGAGTTTAAAATACTTGTTTCCCTCCCCATTTGTGAACTGAACAAGTTTGCACCAGGAGAATAAGATATAAGCTAAGTGGGTTCTTCCGCTTAAAATGTCGAAACCGTCGATTTCCAATGCTTTATCTAGTGACGACATTGACAATTCTATTGTTGTCACGGAACACGAAGAAATCGCTTGGGAACTTGTTACCTACTGAAAGAAAACGACTTATATTAACGGAATGAGACCTCAAGAAACAAAAGCTTGTGTGTGTGTCAGTAGATGGATGTCGCGATGCCGAAGGTCACTTTTTGAGCCACCGATTTATAGTTTAATAGGCGTACAAGAAAGTCATGGGGTGGCCGGCAACATCAGATATATTTTTTTTGTCACCACAAGTCCAGTATCTTTTCGCTAAATACAGGCGCTTTTCGATACTCTACTGTCAAGACAGTTTGGTAATGCGGTATAGACGAGGTTGCGCCTACTCTCTAAGTAGTAGCATGGAGCAATATTGTGATAAAAATGGTTATTATAATGATAATATTTTCTTTAAACAAGTAAAACATATTTAATTTAATATTAAATAAATTGTAGTTGCTGTTTAGTTATAATTATTCCAGTTTAAGGTAAATTACCATTGAAGAAATATATATTTTGTTAAAAAATATAACTCCTACATGTAAAAAGACCAAATTTTAGGTACGGGTTTAGACAAATTTTAAATATATATATATATATATATATATATATATATATATATCTGTATGTTATTTGTTTAAGTTAATTTAGATTTCTTTTAGTTTTATTTCATCTGTTACTCACACCATTGCTAAGATTTTTATTGTTTACTTGTGATTTTTCAGGATTATTTTAAAATATCAAAGAATCCTAGAAACAAGTATGGGCGATTCTCAGATTAGGAGCAATTTGCATGATAAAATTTTTAATGATTTTGACAGCATTTAAATGAAAACATTTAAGAACTCATACCTTCTATTGATGCTCAGCTATTAATCTAGACAAATGGCCACGATCAAAAGTGGCTCAAGTTGGAAATTTAAATTTTTGAAAAGCGCGATACTGACCGCGTGAGTAATGATGGGGTAATGACATGACACCCAGCTTGAATTTAATATTTATTTATTTTTTTGATCTTGAGGTAAGGAAATAATTGGACAAAAGACGAACTGCATGTACTAAATCCCTCTATGTATAGGAAATTATAAATAGCCATTTTAACAAAAATGTTATTTACTGTTAGTCAATGACCTTAGACTCCCAGCCATATGTAAAATAATAAATGCAGACATTTTAATTATGGACAATGGGAGAGAAATAAAAAGAAGAGTAAAGAAAATTCTGATGATGAGGTATATATTTTACCCCGAAACGTCAATGGAATAAAGAAGAAGATTACACCTGGAAGTTATATTTTTCCCTTTAATAAAAAGTTATTATTTACAAATTTTTTAAAAATAATTACAGTTTTTTTTGTTTTTTTTAAGACTAGATCAAAAGTCTAAATTATATATAAAAATGATGTTACAAAAATAAAAAACATTGCAAGGAGTAACACCATATTTCGTTGCAGATTAGCTTTCATGAAACTTTTTTGAATAATTATATAAACTTCATGAAAAAAACCCTAAAATTAGAAACTTATTAAAAGTTATTTTTTAAATAACAATTGACTGAATGATATAAAAAATTTGGCTAAAACTAATTTAAAGCAATACGCAAACAGAAAGATTTAAATAAAATGTTAAAATCTATATCTATAGTATATGGTTATTGTCAAGCGGCTACAAGAAAAGAAAAAAAAAATCTTAGCAGCAACCATATAGGTAATTTGAGGTATAGGCACCATTACAAACCACAGTGTGAGCCACAAAACATGTTTCCACAACAATCACAAGCCCTATATTTAAATAAAAACGACCATATTTCAAAATTTTTAATTATTTTTGAGAAAACAAAAAATAGCGTAAACTTAGGAAGATCGATCAACATTTCGGAAAAAATAAATAACAACTGTGAAATATGGCCATTTGTGGATTTTTTATTACAGGAAATTTAATTGTCATAGGAATATGTGTTGGGGCTTAAATTGTGATTTTTAATAGTGCCTATCTACAGTAAAAATGTCATGTATGAATAATAACTGATTATGTATGAATAATTTCATGAAATTATGCTCGTAGAGCAACTCTTAGCGGACAAATAGCACTTCGAAAAGTCGCTCTTAGACCATTTTGGGTCTTGTTCAAGTCGTTTTTCGAGAATAACTGTTTATACATTTACACGTTTTTTGCAAAAAAATATTGCTATTTTAACATGAAATTATTATTTCTCGTAATCATTACAAAAAGTCACAATTTAGTTTCCCAAATTCATATCCTAAATTCATCTGTCAATATAATTGAAATGATAGCATCGCTATGGTTGAGATGGGCTTGTAAAGTTGTTGGGCTTAGTAACCAACAAATTCCTAAAAAGTTAATAAGCGTTGAGCCGAAACGTCCAAGGGGTAGACCGAAACGTAGATCATACGAATTTAGGTTTGGACGGTGGGCGGTAGTAGGAGGTGCATAAACAACGATAGGTGGTATCGGCATGGAACCTGGGGGTTCGCTAAGCCTTTAATTTTTTTATTTAAACAACTTCAATTGTAGAAAATGGTATGATTATCGGGTCTGTATTGGTTTAAGTCACGGTTTCTTTTACTTCAGTACTAAGCAGCTTTCTTCGAATTTCAAATTTTCCTGATAAATTGAAAGAATCTAAATAATTAACTTTGCCTTAACACTGAAAAAGATTATTACCATTAGAATATATATATATATATATATATATATATATATATATATATATATATATATATATATATATATGATTGTTTCAGGCGCTAATTGTTTAATTTAAAATGATTCCTGAGTTTATGTTTGGTAGTTTATTTATATTTAATTATTTTAGTGACTTATTTCTAAGTTTCATTAACAATGGGTGGTCGGTAGAGATAAGAGCGATAACATTGCTATTGTTCACGAAAGCGGGCACATCAATGTTTACATTTTGCCTACAAAGCGAACAAAGGGGATTAAGAAGTCCTGTTGGCCATATATCGTCTTCGGGAACACACCTATTTTTAGAGTTGTGAGTCGATACTATCGTGTTCCGAACATTTTTATGTAATGCTAATAATCATTAATCGTATAAATTACGATTAAGGTCCCGAAAAGTTGAACAAACTTTCGTTTATCGGCAATTGGGAGGCCGTTTTCCCCCCTTTTTTAAAAATTATAATCAACACGTCCGACTACCACCAAGAGATTTTAGGTACAACAACCATCGACGCCATATCACCCGAATGTTCAAGAAGATCGTATGCTGAATCAACGGCCGGCAAACACAACAGACAACCAACTTTATTTTTCAACACCTTACCGATTCACCCAGGTTATTTAAATATTTTATTAATTGCACAATTAATTTTGATTTTATTTTGTTATATTAGAGGATTATATTTGATTATTTTAGTTATTTTATTTAGATGATTGATACATTTGGTTCGTCATTTGTCAAAGGAAAATATTTATTTTAATATTATAGTTATTTTCATATTAATAGTTAATTATAAGATTTATATTTTGATTTGAAATTAGAGTTGTTTCTTTTTCTCTCTCTTTAAACCAATATAAAAGAATTTTTTTATAATCAATATTTGAGTAAAGAAATTAAATTATTTTGATAAATTAAATGAGTTTATTAATAAATAAGTTTCAAAAAAAGGCATTCCGTATTTTTTTTATGTTGTGATTTTCCTTTTCACATTTATAATTTTAACTTTCAAATAGAAAAATAAAAAATGCATATGACAAAACAATCATATTGACTAATTATTGGTCAAGTCAGATTGTAGCCACCGTTCCAGAGCTGGTGCTACAGGGAAAGGCTGTTCAAGGGTGCAATTGTTGTAATCCTTATGGCGCCCTAACATATGATATTAAATTGAATATCAGAATATCCAATAAAGTCCATTAGTGTTTTAGCAATGCTCGGAAAGAGTAATTAAAAAATGGGTATCTATTTCTTCTAAGTACTGGTACAACTATTCTAAGCCTATGAACGATATTGCCTTTTCAAAAGTTTTCCATTGAGTGCTCTTTGGCTCAAGATGGTCAATGCCTCCTCCGTCCGGGTCCGCTTTCTCGACGATCGCTTTTCCTTTGTCCTCTCAGTCCCGTAAACGAAATGATGGCCCCTCTAATGACCAAGCGTTCTTAAGTCCAAAGCTAATCAGATAGACCTGTAAAGAAGTCACTCCCAACAGAATAGGTAGGAAAAGAACTCACATGGATAACTAGGCAGCTACTTTTATATAATAATAATCCGGTGTGAAAATTCTCAAGTCTAAAAATAATTGCTCTGCGATAATATTAGCATATATTATATCTGCTGGGTCAACAAAATCTCAATATACTTATAGCTTTAGATATTTATTAATTCTAGGATTGCCCAGAAAAACGATATTATTCTATTTCTTCGATTTATTTATATAATTAAAATGAGCATAAAACACTAATTTGTCGAGTTAGGACCTATTCGCAGTTTTTAAATTTCTCGGAAGGAGTAACTTTTCAATCAAACTGTATAATTGTAAGAATGTATATTTTTGGTTACCTCCTTTGCAGGTAACAAGAAGATACCAATCTTCAACAATCACTAGATAACTTAAAAATGAAAGGAAATATTATGAATATGTCATTTATAGGCGTCATATACGACATTACAGGTGTGCATCTAGAACTTTATATGGGGTTTAATTAAAATTATGCTTATATATTAACATAATGTAAATATTTAATATTATATAATAAAAATGAGGTTGCAATTATTACAGCATCTAATAGTTGAACCATACAGTTTTAAGATTGTTAATAAAAAAACCTTAAAATTAATGACTTGATCAGTTTAAGTTGAATGCCGACGGTAAGTAAGCCATTTAGGAATTATTTAATTTAGAACTATAAATATTTACATTTCGTGTTTATGAAGATAATTTTGATCTTTGATTTCGCACTTATCTATTTATCTTATTTATTTATTTAGAATTAATTTAAAAAATCGAGCCATTTTGTCGCATAGCTCTATGAAGACTTTTTTCAACAAGTATATTATAATATTATTATTATTATTATTACATATGTATATATATATATATATATATATATATATATATATATACACACATACATACACATATATAGATATTTACATAAAATTAGAGTGTTTCAACCGCAGGAGTCATTTTTATCGAACTTCCGTTCGCATGAATGAATTAAAAAAAAATTATATATATATATATATATATATATATATATATATGTGTATTCTAATGGAAATAATCTTTTTCAGTGTTAAGGCAAAGTTAATTATTTAGATTCTTTCAATTTATCAGGAAAATTTGAAATTCGAAAAAGCTGCATAATACTGAAGTAAAAGAAGCCGTGGCTTAAACCAATACAGACCCGAAAATCATACCATATTCTACAATAGAAGTTGTTTAAATAAAAAAATTAAAGGCTTAGAGAACCCCAAGGTTCCATGCCGATACCACCGATCGTTGTTTATGCACCTGGAGAGCTAATTATAGACTTGTAAATCAATTTATTTTTATATTAATCATGATCATAGGGCTCTTTTTCGAGTTATCATACTCTAGTTGTAAACCGTCGATATTTATACGGTTTGGAACTAGAGTATGATAACTTGAAAAAGGGCCCTATGATCATGATTAATATAAAAATAAATTGATTTACAAGCCTATAATTAGCTCTCCCGTAACGAAATTTACGGAACGAATTCATTTTTCGAATTATTTTTCGAATGCTTCCAACCGACGATATTACACAACTAAATACAATTAAATTGTTTCAACCGCTCTAGTAATTTTTATCTGAATTCTATACGCATGGATGAATTAAAAACTAGATATATGTTAATAATATAATAAAGACTTAGCGAACCCCAAGGTTCGATGCCGATACCACCAATCTCTATCTACAAACCTCGGTCCACCGACTACCGTCCAAACCCAGATCCATTAGATCACCCTTAACACAATCCTCCCACCTACGTTTCGGTCTACCCCTTAGACGTTTATATATATATATATATATATATATATATATATATATATATATATATATATATATATATATATATATATATATATATAGTTACTAGGTGAAACTATTACTCATCAATAAAAATATATTTCTATTCTTGATAAATATTGTTAAAATGTAATACAGTCAATTCTCGAGTTAAGATTCAGTTCCGTTCATCAACCTTGACTACTCGTCGAAATGGTCGTAAGTATGCTGTTTGTATAATGTATTTGGATTACAAGGACTGATAATAAAGGCTTCAAAATTCCCTATCGCATTCATTAGTTTATACCATAGGATGTATTTTATTGATCGCGAAAAGATTTCCAATTTAATTGTTTGCACATAAATAATGTGACTTTTATGAAATATGTAATAGTTTGAATCGCTCTATTTCTAAAAATTATGCAATTCATATTCTAAGAAATCTCGGTTGAATCTTGATTATTCTCTTTCATTAATTAAAGCGTAATTTTACATTCTAAATCTTTTTTTTTTCTCAGTTTCACAAAAAGCATTGCCATCGGCTACCTAGAAATTGGTTCAGAACATGCTCCATCATAGAAGACAAAATATTGGCTTAGCCTCCTGTCCCGGTGGTAAGCCGATCCGGTACAAATAGGATGGAGAAATGACTGCCCTGAGTTATTATGGGCAGGAGCTGGTGTAAGCATATTTATTTTGTTAGCCAACCCTCTTCTACCATTCCCCGATACTTAGACTTGATACGGAACTTTCTCTTGGTAACTTCGTCTACGATTAGTTTTTTTGTACCAGGTAGAAGGCCTTGAAAATACTACATAGATAGACAGATACTAGGTAGAACTTCAAAGTACTACAAGGCAGGCAACAAAGTATTCAAGAATGTAGTGATGTTAGTGATCATTACAACTGCTGAGGCCAAAAAACACGTCTGATTTCAAGAAAATTTTTGATCATCTATGCCGGAAGAACTCTTATATCACTGGAAATATGAACCTCTGCCACCCTAGATCGGTGGTAATAAAATTTTATAGGTCAACGAATTCGTCTTTTTCTTCACTTTTTTCACATTTTCCTCAGTAACTCGCTCCCAGTGCATTTTAGGTAAAACTTTGACATAGCGAATTTTAAATAACGTTAAATTTATACGTTAATTATATAATACGTTTATACGTATACGTTTACTTATAATAATTATACGTTTTAAATAAGTTTTATATTTAGTAATTTTTTTTTTTTAATTTGAAACAGCAACAGAGATACAGTGCCGTACCAATCTGCAAAATGTTAAAAAACGCATAAAGTTGGATATTCAAAGGTTCCACCTTAATAAATATTTTTCAGTGCACTTCAGTGTAAAATGGATAATAAAAAATCTTCTAGAAGATTAAATTTACTACAAGATTCATACAAAATATTTGCAATTACTTTCAACAGATGCCAAGAAATATTGAAATAACAATTTTAGAGAAAGTTGACTTTTTCAGATATCCCTCAGTAAATAGCTTCCAGTGCATTTTAGGTAAATCTTTGAAATGCTCAATTTTAAATAACGTTAAATTGTCTGCAAGTTTTACTTTATACGTACTTTATACTATTTTATACGTAATATTTTTTTTTTTAATTCGGAACAGCTACTGAGGTAAGGGACCGTAAACATCTGCCAAATGACAAGAAAACGCAAAAAGATGAATATTCAGATGTTTCGCCTCTATTTTTGAGTGCAATTTAATGCAAAATGAACGATAACCAATCTTGTATAATATATGGCATACTTGCCTGTTTCCACTCGCAAAAATTTTGGAGTTCCCTTTTAATGGACTCACAGTATAAGTTACGTATTTGGAAGATATTGCACAAAGTTAAGAATTAATTTTTAAAAAACTGGATACGAATAATAAAATGGATGCAGCTAATTCAAGTTGGAAGCATTTCTAAATATGACCTTACATTCGAGAGATGGTCGAATGAGGTAAATAGAACTGATTTTAAATATGTTTTTTTTCTGTTGTAGAAAATGAAATATTTATTCAATATGTGCAACAGTGCAAACCATATCATAAAATCCTTAACCCTCTTTATAATGTCCACTAAAGAACTATTCAGTTTGATTAAAATATAAAATTGGCTGGGAACATACTTCAGCTGTCTACTAACATATAAACCAACTACCCTATTACCTCACTCACCCATACAATTCCCTACAGCCTTAGTAAAAAATAAAATATGGACCGTGATTTTATAATACAGAGCTGTCACTTCAGTTAATAACTAGTTCCTACACAAATTAATTCCTCGTGTATTTTATAAATGGAACTGTATTTCAATTTTAAAAAAAGTCCGGTAACAGTATATTCCTGTCTCAAACGTCTAAAGTTCTAAACAATATGTCATTATGTGATATTTTGCCTAAATGAGCGAACATTTAATACCAAAACCACTATCTCAGTTAACCAAAATCAATACAGACGATATATATATAAATAGAATTGCGTAATAATTGACCAGTGCATTGTAGGATCAAACAGGCATTTAATGACTAAAAGTGGCCTAGGTTTAACGTGAGATTGGGTCCAGAATTATAATTCTCTAAATTGTATTGATTAATGGTTCAGCATTATTACTTCGAAATATAAAACTATTATAAGAAACTATTATAATATAAAATAAAAAAAATCTTGCTTATTCACAACGTTTAAAGTTATAGAATAATAATTGCTTAAATTTCTAGAGCCTTTACAAATGTCTTCGTTTAAGTTTATTTGCTAAAATTTATTTGTTTAAAATTTTTGTTCCATCAAAATCAAAGGAGTTCTGATTCTGTAGCTGTAGCCTTCAGGGCCAAAGATGCAATTGACTCTTTTTTTTTTAATTAAAAAAAAAAATTAAAATCTTCCGTATCATAACAAATAAATATACAGTATTTTTTTTTTTTACTATCGTGCAATGTTTTATTTTGAATATTTCGAAGCAGAATTCTTTTTTTTTTTTTTTAATATAATAATAACTAACAACCCATGTTATTTTTAATTGAGTTTTATTATAAATTGATGCAATAATCACGAGATCAATTTATAATAAAACTTAGAACTTTTTTTTTTTTTATTGAGCGTTAACTATTTTTAATTTTCATTATACAAACACACACACACATATATATTTATATCTAGGGCAATTAGTTTATATAATTCGGAATTCGGTAGCTTGAAGTATTTTTTTTTTTGGACTAAAAAGTTGATAATATGTAAAATTAACAACAATGTTTCTAACAATTTCTAAATATTCATTTTCAATTTCAAGGGAAGAAGTTGATATTTTAATGAAAGTATTTTTTTATTAAGCTATTTACTATTGTTCTTTATTCATTCATAACATTATAATTACATTCAGTTATTAATTATGGTTTGATATTTTTTGATTCGAGACTTTTTCTTAATACTTTATTCATTACAATAACAATAAGACTTATTCGAAATTATAATTTTAATATATTGATTTCTTTCATGCCACGGAATATATTGTATTTTTTTATTTGTACAAAACTAAATCTCTTACTTTCTTTCAATATGAAAGAGATATTAGAGACAAAAAATAACCCCTCTCCTTAAAAAAAAAAAAAAAGGCACAAAGCTAATATTGTTTCCCGGTCATATCGAGATCATAAAACTGCCAGACATCCATTCGAAATTTTCAGCTAGTGACATCTACAAAGCCGATATTTGGCGTAAACCCAAAGGTCCTCCTACGTCCCAGGGCTAGAAAATGATAATACTCTATAGTTTTGGTGTTCTATAAACTATCAGCTCCGATATAACTTACATTTTCGACGGTTCAAATAGTTTCTAAAGAATAATATTCAGCAAATTAGGGTTGAAACATTTGTAATTTATCCAGGTCAATTCAGTATAAAATTATAAATCAAACTGTATGATTAAATAAAATAGCAATAAATCATTACTATAAGGGTCATTTTCAAAATGTATGCAACATTGCAATCCATAGGTTTCACTTTTTTTTTAATTATTTCTACGTCGGTTTGGAGATGATTTTAAATTCTACAGATAAAGGAAAAGTAATTATAACAAATTGGCACTAGATAACAAAATCCTAACCATGAAGCTAAACAGAAAAAAAAAATATATATTCTGTTGAAGATGTATTGATATACCATAATAATTATTGTTACAATGTCAGCTTTAATCCTGTACTAAAAATCTATCATTTATGTTACTTCAGGAGTGTTATCTGGGTTTGAAAGGAATTTATGGAAATATGTCCATAAAAATGGAATTTATGGGGATCTTTATCTGTTGGGTTGATAAAGATTAGCCATTTTGTTTAAAGTTGACACTATGTATGTATTTTTCAGGCCAAGATTAACTGTAGAAAAGAAAAGTTGAAAAACAAGAAGCTATTTTTTCAGTATTTTAATTCATTTTCATGAGTGTTACCCTAATAATTTACTTTAAATGTAATATTTTGAACATTTATTCAATTTAGTTTCCTACTACCTGCCATTCAGCTAGCATAATCTCGAAATGCCAAACCATACAGCCATTCATAGAATGTACAATCCTAATTTGTCAGGTTTTAATTTAGCTGGTCATGAGTGTTACCAAGTAGTGACAATGTTGATTACTACGAAGTAGTAAAGTGTTAAAATAAAGATATTTTAATTAAACCTGAATCCTAGAGGCATTCAAAAATGAAATTTACATAAATAAAATATTAGAAAAAAAATAAATATGAATTTATTTTTTCCATGAAAATAAATTTCCCTAGCACAATGATCTCACAAGCTCGATTTCACATCAGTTTACATATATTTTTGAACCCTTTTCATTTCCGCAACCCCATAATATACCTATTTATAAATATTTTCATAAAATACTAGAATTTTTTAAGATCAATTATTGTTTGTCATTTTTGAGCCTAGCCTTGAAAATCACTTTCTTGGAGAATTAAACTAGAATTTAATAATTCATTGTTACCACAATGCTAATCTAAGGCAGGTTATCGTATTAGGTAACAAATATTTGATAACTATGTAAAATCGCATTTATTTTAAAATGAAAATGATCCATATATTAAAATATATATATTGGTAGTCGAATTCAGGAGCTTCTAAAACTATTCGGGGAAGAGTGTGTCAGTAAAACAAAAGTATCTTTTTAGCTTCTTATAACCAGAGAAAACGAAAAACCTAAAATTTGAATGCTAAAATTATATATACTGTCGACACATGTTATCACAAAATAATCAGGATTTATAACATCCAAAACTCTTCAGAATGACTGAAATAAATCGCCTAAAATCCTGCCCAACTACCTACATTTATAATTTTTAAGCTATCTTTTTAGAAAATGTCAAAAATATTTTTAATTATTAATTTTGGTTTGATGTTGGCTGATCGGAGGCTTTTACTTAATTCATTGCGATAACAAAAAGGCTTATTCGAAATTATTATTTTTTTTTTCATATATTGATTGAAACAAATTACTATTATAATTAGCAGCAATTTTCATTAGACCTAGATTTTGCCTAGAAATTCATATGGCATTGAGCTCCGATGTACCACAAAACCATCAAATTCCTTCCTAATCGAAAATCTTTGGTGAAATCTCTGATGTTGTTCATGATGTCAAATAAAATAATCCGTAAAGAATTAAATCGATATATATATCTCGAAGGATTTCCGATGATCCTCCTAGGCATCGGAAAAGAAGGTGGCCTATCACAGATTTGTCATTCAAGTGCTCCTAATGAGCTGTTTCTCCACAAAATCAGAACAAAATATAAACCTACCAATAATATAAACTATAAGTTTATCAGTATCGTTCATTATTCACCAACCATATACAAACTTTTATATTGTTTTTAAATTTTAAGAACTGGTAATAGCAAATAGGATATTTTATTGTTTTTTTAATACATTATGTGCATATTTAATTACGAAATTCCGCAGCGACGTCGATGGGCTAAATATAGTGCACTCTATCAAGACACTTTCTAAATCCTTTAAATATTTTAAGAAAATTTATAAAAATAAATATATTATTATAACAAACATTAAGGAGGAGTAAATCGAAAGGCCAACCTAGGCTGAGGTTTTGTGCCCGAATAAAAAAAAAAACCACAACGGGCGAAAGAGAGAAACAAGAAGACGCAGCAAATTTAATGTAAATATTTAATGAATTAATTCTTATTCCCCTCCAAATTAATCAAATGAAAGCTTAAGCATCTTAAAAAAAATGTATTTTATTTATTCAATATAAATCGTTTAATTTTTAATACGCCTGTATTATTTTTTTCCCCCTAGTCAAAATAAGTCTGCCCATTCACATACTAAAATGAATGAAACTCGGCCATACTAAGAAATGGTAGTTAGATTAAATAAATTAGAATCCGTTTAATAAATATATGACAAACTGAATTATAACAAATTAAAAGAAAACGAGTATAAATGATCTGAAATTTAATATAAAATGAATTCAGAAAACATATTGAAAACTTATATTGGTTGGCATCGTAAAAAGTTATATTAAAAATTCAAACTGGGAATTCGGATTAAGATCAGACAATAGACGTTGGTATTTGAATCTTAAAAACAACTAACTACTCTAATTATAATGTATCACGACATAAAATTACAACATATAGGGAGAATACTAAAAAAATTGACAAATTTATTTGTTTTTTCCAACTTCTGGCATCTACCAATATAAAAATATCAAGTCCTTACCGGTAAGGAAGTGCAATGATCCATTTTGCAGGACCGCCACGAAATAAATATTTACTGACCTGGGAGGGGATCAAACCCACACCACTCCGAACCAGGCGCTCTGGGATCCTGTTCAAAGGCGAATAACTATTTGAATAGCTAGTATTGGGTTGCAGTAAATAAGGATTGTATGAAAAATCTATTGCGAGCGAAGTCTACAACATGGCGGATGTTAATTATTATCATTCTGCTGAGCTTATGAACATCGGGCATTAAATAAAAAGAGTATTGAGGTTTCGTCGTTCTTTTCACATCATGGAGAAAAAAAAAATGTCGCTTACGACACAGTAAAGCCTCATATCCCTTCTCTTTATTAGTCTTTTATTATAATTATTATAATAAATTACATATGAAATTACTGTGTTACAGTTCTAGAAAAAATAATATGTTTCATCAAAAAAGCTTCTTAACATTTGTCTGAACCATAAAATTCCTCCCCTGTACATTACCTCAATGTGTCACGTAAATTCAATCCCCGCCATGCTGCAGACGGAAACTGATCTTCACCGTGATGAAACACATCTTTTATTTATTTATTATTATTCATTTATTTTATTATTACCCTAACTCCTTAAATTATCAAACCTAATAATTCCGTAACATTACTTCATAGTAAATTTGCTCCCGTAATATTCTTAAACTGGGGATAAGAATCAAAATCGTTCCAATTCCAGAGAATTTAATTATAATTAAACATTGAAAATGTATTTCTGAAATGTAATCACGGTTCAAGTTACACTAGGTAGAATAAATAATTAGAATCAGCAATTAATATTAATAATTGTCACACACCAGATACACCAAATTAATTGATTGATGGACAACAAACACAGTTCGCAGATCACTTGAAATTAATGAAAGATTCATCAGTGACATAGCAACACCAATAGAGGGCGACAGCTTAATCTGTTAATTAAAAATCGATTGCGGTTAATTGGCAAGCCGCAGCTACTGAAAGAGAGTGTAATTGGGGGAAATATAATTTCAACAGGGAAACACTTGAATCGAGGACTCCACTTAAACGAATTATAACGAGAACACACGGAACGTTGAACATAAACAAATGAAAATGAGCAGGAACCATTAATGATAATTTTATTGACTAAGCCGTTGTCATTTTGTGGATGAAGAGGTAACTAAATGACAACTTATTTTAAATATGTGAATTTGTTGTTTGTTATTATTAGCAAAATAGATAGATGCACAGTTTATTTACTGGTTTACTATATTATTTTTCTTTATTAGGAAACTACGTATTTGATACAATGAAGTTTTCAGGAATTCATTCTATTAAATATATGTTGTCTGCGAGAAAAAAAAATTAGCTGGTGTTAAAAATATTAGTATGGAACTGACGTCATATCGGACATTCGACATTGTCAGTAAATAGTGAAACATATATGTCATGATTTGATTACCAATCTTTAACCCTCACTTTAAAAATATACAAGATCATAATAATAATAATAATAACATATAAATAATATAATAATATTATTTGGGCATCATATTATGAGCAAGAGGAGTTCAACTTAATAATTTAGTTGTACATACTCCACGTCAGTATTGCCAGGTCACCTCTGTATTTCCCCCATAAAACTCTCTAAATTTTCACCTAAATTCCAATTTAAACCCTAAGCTTATCTAAATCCACTCTTTGGATCCTTTCACGAATTTTCTCCCATTTCCAATTCCTTTTTAGTATTTAATTTAGTGTTCAAAGTGATGTTGTGATCTTTGGAAATAGTTTTTTCTACATAGTCTAAGTGTCGTCAAAATTGATTTATTCTTTCGTGTTATTTATTTCCTGGCTTACGTTCAAGAGGTTTGTTACTAAATCTTCATTTGAAACTGAATCCCCGCCCTCATTTTCAGATTCACTGTCAAAATCGAAATTTTTAACGGAACGTCCTTTTTATTTTGAAGTATTGTAAATTTAACATTGAAAACCCTACAAACTTTTTTAATAGATATTCTATTCTCTGGGGGTCCAGTAACAGCTTCGACTGTTTTTTTTTTGTTTTTTTTTATTGATTCAGGATAAATAGGATTCCTTATGTTCGCACTTTTACTTCGTGGCATATTGGCGTATTATAAATAATGAAATAATTTTAATATCATGTACGTATGATCATTGATTTGATTAAATGTGCATGACGGTGAGTTTTTCTAAATTGAACCTCCTCAACATTCTAGGTAATTTTTAAAACTGGTATATGGTATAACAAATTAATCATCAATAAGCCGTATTTCAGGTAGAACGTGATTTAAAAAACAAATTACAATTGTCATCTTGTAAAAAAATAAAATGCGAAACTAAAAGTGCTTACTTCTTGAGCTAAATTTTTTTTTTTTATATTCAACTCGAAAACAATGGGACATGGACAACCACTTTCCCGTTTGCTTGCACTCAATTGTGTAAACTTTGTCATATCACAGTTTGGTCGCGTAGATAGCAGCCCTTGTCAAAGAACTGAATGGCCATCCGAGGAACAGTATGATCAATATATTGATCATAGTATACCTCTATCTATCTATCCATCTATCTATCTATCTATATATATATATATATATATATATATATATATATATATATATATATATATATATATACATACTTTTGAATATTTGTATATTTATATAAAAACCCTCTTTTTCTTAGCTTCACACTTTATTTTGATGAAGTGAGCTCAAAGTATAAAAACAGAATTGTATTTATGTAGATTTTGTAAGAAAGGAAGGTAAAAACAGAAATATAAACCCTGTGAATGCATAATTTCTATGATTAAGTCTAGGCTCTGGTTGAATTTTAATGGCGCAATTCGGTCTCTGCGTCCAATTATCTATTCTTGTTTTTATAACACTTTAAATTTTAAATTATATTATTATTTTTTATTAATAATTATTTCAAACGAATAACAGCGAACATTTAAAAAATAAAAAGACAAGATTTGTCGATTTTAAGCATATGCTGTGTTTTCTTGGTGTGATGTACCATCTTATTTTTGATAGTATTTTTTAGTGTAATGTGCTGATCTTATTCTGTCCTGATGATACCTGAATTGGCGAAACGTTTACTGGTTCGTTATTTACTGATATTTTATCACTAAAAGCTATGTTCTGTAATTATCCAATAACACCCTAACAATAATCATCAAACTTATGTCCGTTTTAGAGAAGTGCAAAAAAAAAAAAAAAAAAGGAAAATTAATTTATTTATATGCATTTCATAAATGTTGTCAATGCCAATATATATATTGGCATTGACAACATGAAATTATGCATTCACAGGGTTTATATTTCTGTTTTTACCTTCCTTTCTTACAAAATCTACATAAATACAATTCTGTTTTTATACTTTGAGCTCACTTCATCAAAGTAAAGTGTGAAGCTAAGAAAAAGAGGGTTTTTATATAAATATACAAATATTCAAAAGTATGTATATATATATATATATATATATATATATATATATATATATATATATATATATATATATATATAGAGAGAGAGAGAGAGAGAGAGAGGTATACTATGATCAATATATTGATCATACTGTTCCTCGGATGGCCATTCAGTTCTTTGACAAGGGCTGCTATCTACGCGACCAAACTGTGATATGGCAAAGTTTACACAATTGAGTGCAAGCAAGCGGGAAAGTGTTTGTCCATGTCCCATTGTTTTCGAGTTGAATATAAAAAAAAAAAAGTTTATCTCAAGAAGTAAGCACTTTTAGTTTCGCATTTTATTTTTTTACAAGATGACAATTGTAATTTGTGTTTTAAATCACGTTCTACCTGAAATACGGCTTATTGATGATTAATTTGTTATACCATATACCAGTTTTAAAAATTACCTAGAATGTTGAGGAGGTTCAATTTAGAAAAACTCACCGTCATGCACATTTAATCAAATCAATGATCATACGTACATGATATTAAAATTATTTCATTATTTATAATACGCCAATATGCCACGAAGTAAAAGTGCGAACATAAGGAATCCTATTTATCCTGAATCAATAAAAAAAAACAGTTTAAGCTGTTACTGGACCCCCAGAGAACAAAATATCTTCAATACTTCAAAATAAAAAGGACGTTCCGTTAAAAAGTTCGATTTTGACAGTGAATCTGAAAATGAGGGCGAGGATTCGGTTTCAGAAAATGAAGATTAAGTAACAAACCTCTTGAACGTAAGCCAGGAAATAAATAACAAGAAAGAATAAATCAATTTTGACGACATTTAGACTATGTAGAAAAAACTATTTCCAAAGATCACAACATCACTTTGAACACTAAATTAAATACTAAAAAGGAATTGGAAATGGGAGAAAATTCGTGAAAGGATCCAAAGAGTGGATTTAGATAAGCTTAGGGTTTTATGGGGGAAATACAGAGGTGACCTGGCAATACTGACGTGGAGCATGTACAACTAAATTATTAAGTTAATTAATTATGTATATAAACTCCTCTTGCTCATGATATGATGCCCAAATAATATTATTATATTATTTATATGTTATTATTATTATTATGATCTTGTATATTTTTAAAGTGAGGGTTAAAGATTGGTAATCAAATCATGACATATATGTTTCACTAATTACTGACAATGTCGAATGTCCGATATGACATCAGTTCCATACTAATATTTTTAACACCAGCTAATTTTTTTTTCTCGCAGACAACATATATTTAATAGAATGAATTCCTACATAGAATGAACAGTATTAAGTTTTTTGGCATGAATATCATGCTAAATAACAAAACGATTACAACAAAATGGACCAAAAAAAAACATAAATAGTTATATAATGTTAAACTACTGTTCGAATCATCCCTTTTTCCGAAATATCCACGTTGATAAGCAATGAAAAGAGCGAAGGAACTGACAGATAAGGAACATATAATACAAATTAAAAAAATGATTTATGAAATATTGGAAGAGAACCTTTAACCCCCCAAAAAAATAATAAATAGAATATAGTCCAATAATAATCATAAAAATGTTTTTGATTAAAAAAAAAAAAAAAAAAGAAGAACAGTAATGAAACAAAAAATAATAGCACCAAAACAGTTAAAATCATGGGCAATAAAGAAAAAAATAAAACAGAAAAACAAAAGCAAAAATCATTACAGATTATTAAACAGCTAATGGCAATAGGGCCAAAAATAATAATAATAAAATGGATTTTGTAAAAAATAAAAATAAACCAAATAAAATAGATAGAAGTACAATGCAATTTTATAAAATTAATTACATCCAAGATTTAAAAGAGAATATAAAAAAGATAATGATGGAGTACGACCATATAAACATAAAACTAGCTACTTATAATGAAAATAAATTGGAAAGATATCTAAGTAGTAGGAAGGAGAAAATAAAAATGATAGAAAAAAAGCACCTTTTTTTTTTTTTTTTTTTTTTTTTTTTATTGAATGGCATTGGAAATTTCCATACAGCCAAAAAGCACTTGATGCATAGAATAGATTGTAGAGATTGCGAAATGATGTACATAGAGGAGACATCTAAAAAACTACAACCTATAATAAAACAACATAGGGGAAATTGTAAAAAATAGTAAAAACACAAACATTACAGCTCTTACCCCATCAAAGTATAATGAGTAATCATAAATTTAATTTTTACAATCCAAAAATCTTGAATAATGAAAAAAAAAATTAGGAATACTACGGAAGCTATTTACATGACAAAAAATAAAAATAATACAGTGAATTTATAGAGTCACTATCCTGATATAATTAATAAACTAAATATTAAATGACCGTAATAATTATCTCATAGATAATAACCAGCAATACAATAGTTAGGCATATAAAATATTAGATTTTTACCACAAAAAAAAAGAAAAAAATAACTAATAGAGCTAGGTAAATATGTTGGGCTATAGACAAATAACAAACAGATTAATGGATTAGTACAAAGTTTAATTCTAATGTTGGTCAGTGTGACATCGATATAGTCTTAGCAGACACTCTCTAGTGCAATAATAGTTTTTTTTTAATTTAAAAGGGGACACGATAGACGAAATAATGTATTATTGAAAAAATAGACCTTAGAGAAGTGCTTCGCTAATTATTTTATATTAGAAAAAATAGCATAATTAAGGTAAAATAATTTTGTTTTTAAAATATTATATTAAATTATCTTAAACTGAAAAATATGTATAGTGTTGATGCTAGAAAAAAAGATAGGAAACCCAGAAGATGAAAGAGAATTTCGAAATGTTGGTTGTGTGTGAGTAAAAAAAATATTATTGTAGAAAAATAATAAAGATAATTTAAGGGAAGTGTGTTTCTTCACAAAAATAACAAAAATATTTAATTTAGTAATCAAAACTTCCGTAAAGTAGTAGTAATATGAAATATGATAATAAAAATCAGGTTATACAACAATACAATTTTTTTTTTGTAATGAACCAATAAAGTACAATTTTCTGCATAAAAATGTTGTTTTTAATAAATATTAACTACCTTATAGGTGAATGATGTTAATGGCCTAAGGTACACTAGGACATGATCAATGCTACAATATGGATTTTAAATAAATTTTTTATTCTGAAACTGTTTAATATTTAAATTCTCAAACAATACGTAGTGTGTAGGAATAACGGTTCTATCAGGAGAAACTTTATCTAATAAAAATGGCAATAAAAAATTACTTTTAAAAAATATAAAAATAAATTGTAATCCAAAATACAACAGTCTTCCATATATATATATTTTATTTATTTATATATATATATATATATATATATATTTTATTTATATATATATATATATATATATATATATATATATATATATATATATATATATATATATATATTAATTTATTTATACATATATATTTTTTAATGGTAAACGAAACTTAGAAAACTAGGGTAAGAGATAAATCATGGTCCTAACCAAGGACAATCCCCTTGGAACAACCATTGGTTTTTACCCTACAGCAGACTTTAACCGTGAAGAAGTGGCAACGGGGGACTGAAACACGTGACCAGAAACTTGTACACAGTCTGTGGCCCGACCCATCCCTTTAAGACCACAAAAAAACACCGGACACGACCTTCTTCAATTTTGTACTTTCTCCGTTGGGTTTCAACTTTCGTGAATAAAAAATATTCAGAATAAATATTAATGGAAATTCGTTACTATTCACGGCAGACCAAAGCTTCACAACGAAATTTTATATTGGATTTTACACCGATAATAAACAGTACTTGGAAAGATGACGAACTTGATTAAAAAAGAAAAATTAAATAATTTTAATATAACAGCATTTATGACAATTAAATTTTCTAACTAATTTTATTAGATAATATACCCCAGAAAACTAATCAATTATTTCTCAATAAAATAACGCTAAGTGAAAAAGTAAATATTTTGGCAATATATATTTTAATTAATTCTATAATTAATATTTATAGTTATTATGTATTACCGTTTGCATTTTATATTTCTTTCTTATAACTAGTATAGTATAAAGCCAATATAAATTGGCTCAAATGCTTCCCACGGCCAAACGGATGGTCTAATGAAAAAATGCCAGAGGAAAAGTAGTAAGTCTACTTTTATAGTTTCACCAACCACTAGTGCTTATTAACTTGACGTGATACATGCGGTTGAAGCCCTGCGAAAACTTGGAGTTTGCAGCTAAAACCTACTTTTAATACGCTCAATTATAGTCATTAGAAAGTTATTAATGACACCATAAATCGCAAATAAATATCTTCAAAATTGAAGGATATACAGCATTTTAGAATCTTGCATTTTGAACGTCATTATTTTTCAGGAACACAATAAACTGGAATGTTGGAGACATGATATATCATTTTTGTATATTTTATTTCTTCGTCTTTCAATCAAGCCTATGGGTCTAGTATTTTTTTTGTAGAAAAAATGCAAAATAAGTTTCTGAAATGATTTGATATTATAACGTATATACGTAATTTATTGACGATGACAAATTGTATGATAGGATTTTTTTTAAGATTAAAAATTATGGGACCTTTAATTCATATTATAGATAAAGAAGATCGTTTTAGTTGGCGTTATATATTTATTTATTTGCAAATACTTATTTATTTGACGTTTTAACATGTTTCTTGGTTATTATCCAAAATTGTTTGAATATTCTTCACTCTGAATACAATAACAAATCACTAACAACAATTACATGAATCCACTCTGGGACAGAGTTGTCAGTTATTGCGGAAAAAAATCTGTTTTCGGTCATTCCAGTTATTTTAACTTCGATTATAACCGTTTTTTTTTAACGGTTATTTTAAATTAAATATTTTACCATCAAAACATTTTTTTATGACGTCACAAATAATAGCTATTAGAAACAACTGGTCATTGACAATACCTTTAAATCAATTAAATGAAACATTGATTTTCGAAAAATATCTTTAAAAAAGTAAACAAATAACTAAAACTCGGAAAAATAACTGATTATGGTACAGAATTACAATGCACTCGCCTTATTTAGCTGTCGTCTAACTAATTGCTTTGTATTGGAATTATTAAATTATTGGTATAACTTTACGATCGGGTCGAATTATCAGTATCTGCGCCTAAATAACCCGAAAGTCGTCATACTAGCACTCACAAGCGCCATTTGTGCTAACTGACTGCTTTGTATTCAATTCTGAGATTAGTAATCGTTGGAATGATTAAAATTATTAATGCTTTAAATAGATATTAAAAATGATTAGTGCTGTCAACTTCCGGTGATCTGGGGAAGTTGCTCCTAAAGAAGTAATAATTTAATTTACGGTAAGGGCTCGACCTCAACTGAAAAGGATCCGTTAGGATTTTTTTTATCTCTTGAGCGAGCGTAGTGAGCGGAATAGTTTTAAATTATAATAATTTTAAATAATATATAATTAAAGCAGTAATAATTTTAATAATTCCAATGAATAAGAATTTTAAAATTTAATACAAAGCAGTTAGTTGGAGCCAATGGCGCTTGTAAGTGCTGGTGCGGCGACCTTCGGGTAATTTCGGGTGTAGACACTGATAATGCAACCCGATTGTAAAGTTGTACCAAATTATTGCTGCTATAATTAGATATCATTTAAAATTATTAATGTTGTCGACTTCCGGTGGTCTGAGGAAGGAAGTCGACAGCACTAATAATCTAAATAATTCCAATGAATAGGAATTTTACAGTTGAATACAAAGTCGTCAGTTAGCACAAATGGTGATAGAGAGAGCTAGTGCGACGACCGCTGCTGATAAGGCGGCTGCATTTTAAAGTATAGCCAATCCCTGAGCTACTTGTTTTGGTAAAAAAAAATCCACATTAAGGATTAAGACAAAAAAAATGAAAGACTTCAGAAATAATTGAAAATGTGACAGAGAAAGAATATAATTAATAATAAACTAAAAAGAAATCTGTAAACCTCAAAACCGAAACTGCATTAATAGTGAGCTAACGTGTCTGTCACTGACAAGTCATACAGTCGATTTGGTTGGCAATATCCATCCGGTAATGTCCAGGTGCCCTTGTGTATGCTTTTATGCGGGAATAATGTGCTTGCAATTTTAAGACTTTTTGATGAGTCGCCGGCCATTATCATTGCTTACTTCATGTAAACTGTAAACTACCAATGGTAGGGATATAAATATCTTCCTTTCCAACTTTGGCATTCAAGTCTCCAGCAGTGATTTTCATCACTTCATCATAGCGAGAGAGAACATCCAACGTACCCTCAAGCAGATCATAAAACTCATCTTTTTCTTCTTCATTCGTATCCTCAGTTGGAGCAGGTACGCTCATAATTGCGAAGTTATAGAATCTACTGCGGATTCTTATTACTCAGTACTTCTCAGTGTTCTTGGGTTCACTGCCTTGAATCCGATCACCAATTTTCTAAACGGTTTCCTGACTATAAATCCTGTTCCAAAGGTGTGTAGTCGATCGTAGCAACTGCAACAAACTGTGTGATTTCTTTTCTCTAATGTGCCCTGGCCGATCCATATCGATCTATTTCATTCAGGAGTACATAAAGTGCTCCGGGCCAGTACAATGAAAGGTGTTCCAACATCCAATATTAAACCTATGACGTTTGCCGTGTTTATTCCGTGAATCTTTATCAATTTCTGTGGCTTTTGTGTGGGGTTTCACAATGGTGCATAGAAGATAAGATGTTTTTTTACGATTTTTTTTTTTCAATCTGGTTTTTTCTCCGTTTTATTTCAGTTTTTGGTTTTAAAAAACAAACAAACGATTATAAGTTATAGTGTAAAAACCCCGATAAAAACCGATTATTCGATACCAAAAAAACGGTTATAGCTGACCCGCTTATGAAATTCCTAATTTGGTCCAACCAGGGAGACCCTCTTTGGGCACATCCAGCCTCTACTAAGCACTTACAAAGTCGATTTAACCTAATAAAAATAAAAATAAGTAAACATTTTTCAGGCCGACTCCGGTGCTAATCTACTTATTATTCACATCCTTTATTCAATAATCGAGTACTTTCGAGAATTCCATTCCACATTTCGGGGAACTTTCTAAAGAAGCTCAAGAGAAACAATACGTGATATCAAATAGCAGGTTTTGGCTATCGCGTGCGGAAGATCTTTTAGATGTCCTGCAATTTCACCTCAGCGGCCCAATCTCTTTCCGGCTAATTCTACATACAAATTGGGGCTTAAGGATGCAAAACATCTGAGTCATGCAATTCAGATCTCCCCTAGAGGTATCCTTCCACATGAAAGATTGTGGTTGGCTTATCGCGACAACTTCAAGGATAGATTAGTATATCCACTGTCTTCGTTAAGTAACTACATCTCAATGAACACGTACTTCTTTATGACCAATAATACCTACGATACGAAATAGACAAGTAGGGATGGGTAGATAGTTCAACATAATATATGGTCGAATGCATCGCTAATCAACTTAAATCCCTTTCCTTAAACTTCAAATTATATTTGATTTTGTTCCGCCGCACATTGGGCTTAACAGAGGATTTAGCACGAAAAAATTCATACATTGAAAGTTTTAATATTAAAATGGAAAGTGTTTGTACTCAAACTAGACAACAGCGACGTTGAACTCGAAAGATTATCCTCAATTGATTACAAAAAATGATTCTGTGAACATTTTTATTTAAGGGTTTCAAATGAAGCGAAAAAAGAATCTGACTAGTTTTTTCTTAAATAATCTTTTTTTTTACCTACTTTGCAGGAAACGTCTTTTGGTTTCAGTAAGGTTTTGTACATTAAATATCATTTAATACAGTCGGCAACTCTTTTTTCTTATTTTGTACAAAAAACAACAACAAATCGATTAATATGTAAGAACCAATAAAACCATACAAAGAAAATGTAAAAAATATTAATATAAAAATTACTGAAATTATATTTTTAAATCTTTTTTTTTATCGGTGCCTAGGGCGCATTGGCAAGAACCTTCGGGCACATGTCTAATTTTTTTCGAAATAGTTTCACCAAAGTGTTTTAAAAATCTAATAAAACGATTTTTAGGATACAATTCTTCTACTATTTTTTTAAAACTCAAGACTCGTAGTTAATTATATTAATAGCGTAAGCTACTTGTAGTTTGTAACAATACAATTTCGCAATGAAGATTAATTTAATGAAAAACTTAATTGATATCAACCGATAAACAAAATTCATTCCCAAAGAATAAGTAAAATTATGTTTACAGTGTTACGTGATGCTATATTTTATTTAAAATTCTAAGGGGGCCTCCTCAACTGCGGAATCCTCTTAAGAAAGCGCGTGGGAGGTGCTGCTCTCTCTCGGAGAGTCTAGAAAAGTATCCAAGTTACAGTTATTTAAAGTCGAACTTCGTAAAATCTTTAGCGTATTTGCCTCACATTACCTTACGTTAATAAATGATGTCAGTACTAAGATAAATTAAAGCACTTAAGAACATAAATAAAAGCAAATAAGGACATTATCCGTTAAAATATACATGACTATCAAGACAATATAAACGAGGATAGGTCTTAATAACATTGAGTACATATCGAAGAACTTATCAAAAGCAATATTTGCCCCGAAGCAAGTTCTATTCGAGCGCCTTCACAATAAAAGGGATCATAATTTACGACTATTGTCACGTTATTAGTGATACAATATCCTACAGTTATAGCCAGCTGAGCTAGAAATAAAAATGCAATCAAGTTTTGATATGTAATAGTTTTCTTTTATGTTACTGTTTTTTTTTTTTATATTACTGGGTAAACCTTTCAAAATTAAATTCTCACATAATTACATCCCTCTAACCACTTTAACAATCAGAAAATCAAAATAAGATCGAACTTCAACCCAAATTCAGGATTCGTCACTTTTGGGTTTTCTTTGATTTAGGAGCTCCTTCAAGATATCCCCTTGTTTTACGATCCCCCCTCTCGCATATGCGTGTTACCCGTTTTATAAAGAGCCCTAATATCAGCGCAGAATTGGTATATAATACCGGTTTGCCAGTCGTCTTCCCTAACATGGAATCTCTTTTCATAAAACTCTCTTCTCGTTTTTCTCGGGGTTTTATTTCTCCATTTTGGCGGATGTTTATTGGTCCAATGTTCTTTTGACGATTTCACCTCAGAGAAGGGAAGTCCTCCACCTACTCTGCGTACGCTTATATATATATATATATATATATATATATATATATATATATATATATATATATATATATATATATATATATGTATATATGTATATGTATTTTTTTTTTGCTCCACGTTTTTTCTAAACATCCACGACCTATAAAATTGTTTATTTTAGCCCTCTAATTTTTTTTTTATTGTTGAACAATTAAGAATATTTTTAAGTTTAATTAAATTATTTCTTTTTATTCAGAAATAATACAATCTGCCTCACTCAAGGGCAATAGGTATTAGTGCTGTGAGACTCCATTTTTTTTTTAAGTTCAGGAATTAAAATCGACGATTCATTGTGAAATATTTATTTTACATACCTCAGGAAATTTTAATTATTTCTTCAAGCATTTTCACTTTTGGGGTCATCTTCAAATTCTTGACAAAAATTCGATACTTACATGAAATACTTTAAACCGCAGTTTTCCTGGTTGTTCTGTTTCACTACCGTTGTTTATTTCACAGATCAACAATAATCTAACTAATAGTGGTCCATGTCAAATTTGGGCGGTAAAGAAGAGCTAATTTGATTTGCTGGGTGTCTCACATGACGCTTTATAAGTAATAAACCAAATCACTCTTCAAACAAGTTATTTAGTTGTTTTGTTTTTTAAGTAAGTCATTTTTTTTGTTGAATAGGAAGCGATCACTCAAAAATTATTCAAGATAATTACGTTCCAATTGCACCATCGTAAAGTATAAAAACTTCGAATATTATTGTTATTAAATTTCAGAATCCAAATTTCCGGAAGACCTCTAACGTTTATTGGTTGTTTTTTCCTGATGTACAAAGGTTACATTCAATATTATCTACCGACTATTATAATATACCATAGCTGACTAAATTACTGGCACCAACAAATATTTCATCCATAAGAAAAACGTATTATTATTTACACAAGGTTCTCCGCATTACAGACTTTATTATGGGTACTCAAACAGTTAAGCACCGTATAAAAACTGGTTCAATAAACAATACAATTCCAGCGTGACCACGAATATTTCTTTGTCTCTCTCTCTCTCTCTCTCTCTCTCTCTCTCTCTATATATATATATATATATATATATATATATATATATATATATATATATATATATATATATATATATGTATTTTTTGTTTTTATTTATGTGGAGACCACACCGCGATTCTCAATTTTAGGTACCCGGGGTAGGGTCATCACTCCTATGCCCGGCCTTTGTGAGTTGCCTCGAAGTAGGCTGACGGGCCTCACATACCCGGGGAGCGGGATAAATTGCTTGAATTATTAAATTAAATTAAATTCATGCCGGTGCCGGTATTCGAACTCGCAACCTTTGGGTTTGTGAGTAAGTGCGTTAACCGCAAAAATATAGCTGGTTCCCTTCTAAAAAAATACTATATTTGATATATCGATTTTTAAATCATATATAACCTCCATATGTCATTAAATAAAGTTGCAATATTTTTCCTAATTACTAAATAAAAATATATGTATATCTTTTTCGGTATTAAAAACTGAAAAGAAAACATTACAGTGTGCCTTACTGCACAACTAAATCTATACATAAAAACATTATTCCCTACAATTAAACAAAATAAGAGAAATTGCAGGGCTCGTTAATAAATTGAAGAGCTTTTCTTTACCCCCTCCTAAGCATCGGAGGCTTTTGTTAATTAATGTGACTACTTTTAACAAAGTCAGATTACCTTTAACTATTTCAGGATTATTGCTATCACTTCTTCACCTTAAAAAGAAAACACTACGGTTTATAAATTTATTTATTATTATGAATTTATTAATTTGAGAGCAAACGGAAATTTACATTATTGATTAGTATTTGTTTTTTGTTGTTTTTTTCAGTCGCCTTAGGCGAAAGAATTTGGCAGATACAAAAAACGTATCTTATAATGAAACGTATCATCTATTAAAGTGTCACGAAAGTTTGAAAATAACAAAAAAATAATTTAAAATTTAAAACTCAAAAACTAACATGATATTTATTACGATAATAAATAAATAAATTCAGGTAACAGTCATTTAGTAAGATGACGAACAGATTTTATGCAATAATAGCCTAAAATTTTAATAGCATTTATTATTTTATAAAAAATCAGGTTCTGAACACACCAAATTTCTGTTAAAAATGGTTTTTGTAATATTGAGGAAAATGGTCTTTGAGCGTTTCATATTAAAACACCTTTTCACAGAAATGGCTTTGCATGTCCCATTTTTAAGTGTCTGTTTCTTATTTACATGAGAGGGTCATATTTGTGAACTTCTTTTGAACCTGGTACTTCAAACATAAAATTCGCCTCCGTTTTCAACCCGAAAAAGATACTTCTTCCGCCCCTCCATATTAAGCTTGGACTAATGAAAAACGTTGTCAAAGCCATGGATAAAGAAGGCAATGGTTTCAAGTACCTAAAAGGAATATTCCCTCAAATAAGTGATACAAAACTAATAGAAGGCATATTTATCGGGCCTCAAATAAGGAAGCTTCAAGGTGATTTCCGATTACAAGAACAATTAAATGAAAAGGAATTGGGAGCTCGGAAGTGTTTAGAATTGAAGTGAAAGGATTGCTGGACAGCAAGATTTTTTTTATTTTCATTCATTCATTCATTCATTCATTCATTCAAGAAAGATCAAAACTACAAAAACCTCGTGAAACCCTACGAATTGCTAAGGTGTCGCATGTCCTTGAAAATGCATTTTTTGCACTCCTGTTCGGATTTTTTTCCCAGAAAATTTGGGTGCAGTAAAATACGAACAATAGAGATGTTTCATCAGGACTACAGGAAGATGGAAATAAGATATCATGGACGCTGGAAAGCATCTGTGTTGGAAGACTAATGCTGGTTTTGAAAAAGAGATAAGGGGAAGGATGCTACAGAATACAAGAGGAAAAAGTGAAACATTTCATGTAATATTTATGTAGTAATATTTATTATACAAATAATCCATGGATGAAACGTTTGTTATTATCCTGTTATTTAATTTTAAATTTTGTTTCAATATGATATTTTCTTTTTCCTATTAAATACTACTACTTTAGTGTTTACAGCAGATATTTTGAAACCTCTTTTACTTTGCCAAGTACCTAAATCATCCATAATGGATTTCAATCGATGAGGTGAATCTTGGATTGATTTAGTAGTATTGTAAATTATGATATCTTCCACGAATAGCAGTGTTTTAGCATGTTCAAATATGTAATTTGTAATTCCGTCGATGGCTATTTTGAAAAGCAAATTACCGATTTATTTATGTTAATAATCAATGTATAAATCATGGGACCTCATCTTTAGCTAAAACCTTTTTCATTTTATTCAAAGACTTTTTGCTGATAATGGCTTCCAACGTCTTTACTCTTTTACGATTGACGGAACGACATTATTGTAAATGAAAATTTATATTTGTCACTTATAATTACAATAAATTTATATGACACAACACTTAACTTATTATTTCATTATTTCAAACGTTCCAACTTAATCAACTCCCAAATGCTACGGAAAGAAGAGAAGAATTAGAATTCATTCTTCATCGGGCAAAATTAAGTCCCACCGCCGAATCTTAACGTATAACAAAATCCCACAGGCCGTTAAAGTCAGATCCTGCTAAAATATTACTGTTTCATTATCCCACGAATTAATTATTAAAACATTAATTATCGAGAGATCAAGTAAAACCACCTGTTCTGCTTCATCATATGAGGTATGTAATGACTTCTAGTACTAAGGTATTTAGATACCCTGGTATTTTAGAAAACGGGATATCAATTTTATACCGCGGGCGAGAGGGCTTGGAGACATAGTGGTGGGAGATTCACTTTACGTTATTTATTTATATTATTTTATTGTACCATTTTTGATATTATTTATTTTTATCATTATCCTTTTATTTTTAATTCTCACTACTTAAATATATTTGATTTACTCTATACTGTTATTTTTTTCCATCATTATGTATACATTTTCCTCATTCATGCTGTAATACTGAAAAGTACCAACTGGTTGGGATGAAAAGTACGTTTTTCCTAAAAAAAATAGACTCGAGTTTTTTTTGATTTTCAAGTCATTTTTACTGAAAACCGGAATGACATAATTATAAATAAAAAAAAAAAAATGATTTGCCCATCACACAACTTTGAATTAACACCTTGTTTGAAATAAAATTTTAAAGTTTACATTCAGTTTTTATGGAAATTCCATTTAGTTTCCATAGAAACATTTAGTTTCCTAAAAATAATATAAAATTAGAAATTATTATCTACGTCAATCAACTTAAGTTTATGCGTCTTGGCACCTTCCAGTACCTTCTACGATTTTATATGTTAGATATTAATTTTTCCTAAGGTCTTTAGCTTTCCAATGATATATTACGCATCTATATTACTACTGTTATTTCTAGAAATTTGTTTTTAACCAAGATAAATATTTCTTCTTATTTTTCGTTTAGTTAATCATCAAAGTGTTTCATAGTTCAAATCTATCCATTTCTCATTACTACTGACAATAAGAGAAGGTTAATTATTTCAAATATCAGGTACTTTAGAGATTTTTTTTTGGAAAATTCGGCAATTAAGAACTATAAAGACTATTTCAGTGGGGATAAAACCTAGCTGATACTAAAGACCCATTTCATTGATATAACGAGTTTGATCAAAATCGTTAAGAACCTTTTTAGAAAAAAATTGTAAAAATGCGTAAAATTAATTAAATAAAATAAAGTGGCACTTCTGGGAAGTCAATTTTGGCGAAAAATTAGCTGCAACATCCCAGGCTTTTCGTTTATGAGCTAAACTCACCACACACACATCATTTTGTGCTTAAATGTGTATTTCCGTTGAAAACTCGGATTCAAAATTGTTCACGATCGCGATACTTTCTCCTATTATATATTTCATGTATAGATAAATGAAAGTAAAACAAAGGTAGATTTAAAAGAAAAAAAAAACATTAATATCGCATAATGTAACCCTCTAAAATACTTTACGTATTCGAAATTAAGCTCCGAGAAATACGAATTCCTTCCAAAATAGACGAAAACAGGTCTTGAGGCATTACATCGATATACCCAAGTCCAGATGGTACCATCAAGAAAACGACACCGTAAGTCTTCAATACCAAGAAAGATGAGAGAACGTGGCCAGCCTCCCGAAATCTTGAAGGGAGGAAGAAAATAAAGATATCTAAGAAATTATTGAACTATGTTTAGCAAGCAATAGTTTAAAAATCTAGTGCGGTGCGCGCATCATACAACTTTCACTTACCACCCTACTTTGGGTAGAAATTAATTTCTTTTCAAGTAGGGCTATAAAAATGTTAAAAGTTTCCATTTAGTTTCCATGGAAATTGCATTTAGTTTCCATATCAAATAATGTAAAAGTAAAAATGACTAACCACAGCTATCATTTATGTTTATACTTTGATCATCGCTGTCCATTACCTTTTACGGCTTAATATGTTATTTATTAATTTTTCTTGATTTTACATTTCGTAGCTCTTTGTGTCACCTCTGTCAAGGCAACCAACTTCTCGGAAATTTCAAGAGTTCTCAATGTTTTGCTAGACTCCTTTCTGTCTACAGTCTTTGATGTTAGAGCAATAAGGACCAATCCTGGAGGGACGATTAATAATCGCCTAACCCAATGTCTTGCGTATGCCGATGATATTCTTATCAGCGCCCGCACATTACCGGCTCTGGCAGGATCGATCGAAGAATTCAATCAACGACAGCAATGCAACTAGGCCTGAGTATAAACGAAGGAAAAAGTCTGTATATAAGATCCTCAAGAAAAAATGTAGCAACATGTGAATCAGTACAGATTTGTCAGCATCATTTTCCAATGGGTAATGAATTCAAATACCTCGGAGTGGCAGTGGCAGAACAAAACAAAAGCCAGAATTACAGCAGGCAACAAGTGCTTTTATGCACTAGCAAAAACACTAAAATCAAAGGAACTGTCATGGGACGCGAAGGTAACAATTATAAAAGTATTTATTATAAGACTAGTTGTTACCTACGGGAGTGAAACATGGGTTTTGACTAAGGAAAGTGAGAAGTTGCTGACAGTCTAGGAAAGGAAGGTCCTAAGAAAAATATACGGTCCAAAGAGAATAAATGACCAGTGGCGAATAAGGAAAAACGTTGAGTTATATGAGCTCTACAACAATGAAGACATCGTGGTCACTATTAAAAGGTACCGCTTCAAATGGTTAGTCCATGTAGAGAGGACGGAGGAAGACCCCGGCTGCGGTTGACCGGCGATGTCAAATTGCGATATAAAAGCAATAATCAGTCATCCTGATGACCCCAAAACACTTTCAAAATATTTAAAAAAAATTCTGATTCATCCTGGTGCGAACTAGCCCTTAGAATAATTTAAAGAGCAATAGTACATATGCCCAAACAGTTAGCCCTTGTCAAAAAAGTTCATTGGAATCTGCGAATGATTTGGGACCAAGAGGTAATGAATAAGTTAGTTATGAACAGAGCTTGACGAGTTTCGGCATGATATTATCACCTCCTGGTTCCAGTCCTAACTCCATGTTCATCAACCCTTAATAGCTTCTTAAAAATCCATTTGATACTTCCTTTAACAACATAATAAAAACAACTTAACTTCAAAATCAAATATTCATGACCGTTAATAAAACTATAATCATTTTACAATCCGTATCGTTTTTTCAATATCGGATATTTGTTACCAAGCATAATCAAATTTTTTACTGGCCAAATCCTCACGATTTCATCCTAAACCTTTCCAACCACCCTAAACGCTGATTAAATCCTTATCCGGCTCCAACAACCCAACTCGAAGGTTGAAAGGAATGTGGCAACAATATCTATAGTAAAATAAAGTTGAGTTTTAACAATGGAGAGACCTCCTCTCCTGTCTAAATAAAAAGTGATGCGGCTTTAGCGCCCTTTCTCAGCCTCCATTGGCTTCCAGTACCAGTGACGTGGCGAGAGATTCACAGGGATCTCTTACGATCCTTATTTATATTTCACCTGGGATAGGAGCGGGTTCCGGGACCCTCTCTCAGACCGAGTGTAAATTTTTTAAATAAGTATAAATTTAGAAGTTTTTTATTTTATTATTCACACATTTTAGTTTAATTAAACTCCTAAAAACAATTTACTTTAATGTTACTAGATACCTATATCCTTCAAAAATTCATTTGTGAAATTATTTTAACATATGTAAAATGACCAAATCAAAGGTAGCAAATCATAGTATATGTCGAACTTTAGACGCTGTTAAAATAATTTATTATAATTTTACTGTAAATAAATATTTAATTATAATTTTTGATGTATTGCAGAAAATATTACAGTCTGATGATGGAGATAAGACCCTGAAACGTCAGAAAGTTTTGTATAATATGATTTGGTACAATAAATTTATTAATGGACGTCAATTTCACTAATGGGTTTTTGAATAGTTTCTGAGGAGTTCATAATAAATGTGACAAGATGTGACAGAAAATCAGTAATGTGATTACGATTTTATCAGAAACAATATTTTATCTCTTATGTGCTGGTGAAAAGACCTCATATGCTAAAAAATCGCTTATGATTCAGTTTTTTTTTTTTTTTTTTTTTTTTTGCCCTATAAAATCATGTGTGCCTGACACGTATGAGCTTTTACGGCGGCAAAGACGATATATCTTTATTTTTCTGTAACTTATTTTTTTATTATATACTAATTCATTTTGCTATTATTTTTTGTTATTTTGCATGAATGTGTGTACATTTATTTGATAATAAGATACATTTATTTATTTATTTTTTTGTAATAATTTATTATTGATTGACAAATACCGATATCTAGGAAAATAGAAAATAGTGACAAATGTGTATTTGTAAATCAATATTAAGTTATTGCAAAAAAAAAAATAATAAATAAATGTATCATTTAACATGGACATACTAAACTTATAAAAGCCGTTTCGAGGTGCTAATTTCAGATTTTTCCCAGTGCCTAAAAGAATTAATTCAAAGTCTACAAATTGAAACATGGTTTAGCCCAGATTTTGAATTACAGTCTCAATAAGACGCATTAAAAACTTTAAAAGGTTCTAACGAAGGATTTGCTATATTTTAAATTAAACAATAAATTAAACTTTTTTTTTTGTTGTAGAAACTTTTAATGACTGAATTAAAAGTTGTTGCTGGTTTGTTTTTTTAGTTTCAATAATAAGTCTTCTGAACCAATAGGGTCGGATTTGTAAACATATAATGATAAAAAAAACTAAAGACTTAGTTAAAAATAAAAACCTGAAAATTTCTAGTTCTATTAGCCCGCCTTTGTTCAACTTTTTTAACTGCTAAACCCCTTAGGTCCTTCAACAACTTCCACCTAAAGCGATTATGCCCCTTACTCTTTACAATTGTATCCAACCTATTTTCCTCAACTTTAGAAACACTCTATTACTGCTCTTTTCCCAATTCCCCGAATGAACAACTAACAATACCGTATTTGACCAGCTTATTTCTGATCCTATATATATATATATATATATATATATATATATATATATATATATATATATATATATATATATATATATATATATATATAAATGAAAAAAGTTCTAAAAAACACACAAAAAAACCTGACTAAAAATGCTCAATACCATTAAATCAATACTCTAAATATAGAAAATCGTATTGAATACTTATTTAGTCAAAAAGACGATGGTTGGAGATGCGGTTACAAATAAAAGTATGGCTGCGTGTTAATGTGCGCCTACGTTTCGGTCCAAGTTGTAGGCATTCATCAGGGCTAAGAAAAACAAGACACGAGAATAACAGAAACGATCTGAATAAATAAAGAAGGAATATATAGAGAAATTTATAAGAATATAAAACAGTATACATAAAAATATATAAGTTATATACAAGATAATATGAAATATTAATACAATGAAATGTTAGTATATTAATAATAATAAAAGGCTTAGCGAACCCGAAGGTTCGATGCCGATACCACCAATCGCTGTCTACAAATCTCGGTCCACCGACTACCGTCCAAACCCAAATCCATTAGATCACCCTTAACGCAATCCTCCCACCTAAGTTTCGGTCTACCCCTCGGATGTTTATCAGTCGGCTCAGCGTTTATTGACTTTTTAGGAATTGTTTCGTTACTGAGCCCAATAACTTTGCAAGTCCATTTCAACCGTCGCGTTGATATCACTTCGATTATATTAACAGGGTGCATGCTCCGCAATTCCGCGTTGTGTAACCTCCTAAATTTTCCAGTTGACTCATCCCTTTTCGGACCAAATATTTTACGCAATACCTTATTCTCGAAGACCTTAAGGAGTTGTTCGTCGTTCAAGGTTAGAGGCCACGTTTCACACCCGTACAGAACTGTAGGCAAGATAATAGTTTTGTATATTCTAAGTTTTAAGTTTCTGGACAAAATGCGCGACCTAAGTAATGTTGATACCGAAAAATAACAAGCATTTCCCACCTTTAAACGCGCCTTTATTTGCTTTTGAATTTCGTTTTTTCTAGTAATCATAGACCCCAAATACTTAAATTTCTCAACGTGTTCAAATCTATTTTCTCCTACATCTATATCATCAAAATCGGCCCTGTTTCTGTTGCCAACCATATATTTCGTCTTATCCGTATTTATTTTGAGGCCAACCTCTTTTCCTGCTTTCATCAACGTTGTTGTATTAAGTTTTATAGTTTCCGCGTCCTTCCTTAATAATACCAAATCATCCTCAAACCCAAGCACGGATATTTTACCACCCAGATCTAAACCTCTTTCGATACGCATCGCCTTTCTAATGACATACTTTAGTGCTAAATTAAATAGGACAGGTGAAAGGGAATCGTCTTGTTTTAAACACGAGCGAACTTCAAATTTCTTCGAAAAATAATCACCGATTCTGGCTTTATTGAATGTTTCGGTCATGCACAACCCTACTAGATTTACTAACTTCTTCGGTATTCCCTGCTCAATCAAAATGTTATACAGTCTCTGGCGATCAATGGAATCATAAGCCTTTTTGAAATCGACAAAAAGCTGATGAATTACACCTTTGAATTCTAATTTTTTTTCTAATATTTAGAAATATTTATTAAATATTAATATTATAATATAAAATATAATATTATTTAATATTAGAAATATCTAATATAATATATTAGAAATATATTTTTTGTTAGTATTTGAGTATATTGAAATTTTATACGTAGTGGTAAGGGGTGAGGAAATGTAAGAGGGAATGTAAAGAAGAACCAAATAGAAAGTTAACATCAAATAAACAGAAATAACTAAAAATAGAAACATAAAAAATAAAAATGTGGTGAAATAAACAATAAAAGAAATGCACATTGATATGACAGTTGGAATCAAAATCGTTAGAGCAGCTTTCGAGTAAATTGTAAAAATGAATAAAATCAATGGTATAAAGTGGCGCGTCCGGTAAGTCGATTTTAGTGAAAAAAAGTTTCCGTAACATCCAAGGCATATACCTAGCTTAAATATGGTGCTTCAGTTTCGTACAACTTTTCTTTTTTGAGCAAATCTGTTAACACACAAACACACACACCATTTTGCGAGGCTTGTTTATTTGGACTCAGGGGACTTTAAAACATGTATTTCCGTTGAAAACTAGGATTCAAAATATTTCACGATTCCAATACTTCACTGACTACCCTTAAGTAAAAAGGAAAGAGAAATTTAATAGATGAATGATGTAAAAAAAAAAAAAAAAAAAAAAAAAAAAAAACAGGAAGAAAAGAGAAATAAAGATCTCATTTATATTATTCTCGTATATTGTATTTTTTAGCCCAGGCGAAGGCCTAATAATCTACATTATTATAAATAATTTCATACCCGATTTGTATTTATTTTTTTGCCTTATTTTGATTTACCGATGATGCAACTCAACTTCTCAGATAGTTAGTTTAATTTTTTATAGCTATTAAAAGTTTATAAAATGATTTTATATTCTTGCTCCTTCGACGCTCAAATTTAAATAGTTTTGTAGTGAAACCAGTTTAAAACCATTGAAGTAAATGATATAGGCATCCTGTCTTCAGGGGGCGTAGAAGCGAAAGACGTTCTACATATTTTTAATTATAAACAAATGTCAACTGAGCTGCACATTATGGCATTATGCGATTGTGACAATTGGTCGAACTCCCAAGAATTTATTAAATCGAGCATAGAAAATAAATTTGTTTTTGGCGTCCCTCATGGATTTCAATGTGATGTCCAATGGTTAAGCTAGGAAAATTATCAGGAACAGTTCTTATCGGGTTCGATGAAGACTATGTCATATTAAGCTTGGGGCGGTCACTGTGCGTATGTTACGCTCAATAAAACTTGGCCGAGGAAAAAAAGTATTTGGGAAAGGATAGGTTATAAAAGACCACGCGAAGACTTCAGATGATAATGCCATCTCTATGTTGCGTTTTGCAAAACAGTCTATAAACCTTAGCGAACGTTGAATGATCTTCGGCAAGAAAAAAAAAAAAAAAAAAAAAAAACACCATTCGTTTTTAATTCCTCGATAAATTAATAAGTGTTACTACCAATGTACTTTTAAAAAAATATGCTTATAAGGTCAAGAAAAAATAAAAATTATTTCACAAAAAATTGTTATATTTTTACTTTCAATTACCTACATACAAAGTATATAATAAGGGAAGCTATTCCGATTGTGAAGAACTTCGAATCCGAGTTTTCAACGGAAATATACCTTTTGAAGTCCTCTGACTCTAAAAAACTAAGCCTTGCAAAATGGTATGTGTGTTAAATTATGTCTAACTTAAATTACGTATTTAAAGCCTGAGATGTCACCGAAACTTTTTCGCCAAAATCGATTTACCAGAAGTGCCACTTTATATAATTGTTTTTACGCATTGCTACAATTTTGTCGAAAAAAATTTCCAAAATGGCTTACACTAATGTATCTTTAATTTTGTTTATTAATTATAATTAACCGTCTGTCTCTCATTGCTATTTGTAATAAAAAATGGATAAATATAAACTATGAAAGAATTTGATCATAAACTAAAGGAGAAATATTTTCCTAGGTTGAAAACAAACTTCGGAAAATAAGAGTAGTAATAAAATGTATAATATGCCGTTGGAACGCTAACGATTTTAGAAAAATTGATGTCTAATATATAAAGCCGTACAAGATTAATAATTTCTACTTTTATGTTATTTAAATGTTTCCATGAAAACTGCAGGGAATTTCCATAGAAACTGCATGGAATTTCCATGGAAAGTGAATAGAAAATTTAAAAATTTATTTCAAGTAGGGTGGTAAGTGAAAGTTATGAGATCCGTGCACGGCACTACTTCAATGTACTATATATTATTATGAATGCTTTGATTATTCCCAATAATTCACATATCTTGCTTTACTCTATACATATTTAAATTTTAAAGAGAGAAAATACCTAAAATACCATAAGCAACAACGGAATTAAAAAATTGTCGTAACATAAAAAAAAAAATTCTTACATAAAAAAAATCTAGAATAGGTGGGTGGGGATTCGTTCGGAATCAATTGTAAACTGTACACTTACAATAAGATAAACTGGAGAGAACTTAGTTTATAATTTCACCTTATAAACTTAGTTTAATCACTTAGTTTCATCAACACCTTGGGATGACACAAACAGGCTGCTGCACATGACTTTGACAAGGATAAAGCTACACTATAGATCACGACTTGCCTAAAATTAAGCTAGAACAATTAGTCTTTTAAGTAATTATTAGTCATAATTCAATACTTATCACCGATTTTCTTCATCTTGATATTATTGGCCCGTTCAAAATTTAAATTGGATTAACAAGATAAACGTTCTTACATTTTTCATTTATCGCAATCAGAAATACGCTTCACGTTAAAGGTTTTGCCCGAGCATACACCACACATGCACAGTGATGGCCACAAAAAAAAAGTTATTTAAAATCTTTACATCGAAATATAAAAATATCGAAAGTCAAGCATCGATGTTAGAGAAAAATTGGTCTAAAAACATCAATGTCTGTTTAACATCCCTACTCATGTTTCACATAAAATTATTATAGTTGTTATCAAATGATATAATATGTTATAATAATCATTTATAATTTATCTTTCATATTGTATAATTTTTTTTGAATATGGTACTGTAATATTATGAAAGTTATTACAAAAAATTAATTTAATTTGATTTGAGGTTAATTCAATTTGAATTGGTTAGTTTAAAAATTAATTTTAATCAATTAATTTTTTGCAAATATAAAATTAATTTAGTAAGTACTAAAAAAAAAAATGTATAAACTCACAAGTGTCGTTTGGAAAATTAAAGTGGAAAGTGAAGACTAGGTTTTCCAGGCGGGGCTGGATAGGTTTGGCTCAAACATTAAAAGAAAACATGAGCCTGAAAAGTAGGTCTCGCTGAGGGCTGGTTAAAAATGATGGCCATATTTCTGGAGTGAGCTTAATAAGTGACTTAACAATCATTTTTTTAACATAAAGATTTAAAAGGCACAGACTTTGTCCATGCCCCAACTTTTTTATTCTATTATTTTGCATTTTTCAATAATATTCAAAGCCTAGATAGCAAAGCCAATCACTTATCGGCGTATCAAGAGAAGAGAAAAAAAAATCTGGCATTCATATATTCAATCACATTTGCCTGGAGGAGTGGTAGGAGGGGAAATCTAGTCTATGAGGTTTGTCCCGATGCTTGGGGGAGCCAACCACATTTCAGGCAATACGTTCTCTTCATCTAGATATTGATGGATCCAGAGTAACCTTTCAACACTTAGTATTACGTTTGAGTAGTAAACTCTGTTCTTTAAGCTGACTTTAAAACAAATAATCTCAACTATTAATAAATTGAATAACAAGGTGTAAAGAACCTGAAGGTTCGATGCCGATAGCACTGTCTTTGCCTGCATACTTCCGTATGACGACTGTTCTAGGTTAGGAGGTTCCGTGACTCTTTATTTCAGATGCCTCGAAAGTTATCCAGAATAGCTTGGGATGATAAGTTAATGACTTGTGGGTTGGTGTGGGTATGGAGTTTGTAATTAAAGGAGATAGATGAACTTTGATTGTGACATAATGAGGAACTTTAAGGATTCTTCGAAGGATTTTGAATTTGGAAACTGTTTGTCGAAATAGCTCTGGTAATGGTAGTTATATGTAAAGTGAACGTTACAATAATGTTGTAAATGCTGTCCAACTCGTTTGAGTATTTCATGTAAAACGCTTGTCGAGATGCACCATAGGACTTCGGTTTTGAATATTAAATCTTTTTTCCTGTCCTGCCTTATCGATTTTAAGAGAGTAAAAAAAATTGAGCATGCTAGAATAAAAATAATATAGTATTCGACCGCCGGTTAGGGATGGTCCAGCAATATTTAGGGCATCATAGGCTACTTCGGAACATTTTATTAATAATGCAAGGTATAAAATAAAAGACACGTATTATTCCACTTGATCGTAATAATAATAAACCATTCGCTACCAATGGAGTTGTTTGTGAAATTGAATATAGGACTTTGATCTTCCTTAATCAAGTTCCAAATCCTCTGGGCCGATATCTACCTAGCTTTACTATTCCTCGTAATCCTTCTGGAAGGTAAAACGCCAATTACCCGGATATCTTTTGTAATGAAGCTGATATGATAAAAGTACTTGGATCAATTTTAGTTTTAATTTTATCCCAATCTCTTGTTTCCGAGATTCCTAAGCTGAGGATGAATATTGTACATATGGATGTGCTGTAATTTTTTAAAAATCATTTAACTTTTTTTTGTTTTTTTAATAAACAAAGGGGGTGAGAATAAATATATAATTTTTAAATATTTTTCTATGTACTATCCAATGAACGATTGGATAGAACTCGTATATAGAAAAATCGCGAAGAGATTTAGAGTTTTATGAACACAATGAGTTTTCATACATCAGCATTTGCTGAAACACTTTGCCCAATCTGCACGCAGTATAACGTACTTAACTGATTTTTTTTTGCATGCATATAATCTGAAGTTTATGGATAAAAACACGTACTGACTGACGGCCTGGCACTTGATAGGAACCAATCTCCAAAAACATTTAACAACCGTATCAAATGGCAATAGCCCTTACATTGCTGAAATATTCAATAATTTAAAACAAATTAACATAAAACAATCGATGTAAAGATATACAACTTAAAGTTCTTTATATATAGATACCCTAATGTACAATTGTTAAGTCGGTTTTTAAAGTTTTGTTGGGAAACTCCAAAACAAAGTTTCAAATACATGTTTTGACGTCACTTAACTATTTTTTGTGTGGATGTTATTGGATTATCAGATGTAAATGGACCGATAACTTGATAATTCATCAAATCTCTTCTTTCTTTAGTAATAAAAGATCCACGAGGAATAAAATGATGTCAAAATTGAACAAAATGAACTTGGAACTATTGTGCATTACGGTACCGATTATTATTTTTTTTTATTATTATTTTATCCACCAACTATACTTACAATATAATATTAAATTATAATAGTAATATATCGGAA
The DNA here is from genome assembly GCA_948150685.1 of Rhaphigaster nebulosa. Classification (NCBI taxonomy): domain Eukaryota; kingdom Metazoa; phylum Arthropoda; class Insecta; order Hemiptera; family Pentatomidae; genus Rhaphigaster; species Rhaphigaster nebulosa. Next base: position 152,176,922 of record OX411307.1, read on the forward strand.
ATCGGCATTGTTATTCATCGGCAAACATCACCCTTGCAGTGGATTGCCTGAGATAATAACCTAATCGAATCTAATCTGAACAACGAGTTTAATTAAATATAACATTATTGTGTTTAACGAGAGATAAGCAGTGTCGCATATAGCAAAAGAGGGGTCTTATACACGAAGCGGAAGCATATATATTTCATCATTAAACATGAAACTAGCGCGGAGAGTGGGGAAGGAAGGTACTAATGCTATTTATTTCTGTCTGATATTAATTTTCAGCGTGGATGTCAGTTACAGTTTCTGATTGTTGGAGGAGTTACAATGGGGGATATAATTTCAAACATCAGTCAATCATGAAGCAAATTGTATAGGCCCGTACAACGGAGGTTCTACTAATAATAAAGTAGGAACCTGGTCGCTTGCAAAAAGAAAAAAACAAAATAGAACGCGGGAATTATTAGACTCATATTTATGAGAATACATGGGATTCAAATTCCACCAAATCATTGAATAAATAACCCTTTTTCATCCAATAGAGTCTCTTCAGTGATAAAATAATTAGTTCACATAATTGTAAAAAATAAAACGTCTTTATAGAAACAATCGAATGAGTCCGCTTTCTGTATCACATCCCAAAGGAGTATTTTAAGTGCCACATTCGAAAAGCAATGTTTCACTCTCCCCTCCCCTCCCAACGGAGAGTAGAGTAAAATAACGGTAGTTTTAAATGCATTAGTCTCCTTCAATAAGAATGTCAATAATTCATAAGATTAAAAAAAAAAAGAAAGAAGAGATTTGATGAATGGCGGAAGGTGTCAGGGAAACAGATGCGTCCGGAACCGGCTTTTGGGTAAGTCGGAAAAAGTTTTTAGGTAGAGTAAATAAAGTTTTCCAAAAGGTTGTGGATATATATCTCTCCTATAGGGCAGGATTGGTATATAGTGCCGTATTAATATATCACTAACAAGAATTGTAGTAGTCGCATTTGATTTATTTGAATCCCATTTTTTTTTTCTACTCTGCAAACGTAAGTTCGATGCCCGTCATTGTTAAAGTATCTTCCAGACGGTCTAAAATCCAGAATGGAGCCAACCACGGACAACGTTTCTTTCTTTCGGACGGAACAGTTTATTTATTAATATTATTTGTAAAATCCAGGCGTTCCGTGAACGCATCTTACCCCGTTTTCTTCAGAAAAAAAAAAGAAGAAGAAATTATGAGAGATATTATATAGTTCATTCGGAAGAACAGAGCGATAACGCGAAAAAGTGGATTTTTACTGAAGAAGCGATTTCAATTTGTTTGCCTATTTAGATTTATTGATGTTCCTCAACTCACTGATAAAACATAAAATCGGGCATTTTCGTAATCAATACTATTAACTTTTTTCATTTTTAAAAACAAGTACATCTTCACTTTTCGATTATATAATCATGAATAATGACTGAAATTGTGGCGGTTTTTCATTTAAAAAACAGTTCGAGCTCCAATAGAGTTTATAGATAATAATGACACATAAAAAAATGTTATTCTTAAATAAAATGACACTTTGACTGTTCTAGATTTCTAGAAGCATTTTCATTTTTCCGGATTTCATTTTTTTTTTTCAGCCACTCAATAATCATTCAATTCGTATCAAAGCAGGGTACATTTTGATATATTTAATGTTTCAAAATAAAAAAGTTGGTAAATAAAAATTCTTGAGAAAAGTTCGTGCAGGTTACATTCTGTCCGAAGCGAATTTCGAAAATTTAAAAAAAAAAAAATATTTTGATTATTAGGGGGCCATCGCAAAATGACAAGAAATCCTACTAGGTAATAACAAAAAACAAAAAAAATTGGAAAAAAAAACGATTTTTTAGTGCGTCACTCTCGTGACATAAAGGGTTTTTTATTTTTAAATGTACCCAGAACTCTAAAAAAAAAGTCAGCTTTTTTGAAACAGGGCCAAAGGCTAGTTTCAATGAACGAGAATTTTTTGTTTTCGTTTTATTTATTTCTAAATTTCGAAAGTGATAATTCAATTGAGAATGGCCTAAAAATCAACTCAGAATATTTTATTAAACGTAAATTAATAATGATGTTTTCAATTTTTCATACACAAGCAAAATATTTATACTTTTTGGTCACTTAGCTAGGAAAAAAAAAAATTATTTTATTGCAACATTAAAAAAAATTAATAATCATCTTTATCAAGACAGTCTCTATGAAATTAATTTATGATCACAGTTTGAAGGAATTTATTATGTTTGACTAGTAAGCTTATAATAGCTAAAATAACATTTTTTAGCAGTAAACATTGACTATATACATCTATCAGTTTAAAAAAAATCGTATTTTAGCACTTCTTTCAAACGAACGATATATATATATTTATATATATATATATATATATATATATATATATATATATATATATATATATATATATATATATATATATATTTCGCAGATTAAGGACGGATCCTTACAGTTTTAGGAGGAGTACAAAAGGAAGTAAAACCTGTAGCATTATAGCCCATAAAAGGTCTTGGGTTCAATACTTGTTAAGGAAGTAATGCTTCGTGACCAACGGTTTAACAAAGATGTGATGTGGTCAGCATTTACGCTCAACCGCCCGGATCATCTCCCACCCCAATTAAGGGTAACCACTTTATAGAAGCTGGAGGTTACACCAGGAGGGTCTCCAGACCTCAGAGTAGTTCCGCAGCTAATATAACAGAATGAATAAGTCTGCCACCCGTGGTCGGGATTTAGCAGCATCTTACCCACCCAACCTCAATCCATATATATAAGCCAAAATCATAAATATATTATACTATGGAAAAACTTGAGAAACGATTTTTTTAGTAATATTATACAAATTAGCACTTAAAAAAATATGGTGCGGGCGCGAATCACACAACATTTACTTACTACTCCACTTTGTGTAGGCATTAATTTATGATCAATTATAAGGTTAATTATTTCAAATGAAAAAAATTAAAGGTATTTCAGATGAAGCCATTTTGAAAATTCGGCATTAAAGTCCTGTGAGAGGCTATTTCAATAAGGATAAGATCTAGCTGATGTTAAAGGCCATTTGATTGCACATTAATTTAACGAGTTTGATCAAAATCGTTGGAGCCTTTTTCAAGAAAATTACAAAAATGTGTAAAATCGAAGATGTAAAGTCGCATTTAGATTTGGACGAAAAAGTTACTTTAACATCAGAGCCATATACATAGGTCAAGTAATGCCAGTTTCATACAACTTTTCGTTTTTAAGCTAGACTTAAACCATGAACACAAAGACACAGACCATTTTGCGATATTTGGTAATTTGGGCTCAGGAGAATCTTAAAACGCGTATTTGCGTTGAAAACTCAATTTTTTTTTTTAACGATTGCAGTACTTTGACTTAATATATTTTCTATATTCATGTGAGTGAAAGTAAAAACCTGACAAAAAAATTATAGATCATTAACTGATTATCTTCCAATTCAAAACTATCAAAGTTTGCCAATATTACTATGAATTTTTTAAATGTCTTTATATTAATGACTTTGATAAAATCGATATATCTGAATATAATCGATCATAATTCAAGCTGACATACATCATAATTTATTAACCTCTCGTAATAAATCTCGACCTCATTCTTGCAAGACTATGATGGTAGCCTGCAGGATAACCCATCGTTACTGTCCTAGGAGGAACACAAAGGGAATTAAAACCGAATAAAAACCTTTACCACTTTAACCCATAAAGGTCTTGGGTTCAATGCTTGGTAAGGAAGCACTTCTTCTTGACCAACGGATTTACAAGGAAGTGATGTGGTCAGCATTTACGCTAAACCATCAATGTAATCGCCCATTCCAATTAAGGATAACCACTTCATAGACGATGGGTGTGCCTCAGGAGGAATTGTAGCTGCAAGATTCGATCCACGGCTGATATAATATAATAAACAAATTGTCTATCACAGTCGGACTCGAACCCGACACCGGGAGCTAGAAGTCCAGTGTTTTACCCACCGAGCTACTCCATTCCGTTAAAGCATATAAACAAGAAAGAATCATAAATACATCATACTACAGAAAAACTTGAAAAACGATTTTTTTAATATTAAAAATTACAAATATGTACATTAAAAACCATGAAAAATTCTCATTTAAACCAGTTACTCGGTTACTTTATTTATGTGAGGGATTTTTCGTAAAATGCGAGTTTGGACGAGACCTAGCCTCGTTAAGACGTAATCTGAGTTGCTTGCATCGAGGAGTATGTGCTCCGGTTTCGAAAACTGAAACACGGGAGGAGGGGGGAAATTTTCAAATTATGCTGATAAAATCAAAAACAATTTTTCGTTTTGAGACTTTTTATTCGCAATTATATGAACTTCAATCTATTTCATTACATAACAAACCAGTTGAAGAAAAAATGGCCAGGAGGATGAAAAAGAAGTGGTGGAGAGACCCGCTATTATACTGTACTATAATCAACATAATTATGATATAGCATTATGCCGGATATTTTTCTTTGTTAGGTATCCAGAAAAGTATTTAGTTTTTCAGTCTAATAAAAAAATTTAAAATTTAAAATATCCTGTAGCAATCATATCTATGATTATTTCTTATTGGGAGATGAGATGTAAATATAAATTTTAACCAAAAATTCAACCAACAATCAAATATGGAATATAAAATTTCATTGAGCAATAAAAAAATGTAAATAAAACCAATATTTATTTATATAACCATTAAATATTTATTTATAATAAAATTATTCTGATACAAATTTTTATTAGTAATAACATAATGAATTTGTACATAAATGTCAAATATCCAAGACACTATTCTTATTTTTTGTAATTAATTATTATAATACAATAATATTTTAAAAAAAGATACTTGAGAAAATTAATTATATAATTCTAATAAGAGTAAATTAGTTCATTCAATTTACACCGAGAGAAAATTATCATTTTCTAAATTTTAGAAGGCTACAAAATTAATTTGTTAAATGGTTAATTTCGGAATTTTTCAGACATTATTATAAGTATATATATATATATATATATATATATATATATATATATATATATATATATATATATATATATATATATATATATAATGATAATAAAAGAGATATCGGCTTGAAACGGAATAAGACAATACTATATATAATCTTAATTAGGTTGTTAATGTTTTAAGTCGATTCTTATCAATTAAGGTTTCTATTGAATTCTATAGAACGAATAATTAAAACAACCCTTTTTGATTTCATCGATTAAACATCTCGTTTTGTTATAATATGATAATGTTATAATATTAGGTGATGATTTTTTAAAATTTATTTTAATTTATCACATCTGACGATGAGTTGAATTTTAACCAATTCAATAAAATTCAGTGTCGAATAATACTCAGGGTGGCAGTTTTTTTTTAAAATTATTTCATCGAACAACAAATTGAACATACATAAAAGTTTTTTCACATGATCATTTTAATATAAATTTTTCATAATCCTGTACGATTCTTTCGTGGCGGCTCCTTTTCCATTTATATTATGTAATTTGTAATAAAAATCTTTCAAACAGAAATAATAAAAAAGTTGATTACACGCTCGAAAAAATAATTTGATGTACTTACAGATTATAGGAATATACGGCAAAGTAATTCTAATATTGATTCTTACCTGAAACAAAAGAAAATAAGATAAACATTAAAATAAAAGAGTATTAAAACTCAATAAGAGACATAAATTAATTTTTTATCAATTTATTGGGTATATTTGGAAGATTTCAAACACAATTCAAAATACAGTATCTAAAATTCCGGTAAACAACTAACTGGTCAATGTTTCATCAATTCCAGAGACTACGTCAGGACAAAATATACAAACAAAATACAGCACAACTCACATTAAGAATCTAAAAAAGACATAATATCAATTCAAGACAAAAACGTACTGTTTTGAAGACACGTAGAATTGATTATATGTTTAAAAGTCTTTGAGTGATGTTCTACCTCTAGTAGATGTATATTTTATTATCTGTTGTAACGAGATGTACTGTATTTTTTTTTACATATACGTGATCTTGTTTTTCTGTACTGACGGTGCCTGTTCTGAATGGCGAACGTTTACTGCTTAATCGGTTACAGGTATTTTAGTGAACAAAGGCTTTGTGCTAAAATACATTCCAAGTAGAACCTAATAAACATTAAAATAATCAAACAATAAATGAAGTTAGCGGTAAATGAGTGCAGGATACAGTGCTGCTAAACATATTGACGATTATATAAATTCACAGAAAATCGTGCCGATGTTGCTAGGGCTGGAAAAAAAATAGCCCAATCTTTAAAATACTTCAAACAAACTCGGTCCACAAGGGCCTCAAATGAGGCCCGTCAGGGACGGGTGGTCCTCAGGTGTGACCCGACAGTTTCCCCCAGGGGCGGGTGGTCCTCAGGTGAGGACCGTCAGTTTCCCCCAGAGACGGGTGGTCCTCAGGTGAGGCTTGTCAGTTTTCCCCAGGGACGCGTGGTCCTCAGGTGAGGACCGTCAGTTTCCGCCAGGGACAGGTGGTCCTCAGATGAGGCCCACGCTCCTTGGTGTCCCATCCAGTTTAATCCCTCCATCCCTGGGCATCTACCGTTCAAGCAGAGTACTTCGTTCTAAAATCCACCAACGCGTTATTTTCTAATAATTTTTTTAATTGCATCTTTGCTTTTTGAAAAATATCCACGGGGCTTTCTAAAAAAATCGTGTTCGCACCGAAAGTTTTAAATATTAAGGGTACTCAAAATCTTTCATAGTATGCTAAATTGTGCTACTTATGCTATTCGCCGAGTTTCAACATGCTAAATATCACACTAGAAAACAAGTCAACAAATAAACTAAGTTTAACAGACCTGATTTTGTGCTAAATCCAGTGTCACTCTGCTAAATGACCGCCACGTTGTTTTTTCGACATACAGGTTTTTGAATGAGGTTTTAAAGGGTCAAGTGGTATTTGTTTAATTGCTTTAGTTTAGTTATAATTTATTATATTTAATTAAAATTGTCTGTAATAGAAAAAAAAAAAAGAAGTAAATTCTGAAACTGAATTATACCTAATCTGTGTATATATATATATATATATATATATATATATATATATATATATTTGTATATCCGTCCAAATCCAAATCCGTATGATCACCTTTAGCGCAATCCCCCCACCTATTTTTCAGTCTACCCTTCGGACGTTTACCAGCCGGCTCAGGGTTTATTAACCTTTTAGGGATTCGTTCGTTACTGAGCTCAACAACTTTACAAGCCCATTTCAACTGTCGCTATATCACTTAGATTATATTAACAGGGTGCATACTCCGCAATTCCGCGTTGCGTAACTCCACTCCTGTGGACTCATCCTTTTTCGGACTAAATATTTTACGCGATACCTTATTCTCGAAGACTTTAAGGCGTTGTTCTTCCTTCAAGGTTAGTGGCCATGTTTCAAACCCGTACAGAACATTAGGAAGGATAATAGTTGTGTAAACTCTGACTTTTAAGTTTCTGGACTAATTTGGCGACCTATGTAATGCAGATTTTATTACCGATCCTAATTATAATGGTGTAGAAAACCTAAAATACATGATGTACATGAATACAAAACGTTTTCAAAAGAGCCCTCTAGAAGCCCATCCTCTGTTTCTAAACTTTCACAATACAGAAGTTCTAATAAACTGTCATTGGCCAAACATTCACACAATCTCGATTTCTTACTGCTCAAATCTTGACGAGTTAATAATAATATGTGAAAAACAAACAAAAATTAAGATTCGCGTTAATAAAAAAAAACATCCATCAACCGATAACAAAAGTAAAGGTTTCGTAAAAACTAGGTTAGTAAAATAAAACAAAGTTGCACCAAATTACCACCAATTCCCGATTATTAATAGACATCGCCACCGAATCTATTTAGCAAAACACGATAGCAGTTACACTGGACCGTTCGTAATCCTGAATTTAGATTGCTGAATAAGATTGTGGGTAACCCTAATAAAATAATAAAAATTCAATTGTTTCGAAGGCAAAGATAATGGAGTTGCACATTCGCATGGATTTTATTTTGAAGGGCAAGTACCGATTTCGAAACTATTTAATAGAAAATATATCCATAACATTAAAAATAGCATGTTTAAAAATTCATTAAAAATTAAATCTTGCAATAAATTCACAAACTTATAAGAATTTTTGATTTATACGAATTAAATAAATTTATAATAGTATACTTGGAGTAAGATATAGAGGTGATTTATTTTTTATACATTAATTTATTATATTATGTAGATAAGCTATCCGTTCTGAGTTGTTTTTCTTCTTCAAATATGTACGTATATACTTTCCATAAATTATGTATTATGTAATATTATTTGTGTTAGTTTAGGTGACATTTTTTGTAAATATTGATAGTAATATTAATGTTAGTAATATAAATTAAATATTACTTAAATATTAATGTTAGTAGTGGTAATTAAATATTAATGTTAGCTATAGTAATTAAATATTAATATTAGTACTAGTAATTAAGTATTACGTAAATATTAATGTTAGTAATAGTAATTAAATACTGAAATAAAAAATATAATAATGTCGTTCTAATAATTTCTTATTAAATATTTCTTTTTATTTTTCGATATTTCTTTCTAATTTGTCAAATGCCGACTCATTAAATTGTTCAATATTTGCGTTTTCACAGAATTTTAGACATTGAATTAATTATAATTTTTATTTGTCTTATATGCCAAATTTGTTTTTATTTAATATATATTATTTGTTTAAGGTTCTTTAGTCCTAAAAAAAAAAAAAATTATTATTATTAATGTATTTGATAAAGATTATAAGATGTTGGTATTGTAAAATTTGAGAGATTATATGAAAGATGAATTTCCGCATTGTTCTAATACTAAATAGGAATATACTATGAAATATAGTAATATGATAATTATTACTAAAGATACATTTCAGTAATAATTCTCTATGCGTTGACGGATTAGGTTTGAAAATTGATTGAAATCGGAAATTTTCAAGTGATATGGACAACTGTTGAATTAATTCACCTTACTTAATGGATATTTTGAATGTCCCCGCTCAAATTCTTGAATGCATGCGGGGCTCCGGATATATTAAGTCTATGAGATCTGATATATTTGTGCGTATTTAAATTCATGGATTCAATTCGTTTTTCGATTATTGGAAATTTTTATAAAGTATACAAGAAGAAAACAGGAAAAACATTCAATAAAAAAATCCAAGTAAAAAAATTTCCTAATTATTAACCACCAGAAGGTAAAGTTTCTTATTTACCGAAATAACTCATAAAAGACAACCTGTTTACGAAAATTGGTCAAATAAAGAAGTTAATAAAACGTAAGAATGTAAGGCATCTGCGCCAGGAATTAAAAAAAAAAAAAGAAGAAGCATTTAAAATGAAAAAAAGCAGCATTTAAAATGGAAAAAAAAGAAGCAGCATTTAAAATGAAAACAAAAAAAAAATTCTCATAAATTTAACGATATCAGTACTGGAAGAATTCATACTCGGATATTAAGACGCATCATATGGAAGAGACTTAATTCTCATATATAATGTAAATTGTTCCAAGCTAAGATAAAAGACCACTGATATCATAATTTTGATAATTTATTTTATTTTATTTTATCTTTATTTAAAGTTAGTTGACTATCTGATGTTAATGGTTATCATTAACTGAAAAATGTTTCCTACATCATAAAATCAATGACATAAGCTTCTTAAAATATATTAGGTCCCACCATTTATATATTTCAGGACTACAAAATTTTTTTTATCCTTTTGAGTGTAAGTTGCACCTTCGATAATTTAATTTTTTTCTATTGGTAAATGCAACACCAACAGAAAAAATTAAAAGAAATACACAGGAGAATAAATTTTTTGTTTCCTCTCTTGAAAAATGATGAATTTTATAATCGTCAGTGTGTAAAACTATTTAAATGTTTATAATAAAACATCTAATAAAGAGAACCTTGTATATTTAAATAATTATGTTAAATGTTTCCTACATCATAAAATCAATGGCATAAACTTCTGAAAATATATTAGGTCCCACTATTCATATATTTCAGGAGAACAAAAAAAATTGTATCCTTTTGAGTGTATGTTGCACCTTCGATAATTTAATTTTTTTCTATTGGTAAATGCAACACCAACAGAAAAAAATAAAAATTAAAAGAAATACACAGGAGAATAAATTTTTTGTTTCCTCTCTTGAAAAATGATGAATTTTATAATCGTCAGTGTGTAAAACTATTTAAATGTTTATAATAAAACATCTAATAAAGAGAACCTTGTATATTTAAATAATTATAAATATTTCTTGGGAAAGAAATATACGCTGGTGCTAGTAATTCAGTGAGCTGGATTTTAATCTACTAGATAATGTTCGGTAGATAATATTGTCTGTAATCTTCGGCCATTTTTGATTTACAAACGGACACTTATACCGAGGTTTGATTATACGATATTAGTTTAAATCATGAATTCACTTGGAAGTCTCAATATTCATATGTATTTAAAAGGATATAACATATAGGAATTTAATGCAAATATTTTGTCATAAACTGGCCTAAAGTTAGATAATGCTAAATTCATCATATTATGATGATATAAATATGAGAAAAGGTATATACTGCGCCCATAAACATAAAGAAATGGACTTAAGATATGAGTTTAATAAATATAGACTATAAAAAATCTACATTTATTTAATTTATTATTAATATTATTTATTAATCACTTATTAAACCCAAAATATTAAATGAACATTCGATTTATATTTTTTTTTATTTATAGTGCAATCACATAGAATAATAAATTATAAGATTTTATTTTTATTATGATCAGTACTTGAAAGTCTGTAGCAACGGCTTAATGTCCCACATACTTGCCCGATTTTGGAGGAAATGTCGGCATTATCTTCAGAGTGCTTCTCATTCCGAAAATAACTTCCCCTGTTAAAAGGCTTGTATCGAGTGCCTAGCATCGACCCAATAATCCACAATCTACCGCACGTGTGTTTGGAGAATACTGCAACCTGGAGAATATTAACGAAGACCCCACACAAGCACAACATCTCATTCCTAAATTAATTAGAGCATGAAAACATATTATTAGGTAATGATGTGGAGCAAATCTTCCTATTATCAATTTATTAGTAATAATAATAGGGAAATTCGCTTAAAATTATTACCTAATATAATCATAAAATATCACTTCCATAGTAATCAAAATAATTTATGAATTGAACCATGGATATGGATAGTGAAGACCATACGTGGAGACTGAGAAGTAGATATAAGTATAATTTCATGAAATTAATAGAACAACATAAAATAGCAAACGAAATAAATAGAAATATGGATTTAATTTGCAATATAAAGAGGTAAGATCGACATTGATATAAGAGAGATAGGCTCTCAGAATGTATTAGCAAATTGTCCTGAAGATGGGGCAACACTCCGAAACGTTGATAATAAAATTGTAGTCATCACTAATGAAAGTATAGTCATTACTAATGAAAGTATAATCATTACTAATGAAAGTATAGTCATTACTAATAACATTATAATGGGGATAAAACAATCTTCTATGATACTCAAAATACTTTTAAAAATTAAAGTTCTTTTAAGGAAAACCTTTGTTTGACACATTAGCTGAACAAAAGACCTCACAATATGGCATATGCATTCAAAACCTCAATTTTGATTAATTTTTATTTTGACAAATTAATCATATTTATCTGAATTAGACTAAAGATCAAACACGAGGATGTAAAAAAAAACGGCACATTGATAGTTTACATTTATTTTTATTTTTAAGTCTTATGGTCAGATATTTCGTTTCTGTTTTATTTGTTCAATTGAGTTATTCTTAAGGGATTCTAGATTTGGGCCTCAAAGGAAGAGTTAGATTTTTTTTGTGTGAACGTAGGCATTTTTAAAAAATCATTAATGCATTTTTATATTAATGCAATTTATAAAGCGGAGGCGAAATTTCTGATCATAAATTTTAAGTTCTTTAAAAATAGTAATTTTATTTTTTTATTTTGCGCAAGAGTTTCACAAATGTTCAAGCCCAGTATTATAATGGAAGATTTTATAAAAATATAACTCAAGAGAAAAGTTTAAAACACTTGCACTATATAATTTTTTTTTTTTTGAGAATGTGAAGTCTTCCACTTTAGTGGGATAAAAATAAATAAAAGGGAAAAAATAACTAATACCTTATATAATATTGTAAAAAGAAAATACATAAATAAATTACTCAGATAAAATTGGAATTAAAATAGAACATAATGATTAATGTTATCCTCGGAAAATCTTGGTATACCAAATACCAGGCACTCCGGGGGTACTCCGTGGTTTAATTCTGCACCAATCCATTAGAACCCAGAAAGCGTCCTTTATTCTCGATCTCATTTCCTAACGTTCCTCCGAACACTCGTCTATCACCAGATTATTTATCTCACAGGAAACCTCAGATAAATCTTTTATAAACCGCGCTATCAACTTTTAGGATCGCTAAACCAGTCCTCGATGTAAATTTGTCTTCATAGCTGTATTCAAACATAGCTTTATTCCTTCAGCTCCTCGATTCCGCAAATCTCCTACAATGTGTAAATATGTATGCGTCTCCGAACATGAAGTGGTTTATTATGCACCGGTACCTGCACGATTTTCTTATAAAGACAAAAAAAATAAATACAAATAAATAAAAATCCTGAACATATATTATTTATTTGACAACTTATTTAAACAACATTATTTCATATAATCATTCTATTTGTTATTAAAATTTATTTGACGATCACTTTTCGCAATTTTTAAGCTAGCCAGAAATTTCAATTATCTGGATTAAAGGATCAAATGGATTATATTTGGATTAAAGAGCCCTATCAATGCCTAAAGAATAGAGATGTTTCTTCACTATTTAGATGATTACATCCTTATTATTAAGTAGCCATGTTGGTTTTAGCTGTTTGAAGAAGAATATAATTATTTGCTATTATTTTTCTGATTTGTGAAATCCAGTTAAAACTTGTGTCACTCTTAATCTAATAAACGAAGATTTATTAAGTTAGAATGTTTATGTTAAGATTGAATAATTAAACGGACGAATTAGATCAATCGTATGACCTTAACATGAAATTTTTTATGACAATATTTGTCGACTGGTCATTCCAAGGAACTAGAAAATATCATATTAAAACCCATCTTCATTAATTGTATTGATAAATATTAATACGAAAAAGAAAATATAAATATATATATATATATATATATATATATATATATATATATATATATATATATATACATTCTTGAACAAGATCATGCAGTTTAATAACGGATTATAGACTAATCTTCAATAAGTACTACTTGATGTCATCTTGATCCTTCTCAATAGAAACTCAATCCCTCCAATAAATCCCACTTAATGAAGCAGCAATCCAATAACTTTAATTGTTCCGTGATGTGAAGCACATGGTTCTGGTTATTTTATGATCATTTTTATAAAAAATATTTTATAAAACATAAATTTTAAATATATGAATTTATTTTTTATAAAATAAATTTTTTTACTAAGGCAGGTAATTATTTAACTCAAAGTTAAAAAGATCTAATATATAGATAGATAGTTTATTGGCTAATGCATATATCGCTTTAGCCATGTAGTCTTCTGGCCCATTCGGTTAACATAATCTTAACGTAAATATACATATGCTTCTATATAAATAAATATATTCTCTATATATAAATAAATTGCCATTTTTTGATATACTTAACTTTTACGATATAATATTTTACAATATCATGATAATATATGACAATAATTATATATATATATATATATATATATATATATATATATATATATATATATATATATATATATATATATATATATATATCAATAATAAGCTAACGGAAATTTTCACAATCGGCACAGTTTATCTAAAGCTTGATCTGCAAAACAAAAATGATTTCAAGAACTGTACTGTGATATAAAAATAGAATAATAATAACAATAACAATAACAATAACAATAACAATACTCGTATGAATATCCTTACTTTTCCACTAATATCAAACGATAAACTAGGTAAGCCTGCAATAATAATATTTACATCCTTAATTATCTTCGAGAGTTCGCGAATAATAATAGGTAAACATAAACGAAAGTAACCAGTTTGCTTTCTTGCTATGTAATATTTTTTGTAGAAACTTTTAACAGAAAAAAGAAGATATTACTTAATTTATCCATACTATCAATACTAAGAATATTTCCGAATGATATTTGCTCGTTGTTTTGAACTATATATAGCTGCTCAGGTAATTATATCTGTCAGCAGTAAAAGAGGTTAAGTTATAACAATAAATGTTATATATTATGTTTAATAAGTTTTTGACGCCACCTGCATAATTCATCTGTTTTTATGATAAGAGTAGTTTTCTTATGAAAAATTGTCAACTTCTCAGTATCTGAATAACTGGCAGACGAGTTTCAATTTGTTTTATATTTACATTATATGTTAAATATTCCTGTGGTTGAGGACTTCTAAAGCTACAAATAGTTCGATAAAGTGTATTATATTTGGATTAAAGTGCCCTATCAATGCCTAAAGAATAGAGATATTTCTTCACTTTTTAGATTATTATATCCTTATTATTAAGTAGCCATGTTGGTTTTAGCCGTTTGAAGAAGAATATAATTATTTGCTATTATTTTTCTGATTTTTGAAATCCAGTTAAAACTTGTTTCACTCTCAATCTAATAAACGAAGATTTATTAAGTTAAAATGTTTATGTTAAGATTGAATAATTAAACGGACGAATTAGATCAATCGTATGACCTAAATATGAAACTTTATATGACAATATTTATCGAGATAATGCTCGAAATTTTATTAATGAAGAAAGTTAAATAGACCCAATGCGGCAATTGATAAATAAGGCAGTATCACCAATTCATATAAATTACAATAAGAAAACTAAAATTCTCTTATTTATTGTTTTCCAACTGTATGCAATTCACAATTTCAATTATAAATTTAAATTTTGTATCATAAACATTTGTAGTAATGGGAGAGATTTCGAAAAAAAAAAAAAAAATCACATAAGATAAAGCAGACGAAAATAAAAATAACACTTATAATAACGAACCACAAATAAATAAAAAAATAATAATAATTTCGCGATCATTTGTTTCTTACTTCAGTTAAATAGAGAGGAACTAGAAAAACTCCATTAATACTAAAGGGTACTGAAATAATTTTGAAGGAACAATAAAGACATACTACTAAGACGAGCACAAAATTGAAATTCTCATAAATTATTATAGAATATTAAACACAACAGCACACTGCATAATCCATTGTGAAATACATCAAGTAAACCAGACCTAGCAAAACTCCGGTAATATAAAATTTTACTGAAATAAAGAGATATTATTAAGGCACCCACGAAATTTAAATTATAATAAATTAATATTAAATATTAAAAACAACAGCACACTTCATAATACATTCGGATATACAAAAAAAATAAAATAAAAAATAAAGTCTAAATTGATTATTAACATATTATAAATATATAAAGAATTTGTCTAATTCCTGAAAAAAATTTTTACTTTTTAAATTTATAACTTATATTTTTTAAAGAAATTTATTTATTCCTTGAAGGTATATTTATATTAAATTAATATATATATATATATATATATATATATATATATATATATATATATATATATATATATATATATATATATATAACTAAAACTGACACTACAATTTTTAAATAATAAACTAACTATATTTTATTTGTTTAAGAAAATATTGCCATCCATTTATTTATGGGTCCGTCCAGTTCAAGTGATCCAGAAAAAAATAATTTGCTGCTTGGCCAATTCATAATCAAATGATTTTTTGTTTATGGATTCCTACATTATAGCAGTGCCCAAAAATAATAATTTTAACTTTTTATCATTTTTCTAGATCCAATGCAATTTTTGTTTTTAAAAACATGCTGTTTCTTGCGTTTGTAGGGGTTTACGCTAACTCATATTAATCAGATCTGGTGTTCTCTTGGTTAAAGAAATAAAAACCAGTTTATTCAGGAAAGAACGGCCAAAATATTATGTACAATATATGTTTAATGAAACTTTGAAACTTTCAAAATAGTCAAAATCAGCCTTAGAATGCGACATCCAAATTGACAAATATTCAATTTTTTATTGCCCCAAGAAGGAATCTAATCTTAGGTGTAATATGTTGGGGAAGAGCAGCTACCTACATGTACAGAATATAAAAATCAACCCTTAGGTTGTCTTCCATTTCGAGTAAATATTTTTCAAATAATGAAAATTAAAAAAAAAAAAAATCAAGATTATGACACCTCGTATCCTTGTTGCGACAAACTTTAAAAATCTGAAATTTTAACAGATAAATCCCATATTGTTATAATGCTGTATAACACACAAAAGAGGGTTAATCTATTCATGTTTGAGATTTTTCTACAAGCTAAGCTTTTAGGGCCTTAAAAAGCACACAAAAACTAGGGCACGAAACAGGTATTGAACTTTTTCAAAACGTTTCAGTTTAACTGTTTTAAAAGAGCTTTACTTTCTTAAGTTTTGCAATTAATGTATTAACATAAAAGTTCTGATATGATTAACAATAAAAAGTTCCTTAGGATCTCATATCATTAAAATATTTTGATAAAAGTTCTGTTAATAGAAGTTTCTACTAGAACCTTTTAAATATGTCTTCTCAAATATAATTTTTAAAATATTATAGGGGCAAAACTTGAGAGGGATTTTCGAGGAGTGGAGGAAATCTCGGGAGATCGCCGTATTGTTAAAAAAGAAAATTAAAAAAATCTTATAACAAAAACATAGATAATAAATAAAATTCGAAAGAAAAGAACAAATACAAAAACAATTACCTTTTTATTTATTTTAACTATAATTTAATTTTTAACTTCAATAGAAAAATTGCTTTAACATTAATTAAATCACCTACAGAATGTTTATTAAAAGAAATAACATTTTAAGATAAGAAAACCTTCCAAGACACAATCCCATGAGTATTTTCCACATTTAATTGAGAACTTCAATAATGAGAACTTTTAGTTTAATCTCGCTAAAAAGTTCTAAAGAAAACATATATGTAATATAGAAATTGTATATAAAAGTTCTTATGATAAAGTTCTCAAAGAACTTTCAGAATATGAGTTCCGACCAAAAAGTTCCTGGTATGAACTGTTTCAAGAAAGTTCCTAAGAAAATTTTAAAGCTAGAACGAGGATTTTTTCAAAATATAAGTGCACAGTTATTTTGGAACTCTGAAAAAAACATATTTTCTGCAAGTAATGACTGTCCATTATAACAGATTATAATGCATTTCAATACAATATTACAATATCTAATGCATTACAATACATTTATGTATTTATTCTATAAATTTATTATGTTATGTCATATTTTTATGCATGCTCAGAGGTAAAAATTAATAGAAATAAAAAAGATAAAAAATTAGAATTATTATTTTTGGACACTACAATAATGTAGGTTAGTTAATTTACTCTTATATAATTTAGTATAAAATGAATATTCGAATTAATAGAATTAATACATGATTTTGAAGTTATAAGAAAAAAAAAAAAGAAAACATAACTTTTTTTTTTTTTTTAAACTTCCGGTTTAAAATTCGAAGTGACGAAATAAATGATTATTTGAGCTTTTTTTTTTTTAATATTTCCGAGAAAAATTTGAGGTAAAAAAGTTGAAATTCGTAATCAACACCCAAAAAAACATAAATGAGCAAATGTTCAGAATTTCTTCCAAATTTTCCAACCAGACACCTTTCTGGCCCCCTAGTTGACTGGGGTCGGCTATACCGCATTACCGAACTGTCTATAAGGCTGGGTATCGCAAAGCGCCTTTCCAATAAATTAGTTTTACAAATTAGTTTTGTAAATTTTTTTTTTTTTTTTTTTGTGGGGGGGGGTGTTGAACCCTGATTAAATATTAACAAACAGCAATATCTCAATTAAATTAAAAATTATTATTTCTTTTACTTTTACATCTTAAATTTAAAAATTAAAAATACCAAAATAATAACAGTTTATATTTACATTTTTTAACAGTAGGGCCATTTGATGAATATTTTGTTTTTCTGATTTTTTTTATATATATATATATATATATATATATATACACACACACATATATATGTATGATCTATAATTTTGACCCAGTAGTTGACAACTAAATAATAGATCCATTGGGATATAAATATATTTATTAACTTTCTGATACAACGAATCTTTAATATGCTAAAAATTGAAAGACGGTCCATGTCAATAAAGTAATATAAATGTTAGAACTTCGAATACAATATTTATAATCCATTCATTAAAAAAAAAAAAATCTTCAAACCTCCTTAAAATGAAGGGTTTTGCCATAAAAATACCTCACAAGGATAATAGCCCGAAGCTGGCACCGGGTTCAGATAATGGTTTGCTGGCCACTACCTTCAGTGATTTCCAAAAGGGTGGGCGCATTGCAGAAAGGGAACATTAGTGAAAATCGTCGATAATTTATGAAAATTTTGGGCCATTGCGTCACAATTTATCATAAACCCCGAGAATTATAGTCTCTATCCATATATCTGCAGTTCAGATGAACAAAGATTTTTATTTACATATTATAAACATAATGCACATTTCTTTATTTACATATGAATTGGTCTCAATGCCTCGTCCCGTACTATGAAACCAAAAAATTTGACTATAAGTGATAAAGGAAATGTTGTGAAAAATAAATCACTAAAAAATATATTAAATAATGTTATCAAGTTTCTTTTATATGTTGTCAAAACTTTAGATAAATCGAGTAAAATGTAAGTAATAAAATTAAGTAAATTAATCTTTTACAATACATAATAAGAGATTCATTTCATATAGCTTAAAGTTGTCTTAAAAGGTAAGGAAAACGTACAATTTTATTTTGATTACAAACCTAAGGCCTGGTAGCGGAGTAAAATATAATGACTATTAATAATTTTGAAAATGGTTATTTTTATTTTCCATACTATATAAATAATTACTTAAATCCAAATTTAGTAGGGATTCCGTGATAAATTAAAAATATGAGTAATTATGACTTTCCAATAACATAATTAAGTACATGACATAATAATGCCGACGTCTCGGGGATGTGCCTTTTCATCGGAACATGATTCTTTTCCGTTTCTGTCACGTTATCTTGTCTCTTTGAGACAAGTATGGACAAATGGGCAAGTTGTGGGATTAGTTTTGAAAATGTGACGAAATAGTAATTATATATCTACAGACAATTGCAACATTATAGAAATAAAGCAAAAATATGTCCTGATGATTCTAAGTTGTAGGTCTTTATCAGGGATTCGATTCTCACCAGCTAGAAATGGAATCAAATTTGCGACCACACTCACATTCTTCATCTAATTTTTCTTGTTTTTTTTATTTTTTATTTATTAGAAATAATCATACAATACCCAACTCGACTTTTTTTCGATGGAAATCACTAAAAGCTACCCAAAAAGAAATACATAACAAAGATGAGTACACTGATTGTTAAAAATTGAATTTCGACGATTTAGAGTAGGCATTATTAAGAATATCTGAAGCTAAAAGCGTATTCTCCCTAACGAAAATTTTTATATTAACTTTATGCCTTAAAATAAAATGTTTTCCTGATCTTGCTTATTCAAATACAATAAATTAAGGGCGTCTAAGGTGTTATTTGCACATCTGAGGAAAAGGAATCGATTCCCTTAAGGGCATTCTTCTTCTTCCAAGTCCGACTTAGCTTTGCCCAACTTATAATTGCCTATTATAAAAGGGGGTAAACTTTTAAAAAGTTTTGCCCTAATTAATTAAAGCAGTGCACTGAATCATTATCAGTGTTAATTATTCATTGATTTCTTGGCCCAAGAAATGCTGAGTTCTGCTCAAGGCGCTTAGAGCCGATGGTTACTTAAGACAGCTAAAAAAAAAACTAAAACAATTCATTCATTTTTTTTTATTAACATTGTAAACTTAATTATTTTTTTTTTTATTATGATTTTTATTGCTCACCTAACTCTGTTTACACTGCCGAACTAAATGCAATTGCATCCGCTCTATACCCATGTATGTCGAATACCTTGGCCCACGATACTTTTAGACCCTGCTAGTGCACTCTAAGGACTGAATAAGAGGTTCCCGAACCATCCTATCATTCAACGAATCCATGAATACATAAAAATGTAAGAAGGAATTGGAAAGTCGGTCCACTTCATCTAGGCACCCAGTCATGTAGACATCACAGGGAATGAGATGACAGAAAGGCCCTAAGGTGCAGTAGGGCCTACAGAACTCAACCGCCCGCTAAGAGGAAGCTTTAAAAAAAATACAGGAGTCGGTATGAAACGAGAGCCCACTCTAAGTTATAGCAATCTGAAGAACAGTGTGAAGTCAAGAACGACCTCCGAGAAAAAGTTGCAATTACTCCCCTCAGAATACAGCATAGCAAGTCCAACTAAATGTGTGTGTGTATATATATATATATATATATATATATATATATATATATATATATATATATATATATATATATAAGCACTATATATTAAGTATTGAAAAAAAAATTAATTTCAAAATGTAAACCTTTTTCTAGCATTTAATAACCTATCTCTATTATTTACATTTTTTTTATTCTTTTCTTTTTTCTATTTCCCTTCCTGTCCTGTTTCTTTTTTTTTAAATTTCTATGGAAAACTCAACTCTTCAAACTTCATAAATCAAATTTCATAAGAGCCAAATGGCTCATCTTCTACTTCAAAATCTACAATCATATTTAAATATGTGTACGGATATGGTTACATATTTGAGGTATGTTTTCAATTTATGCTATTTCACATATAAATCTTACATAGGTTATACATAAATTATCAATACATTACACTTACAGTAAACCATATAACACATTATTTGTACAAATCATTACATTTTAACATTGAAAAAAAAGAGTAAATATAACCAAATTAATCAGAATTTTCATTGGCATAATTACCTTTTATTTTCCATTCCTCATTATTAAAATATAACGAATCTATCCAATACAATTTTAACTTTCTTCGCTATTTCTTGGTATATTATACATCATAAATAAACATTTTTTCAAGTTCAAAAGGTTGAATTTTCCTTAGAAAATGAAAAAAAGAAGATAAACCTAACATATCCATAGAAAAATTATATCGCCTCTAACGAAATCTAATAAAACCCGTTTTATTATTTTTTCTATGTTTAATTTTTTTAATTATTTGTACTTATATTTTAAAAATGTTTAATAGTTTTAATTTAAATTGCTATCAAACAACGGGTATTGGCACATTTACCTGTATCTCTATTAATGTATGTACAATAGAACTCCACTTATCCGGAGCGGCTATATCCAAAATCCTGATTATCCGGAACGATATTTTATTTAATTTTAATTATTTTTTTTTTTGAACAGGCCAGCTAGGAACCAAGCAAAAACTATTTATTTTTTTACTTCTTTCTCCATTTATATCCATAATAGGTCTTTTATTCTTTTAAAGTGAACTACCTTTATTATTTTTTTTTTCGTTAAAGTAATTTTATATTCAGGCGTTTTTATAACTAGAAATGTTTTTCTCAATAAGCTGATACAAAATCACTTTACACAATGTTAACAGAAATTCTTAATTGTAATTATACGTAATTTAAGTTGCATTTATAACAAGCTTTAATGTGTAATTTATTTTATTTTCATTTTCCAATATGCATATAAATTAGATCGTACCTTACATCTAATTTTATTCATAAAAGTATATATTCTTATTTAATAAAACTTATGTGAAATCCTTTAAAGTGAGGCAAATATATTAGCTGGAAAAGCTAGCCCTAATAGGCTAATTACAGTTCTCGTGAAAATAGGGATTGAAACTCGTGGAATAACTCCTTCCTTCCATTCCGTGTTTCTCTTACGTATTTAAACTAAGAATTAAGTTCGTTATAGCCTATTTTAGTGCTAACTCCTCTGTTTTCCTTACTATCTGTAAATTATAGTAATTAAGCTAAGGTGTGTTTTAATTGCTCATCATACCACCTCTTATACCGGAATGAAGATAAACGGGGTTCCACTGTATCTTTATTCTATCCGAACAACATGAAAGGTACGGCTTATTTACTAATTAAATAACAATGCGTTAATTAATCGTAACGACAGAAATATTATATTGCCTTATCATATTTTATGAGCATTAGTGCCTTACAAGTAGCCGAAGTACGCTAACACGGAACGGGCTAGTGTATCGCCCTGAAGAGATCTTGTTAATCGGGCGCCATAATGTTGTCATTTGTGAAAAGCACGGTAATGGACAGGGGAAAGGTGTGAGCAATCTGATTTAAGTGTTACTCTGGATAGTGATTCATTGTTTTCAAGCACGGCATGCCTCGCTTAGAAAATCCTTATGAAAATTGTTTTTCATGACTATGCTGATTTGAAACATTCCTTTGACACATTCAGGAACACACTAACAAGGCTTGTATTTAGTCGGGCTCCTTCCAGTATGCTATGGGCTTTTTTAAAGTGAGAAGTGAATAATATTCTACCAGATACCTACTTTATTTTCGACAACCGTAAGGCGTTGTTCTTTCCTAAATGTAAAGCGTCCATGATTCACATCCATAAAGAGGAAAGTGAGGTAATCGTTATGTAAATTCTTAAAATAAAGTATTGGGACAGTGCTAATTTTATTCATTTTTAAAATATTATATTATATTTTAATACATTCAATAAAATATTTTGAGTTGATTTTTATTTCCATATTCAATTTATTGTTTAATAATTTTATTTTAAATGTGTCTTTACTATCCATAAACTCTAAAGGAGCTTGCAATGTTTTTAAAGAAAAATTGCCAGAATTTGATTCAAGATTAAATTATCAAAAAATGAAGATTAACTTTTTTGTTTAACAAAATAGGTGAGTAGTCCGACTTGATATGGACATATACAACGCGAAACTCTAGTTACAAACGAACGCTATGTATAATGGTGACTCCAAGTCACATACAAGCCGTTTCACCAGAGAAACGCTTTCTTATTATCATTATAAAGAATAAAGATATTTATAAAGATATAGATTTATACAAAATTTACTGATAAAAACTAGTTCAATCTTAGGTTAAAATTTAGTTTGTTATTTGTTTTTCTAACCAAGTAGAATTTATATTAGTCATTTTGTTAAATGTGCGTAAGTACGGCCTACTGGTAATATATAGAGAAAAGGTTCGGTTTGTATTAGACAGTAAAAAAAAAAAAAAAAGTATTACATATAATAAAAAATCTGGTGCGCACATTACACAACTTTCCCTAACCACCCCATGGTATCCTTTTTATATTTAAAAACAATTATAAGGAATTCGCATAAACACTATTTGAAATATTTTCAGCAGCATCCATTTCTTTAGGTCTTCTTTTACAAAAGTACAATATAATAGTTTTTTTTAGCAATTGCAGTACAACAATTCTGTGAACTATAAATTTTTTATTTGTCAAGTTGAAAATAAATTGTAAATTTTTCCATTTTGTTTCTATAGAAATTCCATTTAGTATCCTTTGAAACATTCATTTGCCATTAAACAAATAAAAGTAGAAATTATTAATTACAACAATCATTTAGGCTTGTGCTTTTTTCGTCAACTGGTAAATTTATGCTTTATTCTACAACTTTAAATGTTAGTAATTAATTTTTCTAAAATCATTAACTTTTTAACGGTATATTATACATCAATATTACTACTCTTATTTATGGAAATATGTTTTCAGCTTCAAAAAATATTTTTCCTCATTTCTCCTTTAGTTAATTATCAAATTATTTCATACTTTATTTTTATCCATTTTTCATTACTTCGAGTAATGAGATACGGCTAATTATTCTAAATAAATAAAATTAGAGGATGCCATTTTGAAAATTAGGCATTTCAACCTTGTCAGACTATTTCAATGATGTTAATGACTAGCTGATATTAAAGGTCATTTAATTACACACTGATATAACGAGTTTAATCAAAATCGTTAGAATTTTTTGAGAATATTGTAAAAATGTGTAAGATCCACGATATAAAATGGCACTTCCGGTATATGCGAGACTTGGCTATAAGTGAAAGTAATAAATAGAGATTTTTATTATTAATTGTAACAATTAATCTGAACTTCGAAAGCTCCGATTTAGTAACGATTATGACTGCTAGGATCAAAGAAAATTTTAATGAATAAATTCATAAAGGGACGACAGAAGGTAATTTCACTAAATATTCCAGCTGAAGGAAGAGTACGAGAAGGAAAGTGAATTTTAGGACCCTGGGAGAAAATTCAATTAAAAAAGGAAAAACAGAAAAATTAAATATTTATACTGAGGAGTAAAGTCATCCATTATGCTGCTGATGGAACCAGAATGGGAACTGGTAATTTAGTAGCTTCCTTAGGGTCGAGAAAGGGTTATTGATGGGCACGTCTCATTATTTAGCGAATGATTTCATCCACTTCAAACTTCCAGAAATAATTTCAAATTCATGATAATGGATTATATATTTTTTTTTCGAATAAGAAATGTGTATTCTTTTGTTACAGAACGCTTTGTAAAATTTGTTTCCTACATAGGTTTAGCATTTTAATCAGGATTATTTATGTTTGAGAGATGTTGGAACAACCGCGTAAAAAATATGAAGAAAAAAATTGTTTTCACTGGTAACATAATATTTTAAGATGTTTTCAGCGAAAGTTTGAAATATAAACTAATTCCTGAAGGGTTTGTTGGAACAGTATAAAAGATTATTAAGAAATAAAAATAAATGAAAAAACAAAACAAAAAACTTAAATTATTACAAAGCAACGTAAGCACTAACCTCATTAACCTCTCTCCATGTTAAGGCTCTGCTATATTTCAATAAAACGTCTGGATAATGTCAAAATTATGTCATAAAATATATAGGTATATTTTTAATAATAATTTACTTTACTTATAATATATATCACTGTAATTCTAAGATTTAAAACTTCTCTTCATTCTTCGTGTCTTCCACATAATTCTTCTTTCTTTCTTCATTTTTTTTTTTTTATCCCAAAGGAATGTGATTTGATTGAGTATAAATTTGCCTCATTAAAGGAATAGGGGCATTTACCTCATTAAAGAAAAGAGGTCTGACATTTATATTAAGCTTATATTAAATTACATAAAAATGGTTGTTCTGCAAGTAATTCAATTTTATTGAAATCAATGTGATTTAAATGTTTAATGAAGCTATTAAATGACTCACTCTTCAGTTTTCATCCTGGAAAAGTTAAATTTTCAATTAGATCTCATAAAATTGTCATAAATAAATTACTTACAGATCAACAACATACTGTACTGAAACTAATTATGCTTATAACTAATGTCTCCAGGCAGTATTACAAATAATGAGAATTTGGAAAAAAAATTAAATTAGTTGACAACTAATTTTAAAATAGTACAGTCTTAACTCACCATATTGGAGACTTTCTGGTTAGGTAACAAAAATACATCAATCTGGCAATATATGACAGCGTTATCCAGTTTATATCTTGTCAGATAAATTAAAACATTTGCCAAAAAATATATAAAAGTATACTATATTCACCATTGGTTCTCAATGTGAGCGCCGCTATTTTTTTAAAATTAAAAATTAAATTAAGGGATGAAGGCAGTCAACCCTCGCTCCTCGAGTCCTAGGATCAGCTTGACGTACTTCACCGTCAGGGTTAGTTACCGAAGATAGGTGGCTCTAGGATAAGTACTCTGTATCACCTTTGTCTGCAAATTTGAAATGTTTGCAGTGTGATATATATGATGTGCTGAACGTCAGAGTAGTTGTTCCACCAACCTGGCGGGCTTGAATCCGACCTCTCTGTTTATACAGGAGTGAGACAAGGTGGATGCTCTTGTCTAACTATTCTTCAACCTTGCAGGAGAAAAAGCCATTAGAAAATCAGGAATCCAGGTAAGTGGGATCCATCTTCGACAGATTGGTACAAATTCCAGGATTTGCAGACGAGCTCGACATCATAGTCAGATATAATAGGACACTGAAGAAAGCATCTCTTGCATTAACAAGAAGGGGCAGCCAAGAAAATAGGTCTCAGTGTCAATATAAAAAAGACTAAATAAATGAGGAATTCTTCGAAGCTGGCCAGTTTAGGTTCGAATGAGTGAAAGCTTTGTTAACTTAGAGACGGAGATAAACATAAAAAATGGCATGTACCAGGAGATTAGAAGAAAAATCAATACTCCCAACAGATGTTACCACATGATACTACAGCCTTAGGAAGCAGTTCAAGAACAGGTTCCTTTCAAAGGAGACAAAGTTGATGCTCAATAAAACACTTGTTCGAGTAGTGTTAGTATGAGGCTCAGAGGCCTGAGCAATAACAAAGGCTAATGAGAAAATTCTCCTGGTATCGGAGAGGACAATCCTACAGATAAAATAAGGCGAAGTACTCAGAGTAAAGAATATTTTACTCGAATACTCTCACTAGCTAGGATTAAATACCAATAGGGAATGAAGGGGTAGCGAAGACTGACATACTCTATCCATCCCCAGTCGTATCTACTCCCGGCTAGTGAGAGTATTCCAGTAAATTCCTCGATACTCGTTACTCGAGAGTACTTTTTGGCCATTTCTAAGGCGAAGTATGGAGAAAACGCTGTAATCTTCAATAGCTCGGATGTTGTTTAGGCAGCCAAGTTTGGGCGGCATGCTGATTTCCAAGGATTCATGGAACAAGCAGAGTGGGGAGACCGAACGTGAGGTAGATGGAGGGTATGTATTGCAGAAGAAGGTAGAACCCTACTAAATGTTCAAAACTGGAGAGACGCTGCGCCGGATAAAGTCAACTAGCGGAGGCTATTTAAGGCGGTCCAGACTATGTGACGAGTTGCTGCACCAGTTTATAACCATAATCACAATTAAATTATTAAATAAAATAAATTTTTTAAAAAGTTATAAAAAATTAATATTGTTATTATTTTATAACAATTCTATTTTTTTTTAATTAATATTTTAAAGGAGAAATTAGCACACGATTTGGACATTGATAATAGATAAGGGCCCTTATTATGGGATAAACACTAGCTATTTTAGTACTTTTTGTGTGTTTCTATATAATTTAAAAAAGAAAACATATTTTTAATAAGCTAAGTTCCTATTTCTGGATGTTAAATTTTGACGACTAAGAATGACATTATTTCTAAAAAAAGAATTCTTTAAAAAATTAAGATAATCTTAGAAGGAGCAAGCATTCCCGCCACGTCAAGGCGATTGATTGTCTTTAGAATCTTTATTCCATTTTTAGAAATGTCATTTCGTCAAAATTTAATATCGAGGCATAGGAACTTAACCTATTAAAAATGTTTTTGTTTATTTGTTAATGTTTCTATTTTATTTATTTCTACGGTAAATTATTTCATTTAGCAAAAAAATAATAATAGCGGTGACGTGAAATTTGTTTAATAATTTCAGATTACCGCCTTACAAGAAAATAGAGAACCACTGATAAACATGTTCGATGTAAAAACAAACAAAAAAAAAATCATTTAATGTATAGGCAATTTAAAACAAATTAAAAAATAAAATAAAAACATGCAACACATATATGTATTATACATATATATATGTATGTATGTATAAATAAATGAAATATTATAATAATAACATAAATAATCTTCTTATGAGATTTGTGAAGTGAATCTTCTATGTATTTTATTATATATCTTACATCGTTAAAATATAAAGACTACATTTCAAGGCAAATGCCACATCTTCAGACCATTGTATCGCATCTATATACAAAAAGGCATGTTATATAATTTATAATCTTTATGATATAAATGTTATAAATGTTACTATATAACATTTATGATCTTAAATAAAAACAAATATATACATAATTATAGGTATTACCGTAATACATGTCATTTGTAGATTAATATTAAAACTTTTAAATTTCCATAAATAGTCTTCATTGTGATGAGGGTCATATCATTATTTGAGGGGTGCTATCAGTTAATCTCGGTGGTATATACTTGAACGATTTATTAAATAAAAATTTAGATAAACTAAAGATAAAATCAGTATTGATAAAAAAAATACATAAATGACCTAGTATTGATTACAAATAAAAATAACCATGATGGTATATTAAAATTGTTCAACAGTCATAAAAAAAGAATAATATTTTCAATAGAAAAAAACAGTAAATAACAAATTAAGATATTTAGATATTAGAATAATAATAGATAACAATAGGATAATTAAAACCAGATGAACCAAAAAAGATATAAAGAGCAATAGACTTTTAAACTTCTGTTCGAATCACCCTTATTATCAAAAGAGGAATGTTGCTAACAATTTAATAAATAGGGCTACGATCTTAACCAATAACGAATACATACAAGATGTTAAAAAGAAGTTATACAATATTTTGTTGGAAAATTTCTACCCAAAAATTTAGTTAATAAAAATAAATAGTAAATAAGTGATGGTATAATAGAGTAAGTAAAAATTCAGTAGAAATTAATAAAAATAAAAACCTTCCATACTAGTCAATAGCCAAGACTAACTCAAACAACCATAATATAATTATTAATAATAAAACACCCAAAGTATCAAAACCAAAACAAAGGGCAATAACAGATTTTTACATAGATAAAAATATTAAGATTCCGGAAACGACAGATGAACAAAATAATACAGAACAAAGCTTCAATAGTAACAATATTGGCCAATATTTCAAGATGAATTATGTGGCCGGCTTGATAGATAAGATAAAGAACACCTTCACAAAATATGAACTCAATTTATTAAATTATGATAATTATGATTATATAATGATAAGAAATTGAAGAATTACCTAAATAATATGAAAGATATTATAACAAAAAATGATATGCAAATTATTATTTACAAACTACTAGGGGAATCATCAAAGAAATTAAAAACCAGAATAAATCAGTATATTAATAATTGTAAAAATAATAAGAATATTAATACAACGGCACTTGACCAACACAGCATAACAATGAAACATCAATTTGATTTCAATAACCCAAAGATAATATATATATTGTTAAAAACATTAAAAATAGAAGAACAAAAGAAGCTATTTATATCACTAAAAACATAAAACAAACGGTGAATTTTAAAACGGATTAAAAAAAATTGAGCAACCACTATATGGCCATAATAAACAAACTGGAAATATAATGATAACGTAATAGACAGAATAAAAATTGGCTGTCATAAATAGCAAAACTCAACACATTGCAAAACCATAATCTTTTTAATAATAAAACTAATTAATAGATCCAGCAACAATAATGTTTATAGATCTAGGGGGAAGGTTATAAGAAATCCACAAAGAGCCAATACATAAATAATTCATTAGAGTGTGACAATTGAATAATTATGTGACTATCAGCACAATATAAACTATTTAAGGAAGTTAAAAAGTTTTAATTTTAATCTACAAATGACACGTATTATGGTAATACGTCTAATTATGTATATATTTGTTTTTATTTAAGAACATAATAATTATTAAATTATATAATATGTCTTTTTAATATATCTAGATGCAATACAATGACCTGAAGATGGGACATTTGCCTCAAAGCGTAGTCATTATATTTTAACTATGTAAGATATATAACAAAATACATGGAAGATTCACCTCACAAATCTCATTAGAAAACTTCTGATTCTTCCAAGAACACCAACAAATTTAAAACAACATAAATAAAAAAAAAATAATCGCAGAGAGGATTATACTAAAAAGATTTATATTTGATTACATCAGGGAAAAAGAGTGAGTGGGAGAAGGTAAAGAGAATAATAGTTGACTTTAATAAAATGGTTCTTAACCTTTTTAGTGATCACAACCCCCTTGAATCTAAAAATGAGTTCTCGCCTCTCTTGATAAAAAAAGTGTTTCTCTTTCATTTTTCATTATTAAACAGATTAAATTTATTTTACCAATATGAAATTATTTATTTATTAAATAGTAAACACATGCTGTCAAAATATTACCTTAATGATAAAAAGGTTTTCACAAAATTATCAAATAATATCTGCTGCATCATTTATATTTTTATAGCTATATTTTTATTCTGGTTTTATTATTTTTTTTAAAGATTATAAAATCAAGAATTAAATTAAAAAATTAAAGATAATTTAACACTACGTGAGGATGTTAGAGTTTTGTAATTTTACTTTGCGACTAAATTGTCCTTACTTAGCCACCAATAACCTTGCAAAGGTAGTGAAGCTGTTGAGAGAATAACGCTGGGATCTCCTGGAACCATGCTTTTCCCTCCGCAAGGTGGTGGGATATGTAAGATTCGGAGGCTGTGTTAACACTGTACATAAATATGCCTATGTGAGTGTGTCTCTAAAGAAATGGGAGGGGGCCTTCCCAAGGGATATGGGGAACTAGCTAATAACAATGCTTGATCCGGACCGCTTCTCTCTGAGGGATCTTAAAATTTATGTTATTAACAAAGTTATTGAAATAAAACTGAAAAGGTTACAATGTTAATAACAAACAAGTTGATAACATTTCCATCAACTAGGTTTCTAAAAAAAAATGTTTTTAACATTTAGATGCCATTATACACCAGTCAATAGGGAAATGTTAACATTTTCAGGTATAAACGAAATCAAATGTTATTAGAAAAAATGTTATCAGCAAATGTTTTTGAAATTTTTTAGAGCATATCTTTGAAAAATGTTATTAACATGTTAATAAGACGTGTTATTAGCAAAGTTATCTCCTGTGTAAACGCCCTTAAGACGCTTATTTTAATTAATTTTTAATCTTCTTTAATTTTTTTTCTATTATTAAATTTATTTTAATTTTCTAGTAAGTATGGTTAGGAGGAACCCCTTTATCATTTAAGACAATAATATGAGACAGATTGCTATAATTTACAATCAAATGATTATCTAAAAAAATAAATAAATAAATTTAAAAAATATTGTTTTAGTCTTGCTTAGCTTTGGAAATATATCGGTTCTACATACAGCGTTTCTTCATGCAGTGCATTTCTACTGCATTTTTACGATACGTAATGTATTGAATGTTTCGAAAAAGTCACAGGATATCAACCTGTATTAATTAAATAAGCCAATCCCATTTGATTGTTCGGAAGTAATATCAGGTAGTGACAGTTAATATTAAATATTT